>JALGAS010000012.1:600000-1067051 GCA_023078685.1 Neopestalotiopsis rosae | reverse complement strand
CTAACCCTAACCCTAACCCTAACCCTAACCCTAACCCTAACCCTAACCCTAACCCTAACCCTAACCCTAACCCTAACCCTAACCCTAACCCTAACCCTAACCCTAACCCTAACCCTAACCCTAACCCTAAGGAATCCTATGGTTAGGTTCATGACACCGGGGACCGGATTATTATCGAGATAGCCACTGCTATTATAAAGCATATATGCTATTATAAAAATAAGCAAAGAGCGTGCTCGCGATCGTTAAGAAACAATCACAAACTAAGACTTATATGCCCAAGGGACGGGGGCGGTGACAGTGCCATATAGTGTCTGTTATAACATTAATCTTGCAAGCGCTTAGTGACCCCCACGACGTGTTTTCTACGCTATAGCGGGAGCACCCGTGAGGCTTATGCAGCCCACCCGTGCCTTATAATGTCATAGTCCAACAACCCATCCTTTGAGTTGCAAAACACTTAAGTGAATTATCGTCTTATTCAGCTCCTAGAGTTCAATCAGCTAATTGCATGCTTTCACAACATGTGGCAATTTCGAGGCAGCGACAAATGCTTCATTATATTCGCGAGAGATGCTTGCATGCTACGGATATACGGGTGTACAGCAACGAGTCCACCACCCATGGCACCCAAGCATGCACATTCCAACTGCCGTTGGCTTAAATCCGGAATGTAACAGCGAGAACATGGGCAGATGAGGAGACAAGACTCGGGTCGCGAGATCTCGCGCTTAGAATTATTAATGAATGACGCTGATGATGCAGCGACAACGTGCATACTTATCCACTTTCCATTGCTAGCACGGCGACATGAGATTGTCCCCCACCTGACGTATGATACATGCATAGCTCATGAACATTGGCTTTGACATAATTTGGATACTTCTATATCATTGAATCACCATATTTGTTTTGTTTGCAAACTCAACTTCACTGGCAGTATTGGTTTCTCACTCTAGATAAAAACCCAACGCAAAGATGAAGAGCTCAGCAAATTACCCACTCCGACAATGCGGCATCTACCACAACCTGCCGGACTTTGATCCATCACTTAAGGGTTTAAGCGCAGTCATTTGTGGCGCCAATGGGATATCTGGATTTGCGACTTTGCGTGCACTCTTGGATGCACCTGAGCGATGGTCTCGCATCTATACACTCTCCCGAAGCTCCTTGTCAAAAGAGCAAATGTCACTCATTCCGAGTGACCTACACTCTCATATCAAGCAGATTTCTATTGATCTATCCACCTCCGGCCAAGACATTGCTCAAGTTCTACGAGATGCCAACGTACAGGCCGACTATGTTTTCTTCTATTCATACCTGCAACCAAGTGATGCCAAGGCTTCTGGCATGAGTGTCGAGATGGCGCACGCACTTGTTGAACTCAATGTACCCATTTTCAACAACTTCCTTGAAGGGCTCGAGCTCGCTGCTTTGAAACCCAAGCGTATCGCTTTGCAGACTGGAGGCAAGAATTATGGACTTCATGTCGGACGTACGCGCACACCTCTTGTCGAGTCCGACCCTCAACCACGTCACCTGCAACCAAACTTCTACTATCACCAAGAGGACCTGCTTATTCAATATTGTCAAAAGCATCCCGAGACAGGCTGGAATTTCATCCGACCTGTTGGCATTATTGGTGTAGCGCAACGTGCTCCACTGAATGCATTCTATCCCTTTGCCATCTATGCCGCTGTGCAGGCCCAAAAGAAGCAGCCTTTGCAGTTTGGCGGAGACTTTGAGGCTTGGCAATTCGAATACTCTCACTCCACTGCCCGACTGACGGCATACTTGACGGAGTGGGCTGTGCTTGAGGACCACTGCAGAAACCAAGCCTTCAACGCTCAAGATGGAAGCCTGTTCACATGGGATCGCTTCTTCTCACAGCTAGCTTCATGGTATGCTGTAGAAAAGGGTGTCGAGAATCCTGATCATATAGAATCAAGCTTCACCACTCAAACATTTGCGGGAGGCGAAAAGGCACCATTGGGATATGGACCTCCAACTGCACTCAAGACGACTTTTCGACTGACTGATTGGTTCCAACAGCCTGAAAACAAGGTTGCTTGGGAGGAGATTATGCAAAACTCCAACGGGCAGGTCACGGTCAATGTGTTTGAGGACCCAGCCATGAAGACTCTCATTTCCGAGTTCGATTACGCTAGGAGGGCCAACTTGTCAATCAACAAAACGAGAATCATGGGATTCACTGGGTTTGTGGATACTTTGGAAAGCTTGTACGAGATGTACAAAGAAACGGCAGAGTTCGGCGCACTCCCGCAATTGAAGGTTGCGAGCGCAAGTCCTTTGATCTAAGTCAGGTCATGCAAGCGCTGGCTTGTCGTATCTTGGAAGCATTGCAAGGTCGAATGAAGGTGCTCGAGGAAGACTTTTCTTCGATCACTGCTATAGCCATCGAAATCATAGGACGCTTGGGCGTCTGTGGGCAGGGAGGATGGTATATTTTGTGTCTTGTTCCGCATACAGCGCACCAGTGTAGAATGTTGGTTTCCTTTACATAAATTCCGCTTCGATAAATACCTCAATCAAGACAGGCATCTTGTTTGCGAATGCGAACGCGAAAAAAATGTGTACTTACTCATATTTTACCTGGGGGATTGAGCCCAACCTCTGTCAGTCACACAAAATGTCGGTATTTGAGCAATAATTATGGGCCGCAACTCCACCTCACCCCCGCGAATGCCTCGAGACGCGACTCATGATGCAGTAATTCCGATGCAGTATTTCCAAGTTCTTCTGACTAGATCCTAGACTTGAACTATTTAGCAATGAAAGCGGAGGCATTGTCGGATGTTCTCGGGTAAAGTTCGCAAGAATTGGCTATTTCTACTTGAGATCGCCATGAGCATTTGGAACTCTCACGACACAGTACTCCTGATAGTATGGCTTCATAAAGACAACGCAATTGCGAAAGAGGGCTGAGTGTCGCGCGGATCATATGATCAAGCTTTGATCCAGGTATCTTGGCAAGCCGCTCGTACTTTTCAGGTAAACTTGCGACATGTTTATTCTCGCGATAGAAGAAACAAAATGGTACCTGAGCGACTTTTCCGCGTTAAAATGCTTATCCTCAGCAAGCTTCAGTGGAGTGATCGACATATTTAGCGTTCCCCAGGCGCACTACTCCACGATCCACTACCTGGAATGATATCACTGGGCTTATTTCCGTGGGGTGCAGGTCAACCATGGGTAGAGCGCGTCTGGGGCTGCCGCCGGTGTATATAAGAGCGACTCAGTGTAGTAGAGTATGATTGATACCAACTCAAGGCACTTAAATTCTTTGTCATTCACCATGTTGCGACAACTTGCTGCAGTCTTGCTCCCTGCCGTCGCTGCTGTATGCACTCAGCCAGGCATTTGTGTGGTTGAGCCAGGCCCAAATGGCACCGACTCGGCCCCAGCTATAATTGATGCCTTCCAACGCTGCGGTCACAACGATGTGTCCAAGCGCGGCAAGGTCATCTTCAAGAATGAGACATATCATATCAAGAGTGTTATGAACACTACTGGTCTCAGCAATGTCGATATTGATCTCTCGGGTACTCTTCTCTGGGATGACAACATTGACTACTGGTTGAACAACTCATTGCCAGTTGGATACCAGAATCAGTCAAGTGCTTGGCTCTTTGGTGGAGACAACATCAACTGGATCGGCCATGATGTCGGAACTTTGGACGGCAATGGTCAGGTGTGGTATGACTTTGTCAATGGCACAAATAACTGTAAGTGAGACCTGTACTTCGGATCACACATCAGACTGACCATATAGACCCCGGTCGTCCTCATCAAATCACCATAACTGGAACGCATGACAGCTACTTCCAGGGACTACGATTTGTTCAGTCTCAAATGTGGACAATGACAATCATCCACAGCACCAACATTCTCCTTGAATCCATTTATGTCAACAGCACCGACACCAAGCAAGCTGTTGGCTTCGAATTCTCCTCCCTCAACACAGACGGAGCCGATACCGTATATGCAGACAACATCACCTTCCGAGGATGGACGGTAGACAATGGTGATGACAGCATTGCGATGAAGGCTAATAGCACCAACATTCTCATTGAAGACTGCCGCTTTTATACTGGTCTAGGCGTCGCAATTGGCTCCATTGGCCAGTACAGGGACACTTTTGAGATAATCGAGAATGTCACTGCTCGCAACATTGAAATCAACAACATGCGATACGGTGCCTATATCAAGACGTGGACTGGTGTGCCCAGCGGATATCCCCCCAACGGCGGTGGTGGCGGTCTCGGATACGCCGCCAACATGGACTTTTCCAACTTCACTCTGAACAACGCTACTGGTATATTTGCCTTGACTCAGTGCACGCATTACAATGACGCTAGCGGAGACTGCGACACCTCGGAATTCCAGATTCGCAACCTCAAACTTCGCGACTGGACCGGCGATTGTACAAGCGATGTTGTTGCCGACTTGCAATGCAGTGCCGCTGCAAATTGTACTGGTATTGAGATTACTGGAATTAACATTGTTGACACAGTCAATGGGACAGCTCCGGCCAACTACTTGTGCGACAGTGTTATTGACCCAATCGGTTTCAATTGCACTGGCGAGCCGTGGGAAGAGAACAGTCGGTAGATGGGTCTTATATCTCACGTGTATATATAGTCAATCAACTTTGCATCTGTACATGTGCTCAGGCTGGTCATGTCCTACTCCAGCAATTGTGATTGGTATAAGAAATCATTACCCTCCAACTTGAATACTCGTTTGCAGGAGTGGCGGGTCCTATAACGGAGACCAAGCACCTTTGTTAGCGCATTGCGATGTGCTGGGGGCTGTCTGGACCGCTAGCACCCAGTGTCATCGGGCGCCTGGCAAATGAGCGTGCATCTTTGCGCAACATTCGGCGTCGGGGTACTTCATTCCTCCATAGTAGCCAGTGATTGCCATGATGGTGCCTAGTTCAGCGATTGGATCTGTCATTTTTATAAGCCTGGACTGGCAATGCTACCGTCCAGCTTCCCCCCCCCCATGTTTACTCCGTTTGT
Source organism: Neopestalotiopsis rosae (assembly GCA_023078685.1). Lineage (NCBI taxonomy): Eukaryota > Fungi > Ascomycota > Sordariomycetes > Amphisphaeriales > Sporocadaceae > Neopestalotiopsis > Neopestalotiopsis rosae. The sequence continues at coordinate 1,062,006 of JALGAS010000012.1, read as the reverse complement.
GTTCGTTGGGCGGCAGCGCTAGAAACAACAAAATAGTAGCACTATGCTCAGAGTGGGAGGCAGGCTTTGGTAGAAACCCACGAAACCAGTCCTACAAAATTCATTCTGATTCATAATTAGGAGCTTCCAGTCATTGTTCCATGTTTGAAGCCGGCTTGTCTGGTCTGTCATTTTGTTATGGTTGGAGTATATCGTACACAACTTAATTACACGATTACATCTATGTCGCTGAGGCAGAAAGTATCTCCGTCAACCGAACTCCGATGGGGGCCAGCCGTGGACCCCGCCAATCTGGTCCGTGCACTCGGTCCCTTCGTATGTCTCCAGGCATCAGAATAGCGCGGGAGAGCTCAATGGTCAGCTCATTCAGGCAGCAGTTTTACTTGCTCATATGCAAACTACAGTTCATATGACCTACATCATGGTTCCGGAATAGGCAACATTTTGATAGAAGGCGACAATACTCACGTCTACTCCGACCTTAACGAACATCAGGTCTGGTGCCTACCGAGTGCTTTCTGTCTCGCAACATCATCAATCAAACAACCAATGTCTACTTCATACCATCAGCAATCGCGCAACTAGACGTCTACAAACCCCTCGGCGTACCTGGAGAACCCTAATTGACATTGAGAAGCCAGGAAATCAGTCACCATGAAACCCTTTATCCCCCTTGGCGGCTTCCAGCTGCCATTTCAAAGAAGGTTAAGCAGACTTTACAATGACACTAAGAAATCTTCAGACTTCGTCAAGGAGCCCGTGTCGCAGGATCCTGAAATAAAGGCGATGCATCGGAAAATGAAGATTCAAAAAGACAGACTGGTGAGCTGGGGACTTGAATGGTCGGATCCGTCAAATGAAAAGGAAATCGACGAGTCACTGTCCAAAGCTGGCCTCAGTGATCTTGTGGGCAGCATCATGTCTACCATCAAGGATATACTTGCAGAAGCCGAACCTCTCTGGGCGAGCTCCAGGAGACGCCTGGGCGAAAAGGAGACTGAGGGCGACAAAAAGATTCCGATCGTGGTTTGGGACAAGGCACGATTCGAGGGTCTTATCCAGGACTTGACAGCATCCATAGATACACTCCACGACCTTTCCCGCACAAGGTCATCTGCGGCTACATCAGCGCGCGCGGCACGATCGGCCAAATCAACAGAAGAGCTGAGGCCATTTGGATCTACCAGGATGCAGACTCCGCAACAAATTGATCCGCGCACGCTTACGAGCATGACTCCTAGAATTGCCGTCATGTCTAAACAAGCCTATTCTGATTTGAACACTGGGCGACAATGGTCCCCTCTACTCTTGGAATTCGCAGCATTTGACCCAATTTACTCCTCCACTGGCATCATGCCGTCAATGTCTCGCTTTGAAAAATTGAGCAATGGTCTTCAGAGCGAATCTCATCGATCACCAGGGGCTTGGATAGGTCTACCTCTCTTGCTTGGCTACTATGAAGACATGGAGAACTCGAGATTGGGCCTTGTATACCAGTTCCCAGCAACTTTTAACTCGATTCCGCCCGACAACCTGACATCCAATGTCGCCGACAACCTCTGCACGCTGGAAGATCTACTCTCGAGACCTGCTCCTCGATTGGAAGCAAGGTTTCGACTGGCTCACAACCTGGCGAACACAGTCTTTGACATGCATGCTCGTGGTGTGACCCATGGAAATCTTTTGGACTCAACCATCTTGTTTTCCAACAAGGGCGACGAAGCTGATGTCCGCAAGCCTCTGATATCATCGTTCGATCTTTTCGCCGATGAAGGTCCACAGGTTTCTTCCACTTCTGCCACCCTTCATCGACATCCTCTTGATCCGAGGACGACTCCTGATTCGCCACTCATGAGCATCCGCGACTCCAAAACATTGGACCTCTATTCCCTCGCCATGATTCTAGTCTCCATCGGCTTATGGACAAACCTGGAAAACCTGACCTCTTCACCCAGCATGCCAGAGTCGGTTCTCGACCAGCTGGGTGTCCAGTGTGGTACACTGTACATGAGAGCAGTTCAAGTATGTTGGAATGCGGTAGAGCAAGAGCTGTCGCGGCAAAACTCTAGCGACGAGATATTAAGCCAAGTCCAAATCCGTGCCAGTCGTAACCTCGAAGCTTGCAGTATTCTTGACGGCGTGAGTGATTTAGACGACAGGATTGGTGATGTCGGGGATCCAGGTGGGCGCGAGCGACAGCCGTCTCTCGCCATCTCCATGTCGTCTTTGGCTGGCCCTTCGACAGATTTTAGACAGCCGAGATCCACGGCCACTACACCAGTCGTGCATGAGCAGAGGCATGAGCTGCCTGGTACTAATGTTGTGTCGGCTCCGGCACCAAGCACTGGTGAGCCAAATATCCCCCTGGTTGAGCTGTATGTACTAACACGGGTAGACTCGAAAATCAATCCATCGCCAAAGCTTCGCCTCTACCCACAGATACCGCTACCACCAGATGCAGTCGAGCGATGGAATGCCATTGTGATGCCACAGGTCAATATGGCATTAAAGCATTTCTGCCGCAAGCACCCCGAGTCAATTGAGATTACATTGGAATCGATCGGCGAGTCTCCGCAAAAGACCATGCCAACTGTCCTAGTTGTATGCACGTCTGTCGCCAAAGTCCGCAGTATCATAACCAAAAAGCTCGGAACTCTGTTTGATGGGCCGACGGGCTTCGCGCTCAAAGTTTGCAGAGGGTCTGTCGTTCGATCTCGAAAAGATTTTGGGCAGACTGATAGCAACGACCATGATGAGCCTGCCAACCCAGGCTTCCAGGTCAGGCCTCAGAATGGAGCGAGCATTGGTGCTTGGATAGGCGACCGACATCTCCCACCTGTCAGCTTCGGTGGTCTCATTTCTGTCAATGACAAAACTTACGGCATGACCGTTCACCATATGCTTGATGATCAAGATGAAATGCAAGCAAACAATCCGCCCATGAGGAGCGCCGCTCATGACTATCCTTTTGAGGATTCAGATGATACCAGTGGCAGTGAAGACTACGCATGCGAGTTTTCAGATGATGAGTCTGACTTTTCTGCCACCGACCTGACTAGCGACGACGAGGATGAGGATGAGGACGAGGAGTTTGAAGAGGACGGCGACATTCCTGGGGTCGAGCCCGGCTGTGGAGACGGCTACATAATCACACAGCCTGCATTTGACGATGTGGCGGAGGGTTTCTATCCCTCAGAAGAGACGGAGGACGAGGATCACCTCGACACTTATCGACTTGGTGAAGTTTATGCGAGTTCGGGTATCCGGCGTCGTCACGAATCCAATGGATACGTGCATGAGATTGATTGGGCCCTTTTTGAGTTCCAACAGGACCGGTTTCCCATCGTCAACCAGGTGCCCAGGCTAAAACAGCAGGATGCGTCGCCAGCAGTACACTTCCAGCCAACTATCGTAGCCCCTTTGGAGGAGTTGCCCGGATTGGAAGTGCAATGCAGCGCACGTACCAGCGGCCTCCAGACGGGCAAGATCCTTCCAGCCATCGCATCCATCAAGCTGTATGGCCGTACTTCCATGAGCCACACGTATCAAGTCAGCAGCAAGGCCGCATCTGATTCGGTCCCTGTGCTTGGTCCTCTGAGCAACTCGGCAGTCAATACCCGGTCCATTCCTGGTGTATCGCTCGGTATTCCCGGTGATTCAGGTGCGTGGGTTGTTGATCGACGAAGAGGTCATTTGTGCGGTCATGTACTTGCTTTCAGCCACAAGAAACAAATTGCCTACATATCCCCGATGGACATCCTCGTCAAAGACATCGCCGAAACTCTCGAGGCATCAGAGGTACGACTCGGGGGCGAATGCGTTTTTCACAGAGACGTGGACGAGGATTTGAGTGATCTCATAGATGATGACGACGAAGATGAAGCTCAGAGACGAGTGGCTATACGTATGAAGGCTCTGGGCGCCGACATGGATAAGATGCAGCTCACTGAGTTAAAGGTATAATCCTCGATGTAGCATATCAATAATCATAATTATTGCTGTTACTATTTTTGTCAACCCAGCTTAATAAATTCCGCACGACGTTGAGCTGACTAAGTGTTGCGAATGAAGGCAGAAAGTGATCGGCTTTTGGCTTTTCGGTGATTGACAAACCACGCTTCACATTCCCGGGATGCAGATGGGACCAAAGACCTGGTCGAACAGAAACCGTTAGAAAGTGGAGCATCATCGGTGGTATCCAGAAGCTTGTTCGAATCTCATCGAAACCGCTTCGCTAACGCCTATCGCCGGTGGAGCAAAATTTGCAGCTTGGCACCCTGGCAGATCCACCACATCATCTCAAATGGGACCAATTCGTCATGGCATGCCGTGGTCATTGGCTGGCAGTAACACGGTAGAACCAAGAGAAATGCGATCCACAGATACTCTACCTATGACGCCAACATGTTTTCCTCGTTTTCGCATGGCGGCGCCGAGGCTCGAGCCTGGAGCATGGTCCTGGGCTGTTGGGCTGGCTGTCGCATCACGGCGTACGGCATAACAGTGAGTGCAAATGCGGAACAACACGCCGCACACCACGATGGTCCACTTGTCCATAACATTCTTTGGTGGATCTGCCATGGATTTTGAATCAGATTTTTAATCCATCTTCACGTCATGAGTAAGGGGACTCCGAAAGAGTGTGGTGTCGAGGCGTTGCTTGGGCAATGGCCAGCTATATAATGCCTGGCTCTGTCCACCGAAAGAGACATTTTCCAAGACATAGTCCATAAGTCGTTGCATATTTACAAAAGTCCATACTTAATATCATAATGCCTTCTTTCACAGTTTACAAGGGATCCAAGGATGGCGCCCCCAAGGAGGCGACCACGACCAAGCCTGACCAGCTTACTGGCGACCAGGTGTTTCTCAGAGTGACCGCCTCCGGTCTGTGCGGAACTGACCTGCACTACCGAACTGCCGACATGGCTCTCGGCCACGAAGGTGTTGGTGTTGTTGAGGAGGTTGGTCCTGATGCCAAATTCCTCAAAAAGGGCGATCGCGTTGGCTGGGGTTACGAACACGATTCTTGCGGCCACTGCAACCAATGTTTGACTGGCTGGGAGACATACTGCCCCAAGCGCGCCATGTACGCCGGCGCCGACTTGGACCAGGGATCATTCGCTTCCCACGCCGTCTGGCGCGAGGCGTTCCTCTTCAAGATTCCCGACGGCCTCAGTGATGAGGCGGCCGCCCCCATGCAGTGCGGTGGTGCTACCGTCTGGAATGCGCTGAGAGCTTACAACGCTCAACCTATCGAAACCGTTGGTATCATGGGCGTTGGAGGGCTGGGCCACATGGCTATCCAGTTCGCCGCCAAGATGGGCTGCCGCGTTGTCGTGCTTTCGGGTTCAGACCGCAAAAAGGACGAGGCCATGAAGCTTGGCGCCCACGAGTTCATTGCCACCAAGGACCAGAAGGAGATCAAGGTGTCGAAAAAGCTGGACCGCCTCCTCGTTACCACTTCCGCTCAACCAGATTGGGATCTTCTTATGCCAATTCTCGCCCCCGGCGCCACCATTCATCCTCTGTCCGTCGCTCAGGGCAACTTTAGTGTTCCCTACATGCCCATGCTGGCCAACGGAATTACCATTCAGGGATCTGTCGTCGCTCCTCGCAAGATTCACCGCGACATGCTCGAGTTCGCCGCCCTGCACAAGATTGAGCCTGTTGTTGAGATCTTCCCCATGACCGAGGCGGGTATCAAGGACGCCATGGATAAGTTGGACAAGGGAGACGTACACTTCCGCGCCGTCCTCAAGCCGGAATAAGTTTTCATTGGATTTAGCGATTCATGAGTTATGAAGAAAGCATTGAACGTCTGTAATTTTGTCTAGAATCTATGTATTGCCATCATTGGCTGCCTCTATTCATACCCAATCTTTTTATGCACACCTCTGCGTCTACCTCCCAATCCAGTACGTCAACGACGCGCCCTGAGTTTGTATTGCCTGCACAACCTCAACATCTGACATTGTTTCTTGATCATTTACGGCGTACCAAGGACTCCCCTCCATGATGAAATAAGCCTGCCCTCTAACCACGTCCGGAGAGCTCACGATCGCCGATCCAAACTCTGCGGCCCACATGGTCCTGAGTTGTACCCAAAGGTCGTTCCGCATCGCCGTTTCCATGCTTCGGGCAAGGTAGAAAATCGGCGTGTAGTTACGGTCTGAGCGTGGAGTGAACTTGGCCTTGAATGAAGGCACACCGTTGCCAACTTTGATCTGTTTGCCGCTACCGCTCGTCTCGAAATATCCCATGCAACTCTGGCAAGGCTTCTGGGATAGTAACATGGCATCGACGATTGGGTATGCACCCGGAGAGTCAAATGATTGAAAATACGTCAAGAGCATATTCTCTTCGGCATGTAGTCCTCCCCGTGTGTTTGACGAGGTCCACACGTCTGGTACTCCATTTGCAAAGAGTAGGGAAGCTGACATATCAGAGACATCGGCATTTCGCAAGCCTGCTCGGACATAGTGGTATAAGCCGATCATGAGACCAAGTTGCTTGTGATTCAGAGTCACTGTGCGTCCGGACAAATCTCTTATGCGAAAATTAGGCAGCTCGATGAAAAGAAATTGTGGCATTTTGTTGATTCGCTGATTTCGTAAAATGGGTAACAATAATCTCTTGGAGATGTGATGGGTCTTATCGTCCTTCAATTTCTCAAAATGAGCAAGCTGGTCTTCCTTTATAATGTCACTGCAAGTATTTGTGACAAGGTATTGCCTATTATCTACCTAAAATTCATCTTGTAGGCCTGACTTGGATGACGCTTGATGGTTTTGGTTTACGAGAAGCCTCTAACAAGCATCTCACGAAGTAGTAAACCGCACAGCTCCATACTCGTAACCCACTGCTTCAAGTCACCAGCCACAAAGTGGTAATGAAATCTCCTGTTGGCCGAATATCTGCACGGCCTCAACCCAGAAATAGAGCTCAGCATCTTACGGCATTTAGAAAATCGGCCCGGTAGTGGCTCATCGTAGTTTAATTCTCTGAATAGTATTTCACCATTCATTTCGTACTTCATGGATGCGGCAGGATTCTCTTCAAATCACAAATTCGTAATGGAGGGATGGCAATTGGCTTTCTTGATAATTTGCATAGCTCGGGACTTGCTCGACAAAGCCGCTCGCAAGTGTGCTACACCCACTTTGGTAAGCCGCCTAGTCAATTGACGTCAGGATTGATAGGCTATATGTGTTTCGGGTATGATGTTTGCGGTAACCGATGGCTTGAATGATGCTGCATTGCTTCAAATACTTTAGACTTGCACATGATTCAATCGTAAAATGATGCACTTTTCATACTTAAAAGTACAAGACAAGATACGAGCAACGAAGTTGTAGCCAGAATCGCAATAGCTGCTCAATTGTGCCCCGATAAGGAAATCCAGTGGGGATGCCCAGGGACTGTAGGGCTGAACCGGTACGCTGAAAATAGAACCACTAAGAGTAGACCCCTGGGAGAGCCATGGGTCGTTTGAACCAATCGTGCGCATGATTTGCCTTTTCAACTTTCCGTATTTACAAGATCGGCAAATCTTAAGCCGAGGATGGCAAAGTAAAAGGCTTCTGGAAGTCCAACCATAATTCCCCCCTGTGCTGACATTTGATTTTTCAATGGTGTTTCTTCATCCATTGGCTGAGGTGCCGAGCTCAGCTGGCCACCAGGCATTCGGTGAGATCCCACCACGAGGCAACCTGCCAACGTGTCTATTCCAATGTCATAGATCCAAGCTCAAAAATGGTAGTAAAAGTCGACATAATTCATGCTCAACTGCTTTTCGCAATAGCCGCGCGGCAGCTCCTTATCCATGATCTCATGCATGTAAATTCAAATGTCATTTGCGATGGGTCTGGTAGCATGGTAGGCTATCCTCATGTTCGAGGTGAACTGACTGGATTGTAGCATTAAGCTATCAAGCACCCACGTGCTCACCTGACTATGCGGTAACGACGCTGGCGGGTGCTCCGTGCAATCTCTTTGCCGTGTTCAAGATAAATACGACGTTTAGGATAATTGTCAGAGCACGTGCCAGGGTCACTCGAGATCTGTCAGCTGTACAAGGCGTCATTTGGTAACACCACGGATCTTACGTGCGAAAGTCGGATTTCAACGTCCAACATGTTTCCTATCATGAAGAGTCGCCGAGACAAGAAGACCAAAGTGCAGTGGAAAATTGCAAATTGCGTACGAGTCCGATCGATCTGCCGCGATTTATGCTGCAGCTCATCATGAAGATACCTGTGCACATTCACCGCTTTCGGCAACTGATATGATCACTACTTGGCTATATGTACCGAGCAATACTACGTGAGAATATGGTCGCGGCTATCACCTCGTGCAAACTTCGAGTCCATTCCTGTCCGACCCTTGCCAAGCCGTGAACTCGGTTGGCGGTGAAATTCCTACTGCTGGTGTATATCTAGTAAAAGTCTCTGTGGACGCCACTTTGAGAAGAACCCCGTCTTTCTTCTATCCCCATTTGTATTTCCCCTTTTTCCTAGTCTTGAGCGAATACCAAGTGAATTGTCTTGATCAAAATACGACAAGTATTGATCAACTGGAATGCTTTGTAAAAATATCGCAGAGTACAAGGGTCTGAAACAGTCGAAATAATAGTATTGAGCGATACTATGTCCCTGCTTGGTCTGTGGCAACTGACAGCGAAATCTGCAAATGGCGCCTTTTTGCCTTCCTGAACCGTGACATAGCTTTCCACCAAGATAGTACAACTAAGTAATTTGACCCAAGTAACCCATGACTCCATCTTACACCTTCTCCCCCAAGTTATCCCCCACCAGTCGTGGCGGTGTTGCAGTCTGTGCATGTGGTACAGCGGCGCGAACCGCGAATCATCCATTCCTCCACATATCTCAGACACAGGAATCGAGAGTGTCTTTGGATCGTTTCTTGGAAAACTCGACACTATAGCCCACTGTCTTGTGAATGGTCTTATCATCCTGGAGGATGTATTCCTCCGAGCTTGTGTCACCCTTTCGAATGTTCGTCAAGTGAATGCCATTTTTGCCCTGGGCATGAGCCCAACGACTCTCTTCGCTGCCTGGGGGACATCCCTTGGCCACCTTGGGCAGATCGTTGTCGCATGGGGCTCGAGCGGAACGTCCGTTTGAATATGAGGCGGCCATGAGTCTGGGGCAGAGTTTGACAATGATTGGACGTATCTGTGGGAGGCACGCACACAAGATGCCGACATTCATCTCAATGACGGTCCACATGGTCGAGGCAATATCAAACGTCGGATCGGGGGTTTGGGCTTGAAGGTTGAGAGTGGTGAGTCTTAGACAGGACGTAATGACAACACTATTTTCACCATTAGTTGAGCTTGCCTGTGGATGGGAATAACCCACAAGATTCCCAGAGTGAATACAAGGATTAGTGCAGCTTTCTGGACCCGCGGGATCTGCAGTGCATACACCAAAGGCATGGGCAGCAGAAGAATCAAGAGGTCAGTCGCAATCGAAAAGCCCCCATTCGCGTACCAGAACTTGCCATTGTCGATGCAGGTCCCCTCAATCTTCTTGTCCCAGGCACGTTCGACGGGCAAGCATTGGAAAATGGTAACGACCAGCGATGCAGCACAATACATGGCAATGGTGATGATGAGACAGGTGCAGACCCACCGAAACCATTTGATCTTGCCGAATATGCGCATGTACAGGAGCAGTATGGAGGACTTCGTGAGATTGATGGAAGCTTTGTAGGTGACTTGGGTGAGGACAAAGTACTTGAGAGCCTGGGCCTTGTCGTCTGGCTTGAGATTGGCACCATGTTGTCCATAGCCGTAGTGGCATGCCACAAACATGAGGATTCCTGTCGCGACGGAGAAACCCTTGGGTCTTTAGTTCAGTATAAACAGAATCAAGAGAGTGAGACCTACCAAGGATGCTAGAATGGTGTAGTCGTCGGCGCCAGGGTGGCCTCCCTTTCTTATGCGTGACCACAGTCGAGTGCCAACCAGCAGTGGACAGAAGAAGAGAAAGATGCCACAGGGAATGTAGATCAAGTCGGCGTTGGACTTGCCGTCATCCACGCGCTCGCCGTCGATCATCCTGTCGGTGTGGGCTAGGTAGGCGTATATGGTGTACCTTGCACTCTTCTTCTGCAGATTTCGAATTCAATACATCTATGCGTCCGTCTCAAGTAACTTTCCGAGCTCTAAATGTCCAGGAGAAGGTTGAGATGGCAGTGGCGGATAAACCCACGCACGATAACGACTAGATTTCTTCCAAATGAAGTCGGCCAGAATTTAAGAAGAATTTGGCTGGTGGGTTTTCCAGTAGAGCAAGCTCACACTTTTCCAGCCCAAGTCTCAAGTTTCAAGACTGTGAGCGTGTTATTCCAGTTTCCTGAGTAGTGGTTGCTGATTATTCGACTCGGTAGGTGGGTACGACCCCTAGGTAGGTACTGCCACTGCCAAAAACCAACTGGCTCAGGACTGATCGTGCAATAAGAGTTAATCCTAGAATCGGGTCAAAAGATCGATCGATTGATATCTTGAAAGTAAATGTGCTCTTTTCTAGAGATTCACAGTCCTTGTTGTACTGAATTGAAAGTCGTTTAAAATGATCTGCTTAATAGCTCAGAGATGCGCGCATCAGCAACACATGATCCCAAATGCATGCTGCAAACGTATATCGCCGGCATCGAGTATCATGAAGCAAACAATTGGAGTCCTTCTCATCATAAAAAGCGAAATGAAAAGTTGGACAATGGTTGCACACGCACCGCGGATGGAACATAATAACAGCACCATCTGCAAATGACCAGCACCATCTGTATTATGGGGAGGAGACCTTCAATGTGGATTAATGCAGAGCAAGCTGCAAAGTGCTTGAGAATTCCAAATGTCGTAAGAATTCATCTTTCAACACCTTGTCGTCAAGCCATGAATCTACCATGGATTGTTCTATGGTCAAGGTCTTGTACGTTCGATCATTCGAACTGCGACTATCCGTAGACAATCATTCTGCAAGCACAAACGAGGTAATCTTGTACGACATATTGCCCGCTCTGTGACTCGATCATCGAGGGACAATCATGGGAGGCAAACGGTTGTGCATATGGCATATGCAAGCAATTGCATATACCCAAGGCAAGTATCAAAATGATGTTCCGCGAGGGGATCGATTCGTGGGGTTGTTCAGATGTTGTGTGACGGGTCGCGAAATCGTCTTTACAGAAGTAGTCCAGAAGAGCCGATGAACTTGTGAGTGCGGAATCCAATTTGCTTCAGAAAACAGCCTGCTTTCCTGTATCATGCCTGCCACGGAGAACAAGTGGTTGATGTGGCCATTCACATGGCATCTCTCCACTGGAGCAGGTTTGCCTACAGTGCGTCCCTGGGCGCTACGGTAACTGACAGTAGTCACCTTTCGAGGCTCGCTAGTGGAGGCTAAACGGTACCTACACTGGACCCCAAGTGCGACCGTCCCAACGGAGCTAGTGGACACTGGCAGCTCCAAGCTCAGACCTAAATCCGGCGCCTTGGTAATGGGGACGATCTGCCATTTTCTAGTCCGCAAAATTGGCGAATTCGCTTCCTATGAGCCAAGGAGGTTTTTTCCGTTTGGCGTTTTGCAGCCAGACTCGCAAATTTGAACGAGAAGCCGGCATATCTTGGGCTCGAACGAATTCTGCCGAGTCCTTTTGCATACCATGTCTTGATTAAACGCAGTGGGACATGGCTTTGATGATACACCTCCCGTCTATACTCACGCCTACCACGCAACAAGCTGGCAACAAGCTGGCAACAAGCGTGTCACAGATATACTTGGTCGTTCACATGAATAAGGTATACCTGTGCGCAGAAGCCATGGATATTCTCTGTACCATTTGCATGGTACCATTGTCCCAAGTCCATGTGGTTACAGTCGTTGTCAGTGTTGCCGTGGACTACTGGCTCATTGTGCCCGTAGCCACGGGCTATAGTACCAAAGAAAACATGTATGCAATCTCGCAAACGTTTTCAAACGAGCCTTGACCTGTACAAACATGTGCGATATCAAATGTCTCAAAGAATTTTCACTCTCGGTGGCTAATAAGCACCGCAAAGTCCTCCCCATTTCTTGTTCAACAGCGAGTTTCACGGCATCACTACTTTACATACTGCCCTCTTGCATCAATTGCATCCAGTTCTATACACGTGGCTATTGAGTCCATTGGGTATCGACAACGATCCTGTGGCACGGCCGTGATTGCCTACTTCAACTACCATAATGTCAGGGATTCAGTATTCGAGCAGCTCTGCAACGGCGAGCAAAGAGACAACTTCATCTGTACAAGAATTTGAGTCTCTTGGGAGCGACATGATTGACCCCAGAGTCGAGGGTCGATTGGTTCGAAAGATTGACCTATGTGAGTAAATCTCACTCACTTTTGGAATATGCAATTGACCGTTACTTCGTTAGATGTGTTCCCAATTCTATTCGTCATATATATGATGTCCTTTCTTGACAGGATCAACATCAGCAATGCTCGAATCCAAGGGCTCGATGATGACATTGACCTTGGTGGTAATCGTTTCAACATTGTGTTATTTGTATGTAACTAGTTCTTGGTTGAACTTTCTAACAAGCATTAGCTCTACTTTATCCCATATATTTTACTCGAGGTTCCTAGCAATATGCTTATTCGAAAGACAAGACCTTCCCTATACCTGTCCGGCCTCATGTTCACCTGGGGTATCATCAACATGTGTATGGGTTTCACCCACAGCTATGAGGCTTTGGCCGCGCTTCGGTTTCTTCTGGGAGCCACGGAAGCTGGCGTCTTGCCTGGAATCATTTATCTCACTTCAATGTATTACAAAAGACACGAGTTTCAATTACGAATGAGCTTTCTGTTCTGCTCGACCTTGGTGGGTGGTGCGTTTGGTGGTGTAAGAGCGTTCTCTGGATTCGTTTGCTCAACTTCAAATTGACTCGAGATAGTTACTTGCCTATGCCATTTCGCGACTGAGCATGTCACACGGGTACCAGGCGTGGCGATGGATCTTCATCATCGAAGGTGCTGCTACTGCTTTGGCAGCCATAATCGCAGCCTTTCTTATTGCCGATTGGCCGGAGCAATGTCGATTTCTCAATGCAGAGGAAAAAGACTTGCTTAAGCGCCGGCTGGCAGACGACGGTGCGGACTGCGCAAGGATGGATACCCTCAATAAATATGCTTACAAGCTCATATTCATGGATTGGAAGATATGGCTAGGCTCTCTCATCTACATGGGAATTGGCACAACTGGATACGCAATCACCTTTTTCATGCCGACCATTCTCAATGAGTTTGGTTGGGTGGCTTCTGAAGCACAAGTTCGCACAATACCCGTCTATGCTGTCTCTGCCGTCTGTATGCTTGTGGCAGCATACTTGTCTGATCGTTGTCGCCACCGCTATGGCTTCCTCATGTTTGGCTGTCTCGTGGCAACGGTCGGATACAGCCTATTGCTGCATCAAAGCAGTTTGTCGCAAGAGTCTAGGTACGCGGCCTTGTTTTTGGTGTCCTTGGGTGGCAACATGGCGACACCCATGTCTCTTGCCTGGCTATCAAACAACGTCTCGGGACACTGGAAGCGCGCATTCAGTTCTGGCTTCCAAGTCACTATCGGCAACCTTGCGGGAATAATTGGGACAAATATCTTTTTACCGAGTGAAGCACCCAGATACTCGACTGGCTACGGTGTATCGCTCGGAATGCTGTGGTTGGGCGCCATGTCTGCGACGGCCATGTTCGTCGGCCTCTGGCTTGAAAACCGAAAACGGTCTAGAGGCAAGCGGGATGATCGCTTAGCACTGCCTGACGATAAAGTCAAGAATATGGGTGATTACCATCCATCATTTCGTTTCACTCTCTAGGGAAGTGATTGGGGTTTCTGGGTAATGGACTAATGAAGAATAACTTTTGCGATTAAGATGACGATCGATCAATAGAACTAACATGCATGAGTTGATTTCAGTTGCCGCACCAATGTGCTCGCAATGGAAAGCGAATAATCCAGGCCGATCACGCCGTATGAGACCGGAATCAACTCGCGCAAATGAAGGAATGAAAAGTGAATGAAGATCAGTTATCGAATGCACAAAAGTAGACTCGCTTGAGGCAACTCGAAACCTGTCGGTTTCAGTAATACGCAAGCTCCGGAGAATCCCATGGGAATGGTTAGAGTCTCGCTCATCCGGCGTGAAACACCCCTAGGATAAGATCTATTCTTGGCATACAACGAACCGGCGGTTTGCCGTACAAATTTAAGCTCAAGGCCTAGACGTTCATTCATCGGACGATCTGCTTTCCGGTGGGTCTGCGACAGCGGATCAACAATTGGGCAGGGCCTTCAGGACATGTCTATTCCGCCAGCATCAAGATAAGCAAGAGAACATTCCCGAAGGACAAGTTCCGAAAAGAAAGAAAAAGTCTCAATAACAACCTAGACGTATTCAAATCAAGAGTCAACTGCTTTGAAGTCAGACCCGGACAAGGTTCCATGAGGACGCGTGGTCTTGGCATCTGAAACTCCCCCTGTCGTTCCAGCTCCCAAACAAGTAATCCCTGGCTGCAAGGTGACATGCTCGGAGGATCGCGACAAACCATCCCCGTGGGGGTTTGCAGGTTGCTGCCGATTTATCTAAAGTCTGTTTCTTGGCATTTTTCGTTCAGGATAACATTCTGTGCCGGTTTCCCGACTTTGACTTGTATAATCAGACTACAGATGCATCGTCCGCCATGTTCCCGCTCCTGCGAGTACTTCTCTTTGGAGTCATCACCTCTGCGCAGTTCGTGACGCCCCCAGATGACCTCGTCGAAGCGGTCGGGCATGCTGGTGTGCCGGTACGGTACAAGCAGGTTCCTGACGGTATTTGTGAGCTGGACCACACAGTGAAGAGCTATTCGGGGTTCGCCGATGTTGCAGATGACCAACATATTTTTTGGTGGTTTTTTGAGGCTCGCAATGGCCATCCAGAAGACTCGCCGCTCACAATATGGATGAATGGAGGACCAGGTCAGTCTTGGATGTTGCTGCTATCGATCCCGGCTAATTCATTGCAGGTTCCAGCTCCATGGCTGGCCTCTTTGCTGAACTGGGGCCATGTTCTATCGACTACTTTGGCGCAGTTGTCAGCAACCCTTTTTCGTGGACGAATTCGAGCAATATATTATTTGTCGACCAGCCGAGCCAGGTCGGGTTCTCATACAGCCAGCCAGTCCCCATCCACGAAGATGATGGTGACCTGACGATCCTAAAGGAGAATGTCTGCCCAGAGGCTACGTCTGAAGGGTCAAAATGTGGCACATACTCGATGCCAGAGCCCAGCATGACGTCCAACTCGACTCTGAATGCAGCTCCAGCGTTTTGGAAAACTCTTCAGGGGTTCACGGGTGTATTTCCCCAGTACTCAGATAACGGCATACATATAGCCACAGAGAGCTATGGCGGGCATTTTGGACCAGTGTTTGCAGCATACATTGAGCAGCAAAACGACTTGAACTTGCCTGGTTCAAGCAAGCTGCAGCTAGAGACTCTAATGGTCGGAAACGGGTGGTTCGATCCGGCGATTCAGTTCCAAGCCTTTTACAACTTTACCGTCAACCCAGGCAATACCTACGATTATTTTCCCTTCAACGCCTCCATGGAAACCTTACTCTACGAAAACCTCTACGGTTCTGGTCAATGTCTGGACCAATTGAAAGCTTGCAAGCTGAGTGGCCTTGACTCAGTATGTGTAGCAGCCGACAACTTCTGCATGGAGAATGTTGAGGATTTGTATCATCGAGTAGCGAGTCGAGATGTTTACGATATCCGGGAGCTCAACCCAGATCCTTTTCCGTTTCAATTCTACGTGGACTACCTCAATACGGCAGAAGTACAGCAAGCTATTGGAGCTTATACCAACTTTTCAACCTTTAGTCATACAGTATACCAAACCTTTCGAGACACTGGGGATGATGCACGGGAAGTTGACACGGTTCACAACATTCAATTCCTTCTCGATCGTAACATTACGGTATCAATATATGCAGGCGACGCTGATTACGACTGCAATTGGTTTGGTGTTGAGGCTTTTGCTGGAGAAGTAATGGCGGGCCAATTTGACGACGCAGGCTACGGCGAATTGCAGACAGCCGATGGCATCGTACATGGACAGGTCAAGCAGTCGGGGAGGTTTAGCTTCACAAGAGTCTATGAGAGTGGACATATGGTTCCATTCTATCAACCTGTGACAGCTTTGGCAATCTTTGAACGGGCCATCAATTCCATGGACATCCAAACAGGAGCTTTCGCGGTTGATGGTCATTATAAGACCTTGGGCTCACAGAAGAGCACCCATCGAGAAGGGAACGCGACAGTACAGTGGACGACGGTACCAAGCAACATGACCTATGACTCTGCAAAAAATATGCCGGGTGAATCTTGGGTTCATCCAGAAACATCACCCACAGACGGCGAATATTTTAGATTTTATCCACTTCAGAACAACGGAATGGGTAACGACCAAAGCACTTGGCGCTTACTTTTGCAGTACATACTGTATCTCTTCTATTCATAGCACTTGGTTGGAATATCCACCACGTTTTAATAATGATACATTGTTCAATCACTTGGCCTAGCTACTCAATCCGTCCCATGCTGACCAGACTGTGCTCATCCACTCCGGTCATAATGCCCGAGAAGGATCACAGCCACCTAGCTTGGCACTCTTGGTAACACCATCAAGAACCAATTCACTGACGAGCTTGCCGGTACCGGGCGCGTTTTGGATCCCCCAGCAGGTATGGCCTGCTGCCACTATCAATCCTTGAGTTCCACCGACCTCGCCGATCCATGGCCCGCCTTGAGGCAAATAACAAGCCTGCTTAGCAAGAACTTTGCCATCTTTTCCAAGCTCATCACTGATTCCACCAATCTGATGCAAAATGTCTTCGCATCGTGCTTCATCAACTTGAACTTCGGCGTTGGTCAAAGGAAGCTCAACCATTTGATCTGTGGGACCACACGCGTATGCCGTTCCGTCTGGCCGGGCATAGATCTCGGGCTCTACCATCTGAGACCTCTTCAGCGGGCCTTGCGCCGCTTTGGAGCCTTGCGTCTTTTGTGACGTCGGCGTAGGGAACCCAGAAGGAAGCATGATCGATGTGAAGAGGGCATAGGCAGAAACTGGACTGGGCGTCTGGACGACGACGCTATGAGCTCGCGATGCTGTCACAGGTACATTGGGAAGAAGTCGCGATGTCCAAGGACCTGCCGCAACTACACAGTCCGACGTTGGCAACGTCACTGAGTTTCCATCCTTTTCGTACTCCACACTTTCAACCGCCTGCCCGTTGGATGTCTTACGGATTGCCGTCACTCTTGCTCCAGTAATAATTTTGACTCCCTTTTCTTCTGCCAGCTGGGCCACTGCAAGAATGTGTCAATGTAAGAGTTCAAATACTAAGAGCCTTGAGGAAATTTCACGTGTAAACTTACTACTCCTTGTGAATAACTCTGGGTGTACTTGTGCCGTGTTGTCAGGCGTTCCCATGTTGTCATAAGCATTCAATGCGTGTTCGGTATCCAACCAGTCGAGGTCCTCCGGTGCCCCCATTTTCTTGAGAGCCTGAGTCGTCTTTTTGTGATCCTTGTGTAAACCTTTCGACGGCTCGCCTTCTACGGCTGAAGCTGGAGCAGTGCCGATTTCCGAGCTGAAGCCGGGCGGCAAACGTGCTCGACAGTCGACCTGGCTGGCGAAACAACGCCGGTATCCCCACCTCTTGTCCCCTCCATGCTCTTTGGATAATTCGTCGTGGAGTCGAAAACTCAAGGGAACTATGTTCTGTGGAAACGCCCACAAGGCAAGCAGTCCACCAGACTTTCCACTGGCGCCCCCCGCGATGCCATCATGTGCTGGGTTTCTCTTCCACGGCGTGTCGGGATCGGCTAGGATTGCAGGGTCCGTGATGCTGTCAGCTGTCCGCCCACCCGAGTTTGAAGAGGATGCCTCTAGGAGAGTAATGCGATGAATCTCGGGCGAGTAGGAGGGGTGCCGTGTGAGAAAATAGGCTGTGCTGCAGCCAATGATTCCTCCACCAATGATTGTAATGTCCTTTTGTGTCGACATGATGCGCGTAGAGAGGAAACGGCGATGCAGCACGATGAGGCGCATGAAGAAGACAAACTCATTTGACAGGGTAGTTGTCGCAGGTGGACATTCGGTTGGGCCGTGGCAAAGAAATATTTTGGACAATGTTTGGCGGGGCCATCGCACATCACCTTACGTCACAGCCCATCATAGCTATTATACTATTGCGGGAAGGTATACTATAATGCTTGTCCGGGGTCTCACTTAAAGCTATGGTTTGGCGGCCACTAGCAACTATAATCATTCCCAACCAAAGTTTCACATTGCAAAGCTTCCGCTCGATTTCTGCGATGACGGTTTGTTCGAACAAAGACTTTATTGTTCTTTTTGGGAGCAATGACCAAACTTCAGAGGAGCTTTGTTTTACAACAAAGAATGCCGCCAATAAAAGAAAATAACGCAGCTCTTATATTAGGCTGACAACTTGCTCCTTGCCAGAAAATGAGGTTGAATAATCCACGAAGCACTGGCGGCTTCGTCAAAAACCGAACCAAGATTTCTTTCATTTCATTCAAGAGGAGTTCTGAGCGCTTTATAAAGCATTCATGAAATGTGCCGAATAAGATACGTCTACTATCCTTGTCGCGAGCATGTAGCCCTAACAATCATCACTCAATGTGCTCACGCACCAAAAATGGGCGGCCTATGCAAGTACGCAAAGTATCCAGATAGGCAGCTGGCCAAATCGCAACGCTTCTGCGTATATGAGGAGTGTTTGGCAGAAGGGTGCGTAGATAGAATGGGTATTGCACCAAAAACCGTGCTGCGAATGTTATGGAGTACAACCGCGACCATGACAATCAGAAATTGGACATGGTCAACTGGCAGTCTTTGATAGTCTGCAATACGAATGTTTAATCCACTTTGACTATCCAGCCAAACGTAAAAACTGTTACTACATATTGTGCTAGAGAAGCCAATTGTATTTGGCGGCGGAGTTTCATCTCGAGATCTTAGCTGTGTTGAATGATGTTCTCCAATTCGACGGGATCTTTGACCACGTCCGTCAAATTTACGGATCCATCCTTGGTAATTAGAATGTTGTCCTCAATGCTGTTCTATCGTTAGTAAGATCGCAAAACATGCGCAAATCTCGATCGACTCACCGAACGCCACCAACGTCCCAGTATCCATCCAGAACCTTTTCATCAATGAACTGCGAATGCTTCGGATCCTTGAGGTAGGGTCGAATGATGAAGTCGCAAAAGTAGATCTAGTCCACGTCAGCTCCTATTTTCAGAACGGCTTTTCGTCGCACTTACGCCAGGCTCCACGGTGATGACACTTCCGGCGGGCAGATTTCTTCTCACACGCAGGTAGCGGAACAGGGGATCCGGGTCAGAGTAATTGGGATGACCTCCGGTATCGTGGGTATCCATTCCAAGGTAATGTCCCAATCCATGTGGCAAGAATGCTGCGCTGGTTCGTGCTTTCAGTATTTCCTCCTTGTCTCCCTTCAAGACACCCAACGACAAGAGTCCATCAATGGCAATCTTGTGGGCGAGCAGATGAACATCGTCCCAAGAAACACCCTCCTTCAACATTGCGATACAGTCATGCTGCATCTTGAGAACAATATCATAGATGGCTCGAGACTTTTGCGTAAACTTGCCAGAGATTGGAAACGTTCTTGTCTGTGCAGTCGGTTAGTAACGGGTTCTACACGTCCACAATCAAACGTACAATATCAGCACTGTAACAGTCCCACTCGGCGCCAGCATCAAGGAGCAAGAGGTCCTTGGCCGTTCCATCGATGGAAAGCTCGCGGTTGTTGTGGACGTAGTGCAGCGTAGCAGCTGCTCTACCACTGGCAACGATGCTCGGGTATGC
This sequence comes from Neopestalotiopsis rosae, assembly GCA_023078685.1. Taxonomy (NCBI): domain Eukaryota; kingdom Fungi; phylum Ascomycota; class Sordariomycetes; order Amphisphaeriales; family Sporocadaceae; genus Neopestalotiopsis; species Neopestalotiopsis rosae. The sequence goes on along the minus strand of JALGAS010000012.1, from coordinate 1,042,033 downwards.
CTGTTTCTTGGCTCCCCACTTGTTGCATTCGCCTAGAAAGACGCCTTCCAGCTCAAACTCATTCTTGGCCTTCTTCACGCTCTCGAAAACGGCCTTGTGTGCAGCACCACTGATGATATTGGCCTTTCGTATCAAGGCAATCTCGAACTCGTCCTTGATCACGCGGCACTCGTCAATCGCTTCCCCCAAGATGGTCAGATTCTTGTTGTCGAACTCGAGAAAAGTGACATGATCCGCAACGCGTCCCGCGATTGCAAACACATTGCTGTTCTTGCCCTTTGTCTCGCTGCCCAGCTTGGCCAATGTGGCATTCAGCTCAGTGCTGGGTAGCACAGTGTCGACATCGTATTTGGCAAGAGCCTCCTCGGGCGTCAGCGGCAAACCAGCCCATATTACTGACTCTGGATCGACAGGAGGAATGAAGAGCGTCAAGTGCTCTTTCGAAATGTCGTAGATCAAGTAGCAGTCAGGCAAGTCGATACCAGACAGGTACATGAAAGCTCGGCGCTGTCGGAAAGGCACCGGCTCGTCCGAGTCTTCAAGGAGTGCATCTGATCGGCCTTCGAGGTAGATGACGCCGTTTGCGTCCGGTATTTGGGTTCGAATGTACTCGACAACACGCTTGGCATGGGCTTTGGCGGGGTATTTGCCCTTCAGCACGGTATCAACATCGATCGCCATTGGTGCTAGAGGGTAACGAGCTGCTAGGAACGAAGCTGATCTAGAGAGAGGTCGGGACTTGATAGGCCGATGGTGGAAAGGCAATAAAGAATGGACACTGCGGGTCGATCTGCAGATGTTTGGTGTTGTGGTTGCACGCAAAAAAGTCCCACAGATCCGAGTAGACGTGGATGACATGAGGAATATATCAAATGCAAAGATATCCGAGGCGCCGGGTGGTATGCGGTAGCTACGTAGCTACAAATTATTATTTTAGCGACATCAGCTGCGACCTTCCCCGCCTGGACTCGTGCTGCAAGTGCGCGGGGTACATGTAGTGGTACAAGCTTGCAAGCACTCGAGCGCGGCCCTCGTCCAACCCCTAGAACCTACTGTACATCTCCAACGGTGTGGGAATGAAGCTTTTTTTTTTTTTTTTTTTTTTTTTTTTTTTGCCCCTCCTAATCACGGGTACAAGCAACAATGCGCAATAGACTGATGAAATGTTGACACAGCATTGTTTGTATATAAATTATGCATTCAGTTGTTCTTCGAATGCGTCCCAGTGCGTCCCGTATCCATGCTTGTAAGCTTTGGCGATATTCCTTCATGTATACTCCAGCCGCGGCCCAATAGAAAACTTCCTATTCCATGCAGCATTAATCCTTCAGTGACACTATAGATCCCGTGATATTGGAGCCAAAATGCTGACACTTCCTGTGGTTGTGCCATAGTCTTGAGCAAACAAGGTAAAGGCTGATGCGACCCAGGGACTGTGCTACCGCGTCGCGTATCTCTCGACGAGATTTCGTCCGAGTCGCGCCTCGGACGAAGTCTATCACGCCACGGCGTAAACCTTTGGTTGTGAAATTGTGTACCAGCTGACTTCTTCAGCCATTCACCTCGGCGTCCATCCTCCTCCTATGGGCCAACCTAAGCACAGGTACTCTGCTGACTTCGTTTGCGCTTCCCTCATCTCCAAATCTACCCAGACTTGACCCATCTCTGAGCGACTCCCAGTGCGTTTTAAGCTGTTCCTCTCGAACTACCAGCTCAAAGCCTGCCAGGAAGCAAAAACTGATCTCGAGCCTGGCCAGTTCCAGCTCGCTCACGCCGCCCACTTTGGCAAATTTGGCATGTGGGTAACTCAGATCCTCGAGGGCTTTCATTGCCACCCGCAGCCCAGCGAGAAGCAGTCTATGACAATTCCTCCGCGTGACTGGTATTGCCCTCTCTTCTACGCCCAACCGGAACAGGTAAAAGGACGTTGCTAAATAGACGGCTGAGCTCATGGGGCACCAACGATGAATTCGCATGAGATATTCTTCAATACTGATGGGTGGGGGCGCTTTGCTGTAGAATTTTCGAGTAATGGCGCTGTGTTGAAGATTGAGAGGTTGCGAATTCTCCCCTATCACAATATATGGCTCAGGAGAACCTGGCGGTGGTGCAGGAGTTGGTGTGTGCCGCAGATGAACACCATCGATCGGCTGATAGCACGAAGAGTGCTGAGCTCTAGCAGCTGCTTCCGCGGCGGCCGCCTTATCTTTTGCTTCCTCTTGTTCGCGTAGTCTGGCGAGACTCTTCTCCGAATGCGATCGTGCAATGGCTGCCTTTTCTTGCTGAAAGCCTCGCATGTGAGGGACAGTGTGTGTCGATGGCGGTGGTGTCGGCGGAATATCGCCCGTCATTCGAACGAGAGCCTCCGTACCGGAGGCAAGGAGTCTCAATGCAGCTATCGGAGAGATCTTGAAGAGGTCCTGCGATGATGGGAGAGGCCCGGCATGGTGCAGCGGCGGCGGCGTGCGGGCCTGGCCGATCAGCTTCGGGTCGGCGGCAGGAATCGGTGCTGGAGGAGGCGTTGTAGGTGTCGCATCTTCTGCACTCGAGGGCGCATTCTGGTCAGGCATGTTGACTCCCCAAACTCGAGCCAAAAGGCACGTTGCCTTCGCCTGTTACCGGCGAAGGTAGCAACCAAGAGAAGTCAAGGACAGAGTATGGAAAATCGTTGGCTCCAGATTGAAGATCTTTCGATGGAGAGTCGGCTTGTCTCTGGTAAGGGATAGTCGGGTCCGCGCGCCGCGTTGTTCCCTATCTAGGTAGCTCTGAACCTCGGTTGTCCCAAAACGCGACTGAGATCTGGAATTATCGTGGCCACAGAGCCTCTGAGATTGGGTCAAGGATGATTCGACGTTTCTCAGCGAAACACATGTTCCTTAGGGGATCTAATTCTCGGAGATATCATGAGCAAGTCGTTCGATTCACTATCACAAGGCGAGTAGAAAAGAAGAAAAAATCGACTGTTGCAATGCGACCAAAACGGGCACACGATGCTGTGCAATGTGAGGATATGAACCCTTTATTGGGACGCCGCCGGGCCCAGTTCAGCGGGGCCACTCCTGTGGGCTAGAGTAGTGGAAGGCACTTTTGGAGGCACTGGACTCTGGAGGGTCGTATGTTTAGTTTTGTTCTTCTTCACTGATTAAACTGCAGCGCACATGAGGGGTAATAGCTGATCGCATGCATTCTGTATCCGCTTGGTGACCCGCTCAAGATGTGACAATGGTTCGACAATCTTGCCCGTGTGATTGATTCGCTTCCCACGAACTGGAGCTGGGGATACCAATGACAAAGTAACTTTGGGGGAAGGGAATGAACATCGAAAACGGATCAAAGGGTGTTGAACCGACGGCTCGGTTGTGGTTCTTTGGAGAAGGGCACTCTCTTTATCCTGGCTTTACCCCGCTGAGAATCTAGACTTTACCGGCCTCCCTCCAAGCGCCCAAATAGGCCGCATGGTCTCAAGGGCGTGTCTTCGTATAGGTATCATGTCGCATACTGGCAGGGTGTTCGCGGCAAAGAGTTCTCCTACCACAGCAAGGCACATGTGATGTGATATTGATTCCATGGAGATAAAATGTTCTAATAACCACGCGGGACTGGTTTTCTTACAGAATGTTGCTCCTAATCTACGGAGTGAGTGACTGGTGACTGGTACAAGCCACAAGAATCAAAGATCTGCGTCTTTGTAGATCCCAAGGGCCGAGCCCATATGGGTGGAGGCCGCTTATGCTCGTAGGGTCTCTCGACACCTATTGTAGGGTTGCAAGGTACGTAAACCTTGTGCCTGTTGGGTCTCCAAAAAGTCCTCATGACCTGTGATGTGTAGGATAGTCCCATGGCTACGCTTTGCTTCGGTAACCGCCGCTTGTAACACACCGAAAGCAAGTGCGGAGTAGTGCGGTTTGAGCTGACATTCCCATTCCTCACAATAGAGCCAGTTCATTTATATTAAATTGGCCTCCAACTCTACTTTCGATATTGTTCGTGGCTTCGCGCCCTGGTGGCGAGGTCAGTTAAAAAATTGTCCTGGGATGTGTGATCTGGGAGGCAAAGAGTACCTGCTTCGGCGTACACTAGTAGAATAAACCATAGCTCCAGACATCTTTGACCTTGCGTTCTTTGTCCACTGTATCAAGGGCATTGCTACAGGTTTGGCGGTGACACCGAAAAAGTTATATCTTTCATTGAAATGAGCCAATTCTCCTGCGGCGACACATGGCCATAGATCTGATCAAATGGGCAAGCTTTGTGTTGCTATCGAGATGATATATGGCAGTGGCGCGTCAATTGGATACCAAAAGTATTGGTCATTGCGGATGTCAATATCACAAACGCAGCACTGGGAAGATGGATCGCCAGCATTGACTGACACAGCATCTCACTACTACTTATGCACATTATCGTGAACTTTACAAGCACAGGTTCATGCAATATTTGCTGAGCTATACGGTTTGCCCACTACCGACTGTCTTGCCACATCTAAAGTGTGACTATATCTGTGGGGCCAGCAGAATCAACAAGCTCAGGCTTGGAGTTCATAACTCTCATCTTGCGCATGATACATTTGCTCTTTCCCTGGAGAACTAGAAGAGTAATTATAGCTACAATACTCTTCCATCATCTCAATGCCTACAGACTTGGTACCCAGGGCCAGGACCATGATCACTCAGCCTAGAGCGAATCTTGCCGTGATAGGTATGTCAATTGCGAGGAGAAAGAAGCCTGAACGAAATGGCCGTATTTCGTTCGAGGTCTCGAGGGAGCTCACAGGCGCATAGTCCACCTGACATCCCCAGAAATGAACCACACATAATCGATTCGCAAAGCAGTATTACATAGAGCTTATACTGCACAGATCTCAAAGACCAATATAGTTTGTAATGAGTGCGATCGATACCTATCTTTGAGCGCTGCTGCCTCTGGTGTTCGGATTTATTGGGACTCCATCTCCAGGCAGCGGGATAGTGCCCAGGTCTCCAAAGGGCCTGAATATCCCAGATGGAAGTATGTCTACCTAGTGCAGGAGAGATCTCCATTTGCAATCCAAAGAGAGCTGCTAATTCGAGACAGTAGACACGGATGGAGCTCAATCGGGACAACAAGGACGCGATGGCTGTCACATTCTCAAGTACCAAATATGTAGGACTTATTGGCGGTAGTCTAGCACGTGAGCTCGGAGCGACTCGTTATTTTCAGTGACAGGGAGTCAGGGCTGGGCTGGACATGGGTTGTCGAGACTTGGACAAGCAATTCGTACATGTAGCATTGAATAGAAATGAGTCTTGTATGGCTTGCACCAGTCCTCCGCCATGATTGACACAGTTTGTTTGGAAAGTTCAAAGTAGTGAAGAATCTTTTGCATGTTGTCTTATTCTATACGTTCTCGTCTGTAGTTTTGACTCATGGGACACGGATGGAATCGCAGCTTCTGAACTCTTCAACAACCAGAATCAAAGGGCGACAGAGACCCGACAATGTAACTTTCATACACATGCATAGCTCGCTCCTCCTTGATTCATAAAACTAGGTCCAGCTCAAGCCTTTAGCTGCCAAAGTTGACCTTGATATCCAGAACAGCACTTTGTCCTCCTTGGACGGTTTCAATAGCTGTTTTCAGGACTCCTTCTAGCTCCGAAGCCTTGTCAACTTTGGCGGCGAATAGGTCACCTCCGGCAGCAGCCTTTGCAATGCCCGAGTAGTCAGGAACAGGGTCAAAGGAAATGTTGATTTCTTCGTTGGTAGCCTTGGAACCAGCGCCGTCAGGGTGCACGAGAAGGAGAGACTTTCGTGGGGCATTCCATCCTGTTCCATATTAGTTTATACGTGTTACGCCAACAGATCGACTGGACTCACCTTTGTTGTTCAAGACAATCGTCAGGACGGGAATGTTGTATCTCTTCGAAATCCAGTAGACACTTCCGGGCACACTGAATAAGAAGGTACCATCGCCGACAATTTGGACAACAAACTTGCCCTTACCAGGTCCTCCATTCTCGGCGTCCGTCGCGAGCTTGATACCAAGCGCACCACCGCCAGACCAACCCAGGCCGCCGCCGCCACAGTTGATCCATGATCCAGGAAGCTCCGGTTGCAAATTATCGTGCACGAATGCTGTATTGGTGACAGCTTCAATAGCCCAAATTGTGTCGTCAGGACACTGCTCTTTCAGCTGACGGCACAGATATCCCGTACCGAAAGTATCATCGGATGAAGGGGCAGCCTTGGCTGCAATATCGTCGAGACGCTTCTTGTGAGAGGTTACCAGACCCTCCCAGGCCTTTTCGGCTGCAGCTCCATCGATCTTGCAACCGACCTCCGTCTGGATGTGCTCTGTAATCTGCTCGAGAGATGTCAAAACGTCGGCCCGGTATCGATGCTGAGCTGGAATGTAATGGAGGGGCATCATCTGTTTCAGTGGGTCGACGTCAATGTGGAAGACCTTGGCCGTATCCGCCGGCTTACACTGCGTGGGAATCCACGGAACGTCGCAATCCACGACGAGTATCACGTCGGCCTCTTTTATCTCCGCGTCGATTCCAAAGCGAAGGCCCAACCAGGCAGGGTGAGATGCTGGGAAGCACATATCACTGCCACCGGTATCCAGGACTCGCAGCCCTTTGACGGAGTTGGCTAGGTCGACCAAAGCGCCAGGGATTTTGTGATTGCGTCCACCAAAGCCGGTGATAACCAGAGGCTTCTTAGCACCGGCTAATGCCTCCGAAATGCGACGAACAGCAGTTTTGGGCAGTCCGCCAAGCTCAACACGGTCCCAGACATCCTGTTCCAAATGATATGGCTCAATGTCTTCCTCCATTACTTCTCGGGCACCAACTAGGTGCACGGGACCCTGGGGGTCGCTGGTCGCAAACTGAAGAGCGCGGTTGACCATTTGCTTAATGTTTCGGCCAGTCTTGATCTCTGCCGAATAACGACAGTACTGGCTGATAATCTGCTTCTGATCGGGAACATCCTGAATCCAATGGATATACTCGGTACGGGAACCGCGCATCTCTCCTTCAAGAGTAAAGGGGCTGAGGCCAGCAAAGACCAACACCGGAGCGCGCCCGGTGCTTGCGTTGTGGACGGCGGCGCCGAGACCTTGGGTGCCGACGTCAACATGGACAATGACCACCTGCGGCTTTCCAGTGAGGCGTGCGTAACCATCTGCCATGGACATGGCAACCATCTAAAGGACAGCGGATTAGCCTCGAACCCCATAGAAAACATTGAAAATCCTACATACCTCGTTGGGGCACGTGATGATTCTGGGGAACTGGCCCTTCTTCTCGCGCTGGCCCTTGACCATGGCTTCGATGATACTTGGGTGGTCAGAGCCCAAATTCACAAAGCAATGGGTCACGCCAGCTTCCCATATGGCCTCGAAAAAGGCAAACGAAGCTGTATACATGTTTGCAACTTCACTGGTAGAATAGACGCGATGTTGTTGAAGCTGTGGTGTACTGGCAGTGGTCGAGGAGGGGCTGATTGTGCTCCGTTTCCTCAGCGCTGTTGGTGCAAGAACAGTCGAGATATCTAGGGCCCGGTGAGAGGTGCCGGAAAACAATGGACGTTGCCAGCTATGCAAGTACTGTTCAGAGGTGCGAGATCCGGAGTGGGAAGGATAAGCTGACGTCTCGGAAAGCTTTGCTGGAAAAGCTTGTGCTGGGCTTGGCCGAACCTTGTACCTCCCACCAGAATAACAACGAGCCGACGTCAAGGCACATTTGCCTGGCAGGAAACCGCTGCGTGCAGACAGTGAAGCGGCAGTTGATCTTGTTGCTGGTGCATGCCTTCCAAGAGCTGGGCCGGCAACTCGGAGTAGAGCAAGCGGGGTGCTACAAGGTGGGGTTGTTGCGGCGGCCGTTTGGAGGAGCGACTGCATCATGGTGGCATCTACTTCGGCTTTGGGGGCAGAGAGCTCTGAGATACTGCGGGGTTATAGAAGCTTGGTTGGGTGCGCCAAACGCCGGGAATAACCAAGGTGTCGTTATAGTGTGATGGATGTGACTGAGGTGGTGGTTGTCAAGACTTCCTGATCATAGTCGAGCGGCCTGATGGAGTTCTCCGCCAATTGCTCGCGGAAAAGTTGTCCGAGACACGTCAACTCTTTGACCCAAAACAGATATCCGACCCAGTTATCCTGTCCACCAGAACTGCGACAGTAGATACGTGAGAGTCAATCCACCGAGCTCTTGCAGGAATGTTTGACAGGAAACAATGGAGAAATAGCAGGGTGCAATCCAGAAATCAAAGGATGACACCGTCCCGTCCCTCCCTTTTCATACCGACTCTCCCTCGGTTTCTACAGGTTAAATAAGGCGTACCTGGTTGTCGTGCTACGCAGCGCACTAGCCCGGTTGCATGGTCATGGGGCTATCGTTTACGCCATATGCCCCGTTCCCCGGACCCCAGATTTTCGAATTCGAGGTAAGCGCCGTCTCGGCCCCGCGTTGGTGTTGTTGTTCCACAAGACGGAACCGAGAAAACCGGAGGCCGGTTTGCTGGAATTCTTGGACAAGCAATTGTTTTCCTGGTTTTCCTTGAGTCAATACAAGTCTCTGATTTCCATTCTTATTATAACGCACTGTTGAACGCACTTACAACTCTCGGGAGCAGCTGTCTATGACCAACAAAAAGCAAATGGGAATCGGTTAGCTTTTGTTTCACCGTACGTAATCGCGTCCACCTGAAAGTCACTACCGCTTATCGTCGGCCCCGCTATCAACATGACGGAGCCGGCCGTCAATGCTTTCAGTGTTTGGATCTCAGGTAAGCATAAAGACATGCTTGAAGTATGGGGTAAGAGAGCCCCATATACTGTATAGGTAGGTAGGTTGCTGGTTCTTTGAACCCACTAGTGTCTTCAAGGTCCATCTTATCGAGCATAATTTGTGCAGATTTTTTTGACTGGAGGATAATTTGATAGTCGATGGAATTGGAGTTAGCCGGTGTATGCACGAGGTTGGGCAGTCTTTCTTTTTATCCTCACACTAACGTGGGGGCGATCAATGCGCTCGCTCCCTCCTCCTGTGTTCTGATTATTTGAAACGCTCCGCCCTGTGTCTCCCAAGTGATGGTCGAGCCAATGAATTAAGAATATCAGAACGCCTCTATAAAGAACACTGACTTGCAGTCGAACATCAATTTGGCGAATGGCGTCGTCCCACTCGAGTACTATTGGATGTAGACACTCAGAATACCTTCGTAAACTCTGTTTGTGGAGGTCCAGAACTCAAAAGTCGACCGCACTTACCTTGTAGTCTTGGACAGCATACTGTCTTGTGATAAAAACTGGTCTTATCCAATGTCATGTCATCTGTGAAAAGAACGAATATGATACATTCTTTGGCATTAGCGACCGATGATACTGTCAAATCCCATGTCTTTTGCCCCCGAAAGGCAATTGGATTCTAGGCACAGTAGCATGGCCCTGCCCCAGAACAACGGCTGCTAGGATTGCCCTTGGCGTAACCTTCGTTGGACTAGCAAGCCCCACCGTCGTCGCATTCAGCCCTGAGCCGTTGAGAGGCAGGGCCATACCCCCATCTTAGTGGATAGGAGAAGCGCTGACAGACAAGCATCTTCCCCTGTTGCACAGCTTGATTGTGTTCTCGCCTTCAACGTTCCAAGTTTTGTCCCTCAGTCGATCGCGGTAGACGCCAAGGTAGTTTGTAAATTGCTACGCAACCCCGACTGATGAGATGCAATGTTTCTTGGCAACCGTTACGATCAAGGGCCTTGAAGGCTCTCCTGCGTAACTACTGGCTATATCAAATGCCACTTCGCATGATGCTTCATGCGTGGCTCATCGTGGTGGCGAATAATATGTCCAAGGTATGCTACTGTATTAATCTCTCAAGTTCAGGTCTCAGGTATAGAGCAAGAAAAGCACCTTCAAACACGACATTGAATGTCAATCACTGGCAGGCCTCTGTTGTCCAGTCCAATCAGCTCAAGAGTCATGTCATTCATAATGAAAGCACTATCCTTACAAGTAGACTGTGGATAATTTCACTAGCAGGCATTGGCAGACACCTTCTACCTGCCCTCAATGTAATTACCCGTGGTTGCCAGCAGCCCATTCACCCCTCGTCCATGTTTGCTGTCTGAGTAACTGCCAGTAAAATCTCCTTGACAGCACCTTACCCACATTCATAGACAAACAGGGAAATATAAGACAACATCAATCCCAGAGCCTGTCTGCACCTCACCCCAGACCTTTACAAAGTTTGGAGCTTCTCATGGCGTATTTGTCCTTGGTCATACCGACACACGCGTTGTGGATTATTACCTAAGCAATAATACATCCTTCGACACTCGAGCAGCCATATCGTTTTATAATCCTCTTTTCGAATAACAACATGGGGCAGGGTTCGAGTACTCCACTGGCAGATTGCCTCAACGCTGTTTGCAATGGTCGAAGCGACTGCATCGCGTATCCAGACACGATCTTGTACCAGACTCTGTGGGTCAAGCCTTACAATCTAGATTTGCCAGTCTCCCCCATAGCCGTTGCAAGACCCGAGTCTGCAGACGATGTCTCGTCATTCATCAAGTGCGCGGTATCCAGTAATATCAAGGTACAGGCCAAATCTGGTGGCCACTCCTACGCGTAAGTCTTCCAAGGAGATCTCTTATCACTGACTTTCATCGCTGACACGATTGTAGAAACTTTGGTGGGTCCCCTCTTGATTCTCAAGTGACATCTCTGACCTATCCGTAGGCCTTGGCGGAGTTGATGGTCAGCTGGTACTAGATCTTCAGAAACTAACCCAGTTCTCAATGGACACAAACACCTGGCAGGCCACAATTGGGGCAGGACATCGTCTTTCTGATGTCACACAAGAGTTACATGACAATGGCAACCGAGCCATTGCACACGGAACATGCCCCGGTGTTGGTATTGGCGGTCATGCTACCATTGTAAGCATGGCAGACTTCAAGTTGATCATAGTTGTCAAGTTCTGATGCATCCTCACAGGGTGGCCTTGGCCCATCATCGCGTATGTGGGGATCATGTCTGGATCATGTCCTCGAGGTCGAGGTGGTGACAGCTGATGGCTCCATCATCCGTGCGAATGAGACTGAAAATCCTGACATGTTCTTCGTAAGTGCCCAATTCTCACAAAAGCTTGGATCAACATTGACTGACTTCTATAGGCCTTGAAAGGTGCCGGGGCCGGCTTTGGAGTTATCACCGAGTTTGTTGTCAAGACACATCCCGAGCCGGGTAGTATCGTTCAATATTCATTCACAGCAACATTTGCAAAGCATGCTGATATGGCCGACATTTTTGAGCAGTGGCAGACTCTAATCTCAGATCCCAATCTCGATCGAAGGTTCGGATCAGAGATCGTAATGCACGAGCTGGGCTTGGTCATCACGGCAACATTCTATGGGACACAAGAAGAATTTGACGCAACAGGCATTCCTGACAAGATACCTGCAGGAAAGGTGTCGGTCGTGCTTGATGATTGGCTGGGAGCCGTTGCGCAGCAAGCCGAGGACGCAGCGCTCTACCTCTCTGATGTTCAAAGCGCATTTACTTCGAGAAGTCTGGCGTTTCGCCAAGACGAGCTGCTCACCACGGACGAGATCAAGAGCATGATGACATATCTCGACGAGACGGATCGCGGTACTCTTCTTTGGTTCCTCATCTTTGACGTGTCGGGGGGCGCCATCAACGATATTCCTATGAATGCTACAGCCTATTCGCATCGCGACAAGATCATGTTCTGTCAAGGATACGGAATCGGTATTCCGACATTATCTCAGACGACTAAAGATTTTATGAATGGCCTCATTGACAATATTCAGAGTGCTGCGGGTCAGACTTTGACAACGTACCCAGGGTACGTTGATCCATTGTTGGCCAATGCTCAAGAGTCGTATTGGGGCCCGAATCTCGAGAGATTAGGGCAAATCAAGTCAAACTGGGATGTGAACGATGTGTTCCACAATCCACAAAGTGTCCGGCCGGCCACTTTAGATGGTACACAACAATCAAAGGCAAAGAACAGGCGGAGAAGGTTTTAGCTTAGTTACTCACGCAAATATAATTATCCAGTACCACCCATGTGACCAATCACCCACACTCTGTCATTGGTCCTGCAACCCCTTGCTCGCTCGGTGGCATCCGATCCAAACAAATCAATTAAATCGTTCCAATATCGCTAATGCAGGACCGCCCATCTCCAATGCCTTCTCCTCTCATTACCCCAAGTTTTGTTCGAACCGAATTGGCTAGGCCTTCTCCAAATCCCAGATATTCCAGATTATAGGAGCGTCAATCAATGTTATTCCTCCAATCATGAAGATGCTAGACTAACAAGGAATTTGCCCTTTCGCCGGGCCTTGATTATTATAAGACACCATAGAGACAGTAGTCTGTTCATACCAAGATTGTTTCGATATCTCACCAAACGTCAAAATGATATCGCGCGGTATCCTAGTGGGCTTGGCAGGGCTGCTCGCTCTGCCCTACGTCTTGGCCCAGGCACCAACAGCACAGACTCTCAATGGGACATACCAAGGCCTGCATTTGCCTCAATGGAACCAAGACGTCTTTCTCGGCATCCCTTACGCACAGCCGCCCGTAGGAGACCTTCGGTATCGCTGGCCACAGAGCATCAACTCGTCTTTTGATGGCATTGGTGACGCGACGCAGTATGGCTATAGTTGCATGCAATATGGGAGCACTTTCAACATATCAGAGGACTGCTTGAATATCAATATCATTAAGCCATCTGGAAACTTTTCGCAACCTCTACCAGTGTTGGTATGGATCTATGGAGGCGGACTTGTAAGTTGCACAATTCATTGCCATGCGCCGCTTTAGGCATGGTCTTGTCACGGCTAACGATCATATTATTATAGTATGCTGGAAGCACTGCCGACCCACAGTATAACCTATCTGGCATTGTCAAGGTTGGACAAGATATTGGACAGCCCTTTATTGGTGTCAGCATGAATTACCGCTTAGGAATGTGGGGTTTCTTGCAGACTGCTCAGATCCTTGCCGAGGGCTCGAGCAATGCCGGTCTTTTGGATCAGCGACTCGCTCTGCATTGGATCCAGGAGAACATTGCTGGTTTCGGTGGAAACCCAGAAGAGGTCGTCATCTGGGGCGAAAGCGCCGGCGCTCAGAGTGTTGCATATCACATGTTTGCCTACGACGGACGTGATGATGGGCTGTTCCGGGGCGCCATCATGGAAAGTGGTGGCCCAACGGGTGCGCAAATCGAGACGCTTTCCTGGTACAACACCGCCGTTGAGAACCTCACCCGGGCTGTTGGCTGCTGGGGTGTATCCGATCAGCTTGCATGTTTGCGGTCCCTCGACCAAGCTACACTGTTCGCTGCTCATCCTACCGTCGTGTGGAATCCTCTCTTGGACGGTGACTTTCTGACAGCCTATCCCAGCCAGCTCATCGAGAATGGTAGCTACAATGCAGTACCTATCATCACTGGTGCCAACACAGACGAGTCCTTCGCCATCTCCGGAACACCAAACACGGAACAGGATATATTCAACTCCATTTTCACCTGGCGCTCCTATTCCTTGACGCCGCCAACAGTGCGAAGGCTATTCGAGCTATATCCGGATGACCCATGCTATGCTGTCCCGTATGCCATCACAAATTGCACAAGAAATGAAGCACGCGGTTTGCAATGGCGTAGGGCCGCCTCCATCGGATCCGATTTGGTCATGGTATCGCAGAGGCGGAAGATGGCAGAGTTGTACACCAGTGCTGGAGTTGACGTATACAGCTATCGATTCGATCAGCGTATCTGGAACGGAGCCGAATGGGACGGTGTCAAGCATTTCCAGAACGTCGCCTTTAGTTTCCAAAATATTTCCGGACTGCTCGGACCAAGTCCCCAGTATGATAGTCATCTGCAGCTAGCTCAGGGGATCGGGCAGGCATACGCGCATTTTGTGAGCGATCTGGATCCAAACGGTGCTGCGGCAAGTGACGACAATATTTTGCCGCCTTGGCCAAGCTACGATCTCGGAGCTCCAAAGAATATCGTACTGAATGCGACTGAGAGTTGGGTAGAAGATGACACATGGAGAAAGGAAGGGATTGCCTATATCAACACTCCAGAAGTGTCGAAAGAGCTATTGGGTTGATTGCAACGCCCTGACGCGCGATAAATCATCAAGACTCCAAATATAGTCCCACTTCTATATCACCATTTCAAAATATTGGCACATTTGCTCCCGTTCGCGAATACAATGATCCTTTACCTGCTGCTCGATTGGTGCATTCAAGGATACCAGCTGTGATTCTGTCAAACAAGCGACGAAGCCTTTTTTTTTTTTTTGACGAACTTTTTTATGATGTGTCACTATCAAGACTCGGGTTGATTGCACAGAGTAAACTCGATTGATTCCTTTTTTTCTTCCTTTTTTGGTCGATGCTTGAATGGTCCATTTCGGCTCTACATCATCACACCTGCACCCATAGCCATCATCACGCCGACTGCGACAAGGCTTATAAGGCCATCGGCCGATCCGCCAAACTGGCTTGGGGCAGCATTGCCTGTGCTCGAAGGCGTGCTGCTGGAAGTTCCAGAGGCCGTGTCGGAACTGTTACTGCTCGTGGTGCTATCAACAAGAGCAGTGAGCTTATCATCTGCCACAAAAGAACCGGTGACGCCGCTGGTGTTGGTACAAGAGCTCGGTAGGTTCGAGTTGACACCAGACACAAATTTGACAACGGCACACTGATTTACAATTAGTGATTTCCAAAACAGCAACAACTTGTGAATGACATACCTGGTACAGGAGGCCGTCTGGGGCATCGGCAACTACGCTTAGCACAGCTGTCTGTCCAATGTAGCTCTCGTCTATGGTGACATCTGGAATGCAGAAAAACTTGAGACCACTCTGCTGTACAATGGGGTAGGCTTGCGTCCAGTTGCCATCTGCTGACTCCTCGGTGGTGAATCTATACAGGAAATTGGCTTGTGGGTGGCCTAGCTGTGTAGCGATCGCATCGCCGCCAACAGCAAAGTCTGTGACGTTGTCGGATGAAAAGCTGGGAGTGACACCACCGCAGGGTTCATTGCCTTCAGAGTCCTCGTCAAAGGTGCCAGCGGGAGAGGGCGACAGCAGGAGAAAATGAGCTTGGCAAGAGCCCAGCAGCAGCAGGGTTGCTGCTGTGATTGAAGCAATGGATGGCATCGTACTTGCGGTGAGAACACGAAGTATTTCTTTTTCGTCAACCAAGGAATAGAAGCACTGAGGATCGGGTTTGAGGTCTGACGGGAATGTTAGAGTTTAGAATGAGAATGACATTTAACAGTCGAGAGCAGGAGCTGTGTATCCAGCCGCGTGGGTTCCGACAGCTATTTACTCACCTGCAAATGCTGCAGCTTCCAGCAAACACGCATCCGCGCTCGGACTTGGCAACAACAAGAAAGAGGACCAGATCTGAGGGCGTTACTCAAGCCTGGAAAGTATAGGAAGTACCTGCCTTGACTAAGGTAGCGTCACTCGCCTAGTGGAAACAGTCAAGACTCAAGCGGGCAGGGGAATTCAAGGGTCCTTGAGATGCTGCGGGCAACGCCCCATGCGCCAGTAGTCCAAGCTACAGATACATCTCCTGGTCGAAATTGGTACCTTGCCATCAGGTCATGAAACATGACGGGGGATCTACATTGCCAAACGTGCTCAAAAAAAGTTTACAAGATCTCCAGACCGATAAGCTCAACATTGCAGCTACTTAAGCTTTCTCGCCAAGCCTCTACCAGGATCCATTCACCTTCTTTGCAAGACTTGTCATATTCCTTGGCACGAGGATATATCACATTCAATCTCCAATACTTTCCCTCCCGTTAATATTGAGCAATAACAGGTTCTTTGATGCAAGCCCGTGCTTTTTGAATGATTGCCACTGCGCGGTGGCAGCGATAGAAGACTTCAGCTCACTCGGGAAGGCGGAAGTGTTTAATGGTCGGCAAGGCGCCATCGGAGGCGGGGAAGGTGCTAATGTACATTAAACATATTGAGTTAACTCGCACCGGTTACGCCTTCATTGTTTGAGGTGATTTGAGCAAGTTATAGGCAGGTCTAGGCGTTGCCATATGTGCATGGATCCAATGTGCAAGAGAGCGGCAGCTAAAAGAGTAGCCGACTTCTAAACATCAATCGGTAAGCACCCGGGCTACGCCAGCCGCTAGCAAACAACAAAAAGAGGAAGTGAATACCGACACTTGATACGAGCCATGGTGTCAGGTAATCAAGCCACTTTTCAATCAAAGGTGCTCAAATGCCCTCTAATCATGCCGCAATTCGAGTTTGCCTAGTCTGAAATCGATCCTTACCTAGCTTGTGTGCATATCCTCTGGTGCAACCAAGTACCAAGTAGGTAGGTTAGGCAATTATGCTTGCCGTTCAATCGATTTGTACACGTTTGAGCATTGCAACTTTTCTTGCTTTCTTAGTCCCTTTCACCACGCCTGTTTAGCTGTGGAAATTCAGCCGTTATTCGCCAAAATTCTCCCAGCAGCAGTCCTGACCTTCAATTGAGCTGATCAACTCCACCGTTACACTAGTCTGTATTGTGGCTGCTGCACCAGACTGTCACTGGAAAAGAAGGCGCTTTCTTTTTGAACAGATCGGCATCTCGTCTTCGGTTTCTGGTGCCGGCACCACTTTCAGTTTGCGATTTGTCCTTTTACCCGACTTGGGTGGCGTCTAGAACAGCTGTGTTGCATCTCAAAGCGGTATCACCGATCCAATTTCCAGATACCCATCATTTCACGGCTGTCTATCTTGAGGCAGACTAATGCTTGAAGTAGCATGCAAACACTGACGAGCTCCTCGACTAATTGCCTGTATTCAAACCTCTTGTGCCGACTACGAAACTATTGCCAAGACCTCGAATCCGATATGCGAATTGAATCGGTTCCTAAAGAGTGAACTCGGCTCTATATTTGCTCCAAGGCATACTCTTCCTACATACTACAAAGTTGGACCGTGTTCAACGAATCGCCAGAATGGACATGGACGGAATGGACATGTCGATGGACTCGATGAGTTCCAGCGGCATGTTCCAAGCAACAAACATGTCTTATGCTTATACATATTGGTATCTCATCGCAGGTGTCATGGGTATGCTGATGATTGTGCGCGTACTCAATTACGTGGAAAGTCGGGTCAGGTAAGTAGAAGCGACTGGTTGCTATGAACCAGCCTTCTATTCGTGGCTGCGCTGACCGGCTATCTAGATTGAGCACCTCGAGAACAAATTCCATCGAGTATCCTACAAAGCCAACAAGCTGGTATCTTCAAATATGGGCAACCTTGACTGCCGTTGGCCGCGAGATCAGCTACCCCCAGTTTTATGTTCCAGTCAAACGTCTATCTTGGCTGACGCCACCATCCATGGGCCGTATCATCTGCCTCCTTGTTTACTGGGCAGTCGTCATTTACATGATGACTGCAGGCGCGATCGTCAAGGACGCATATTTCTGGGAGCGCATTGGGTTTCGCAACGCCTGGGTCACAGTTACGCAGGTTCCCTTTTTATACTTGCTCTCAGCCAAGACAAGTATAATAGGATTGGTTGCTGGTACAAGCTACGAGAGACTCAACTGGCTGCACCGCTGGGTTGCGCGGACCATGTTCATCACGGCTACCGTGCATGGTTTTCATTTCTGGTCCGAGTGGGTACTTTACGACTACGTTGATTTGGAAATGGCCATGATGCCATCAATTCGATATGGACTCGGCGCATGGGGTCTCCTTTTGTGGATGGTCATTACATCCCTGAAACCATTTCGATCCATGGCCTACGAGATCTTTGTGATCCAGCACGTCCTTGCTGCCATCATGTTCCTGTGGGTGATCTATGTGCACGTTCCCGCATATGCGCAATACAACATCTGGTTTGCCATTGCAGTATTGGTATTTGATCGAGTGTTTCGATTCGGATTGCTCCTTTGGCAGAATATCAAACTCAAACCGAATCCGTCACGGTGCAAGGGAGGTCAGAGGTTAGGCCACCAGACGCAGATCAGCTCGGTTGGAGACTCAATCACCGTGTTGACCATCAAGGATGTCCATTTTAGATGGAGTGCCGGGCAGCATCTCTATTTGTGGCTGCCACGGGTCGGTCCAATGGAGGCTCATCCATTCACAATCGCCTGTGCCCATCAAATGCCCGAGACATGTATTTGCAACAGTATTCAGCTGGTGATACGGTCTCATTCTGGCTTCTCGAGGCGGCTTAATGTGTATGCGAAAAAGATGGAAGCATCAGGCAACAAACAGACATTCACTGCCTTTGTGTCGGGTCCCTATGGTCGTCCGCCACGTTGGGACATATTCGAGACGCTGGTTCTCGTGTCGGCATCGACCGGCGCCTCCTTTACTCTACCAATCCTCGAGAGTGTGCTTCAGTGCAAGTCCGCCATTTGCACGAAGCGTATCGACTTTCTCTTGGCAGCTCGTCAGGGTGAGGAGATTGGATTCTATCTTGACCGATTACACGAGGCTTTAGACAGGGCGAGCGAAAAAGGCATCGCATTATCCGTACACATTGCGGTGACAGGCAATGGGCAACTGGAGTCTTTCTCGAGATCACAGCTGTCTTCCGCATCAGAGTCAGTGAGTGGCCGGGAGAAAAGTTTGCCAGTTGTGGAGCGAATCGGTACAACAGAGAAATCCGCCAATGGCTGCTGTTCCACGGACATTGAAGCAACGGCTGGCATCACGCCTCGCAAACGCCTATCTCAGGCGAGCAACGATTCTCATATCCACCATTCCGCGTCGAGACCCGATGTGGCGAGCTTCATTCGATACGCCGTGGAGGCTACAGGTGGGGAGACTGGGGTAGTCGTATGTGGTGGTATCTCTCTTGTTGCCAAAGTTCGAACAAGCGTCGCAAAATTGAGCGATGAGCGTGCTATTCACAAGGGAACTGGTGCTCAAGGTATCCATCTCCACGTGGAAGAATACTGCTTCTAAGGGCGGCACGTAGATCTAATTCCTGATCGCAAATGTCTTTGTAGCCGCCCAGAAATTTACCTCAAGCATGGAAAGAAAGCACCTCCACCAGTTTGATGTGCGATAAGTTGTCATTGCACCATCTTCAAACAGCACGCGGCATATGCCGACTATCTGTCTGCTGGGAAGGTGTTCAGTCAGTCCATCTTGTTGCAGCGCCACGCGTTAGTCAAAGAGTCGAATCTTCGGGGTTGTGGGATTCGACTCGACTGTCGGCACTTGCGAAGACTGGTCATTCGAGGCGATTCCAGTATTCCCAAGACTGGTGATCAGGATACGCAGCGAAATGCTGCATGACTGACGCAATATTTGTGGCAGCGTTGAAACCAAAATAAGTGTCTACCACAGCAGTCTGAGATGCCGCTATAGCTGCGCAAATCGGTGAATCAAGACCAGTCACAAATGCGTGCAGAAACCCAGACTATAGTGCTTATCATTCCACATCTTATCACACCTGCCATCGGTGGTCGCCAATCATTGCGCAAGTCGTGTCTAGGTCTGGACATATTTTGCGCTGTCATATTGGCATTTGAGATGATCTTAACCTGACGTTTCGTATCCATGAAATGCAGATCTTTTCTGGAAACGAGCCCAAGAGGCAGCAGATCTTTCTTGGAACAGGGCCAAGAGGCGTCGACTGGCGGGAACAGGGCCCGTAGACTGGCGGGATTCCGCAGCATTTCGAGCTACTTAATAGTGTACTATGTTACTTTGCAATAAACAAACAGCACATGCCAAGCAATGAATTGTGGAATGGGTATCAAGTTGGCGGGAAAACAATGAATCAATTTGCATGCTCCAAATGAGTCAATATCCTTGTTCATGCAGGCAAGATGGATGATTCATACAGTAGGTATTTCGTTGAAATGAGTTTGACCTTGGTAGCGATCTTACCTACTTGGGACCTGGAGTTCTGAGACTGCCGGAGAAACACCGGACCGCAATGACTCCTCAAAGCCATTTGGTGCCTGAATTCCTGGGGCTCGAAGGCCGAAAACTCGAGCCCGCAGGCAATTGTGAACGCGTCGCAGAACTCAAAGGACCAGATGAGTCACATTGCACAAGCAACAAAAGGAAGAATTTGGGCTGCCATAGGTCCTTGAAATAATTAGTCCCATGAAGTTACCAGCGAGTCAACAATTGTCGCATCCTCCGCGTCGTGCAGTGCATCAGTGTTTTGCTGGAGCAGCCCGTTTTGGGGCGACAAGAATCGATTCTTTTCCTTTGACGCCTGAAATCGCGTCGGCCGTCCACTGCCCAGCGCCGCCCCGGGCTCAAGGCCAGGCGCCGTTGCAGGCCCAGGCCCACCTGCAATTTTTACCCCGCCAACATTTTTCTTCTCGACCGGTACCCCACCATCGTCAATATCAGTATTCTCACAAACAGCATCGGCGCCGGTACCTGAATTTGTGTTCGGCTTCTTCTGCATTTTTCACCTCCACCAAAACAAGTCGGAACGTATCTGCTCAGGGTTTTCATACGACTGCAGTCGCAAATATGGCCACCGACGCCTCTTCGGTCGACAATGTCACCCAGCAGCTCAAGGACTTGAGTCTGCCTCCGCTGGACACGTACCCGAACTGTTACCCCGAGATCAACCCCGTCGACATTTACCGCTCTCACATCACGTCGATCCTACACAAGATCACCGGTGTCGACACAAAGATTATATACAATGCTGTCCAATGGACAATGTCCATGGACAAGGGCGACTTGGTGCTGGCCATTCCAGCGCTGCGTGTGAAGGGCAAGCCCGAGGAGTTGGGCAAGCAGTGGCTTGAGCAGGTTGGTTGACGTTCCGCTTAATTCATTCTCATGAATCTGTCTCTAGGGACTGACAATATCTATTATATAGTGGCCCGAGTCCCCTCTCGTTCACAAGCCGGTCCAGAATGGCACCTTCATGCCGTTCTTCTTCAAAGCAGGACCCCTCGCCCGCACCGTCATCCCTATGATCCGGGCCAAGAAGACAGAATACGGCTCCAACAAGATCCCCGGTCTCAAGGACCCTAATGATCCTTCCAAGGGCAAGAAGCGCATCGTCATCGAGTTCTCTTCGCCCAACATTGCCAAACCCTTCCACGCCGGTCATCTGCGAAGCACAATCATTGGTGGTTTCCTGGCCAACCTCTACGAGGCCGCTGGCTGGGATGTTGTCCGTATCAATTACTTGGGCGACTGGGGTAAGCAGTACGGTGTGCTCGCATTGGGTTTCAAGAAGTACGGTAGCGAGGAGGAGCTTCTCAAGGACCCGATCAACCACCTGTTCAATGTTTATGTCAGAATCAATCAAGATACTGCCGCAGAGAAGGAAGAGGCCGATAAACTCAAGAGCGAGGGCAAGGAAACAGAGGCTCAAGCACTTCTCGACGAAGGTACTGATGAGCAAGCTCGTCGTTACTTCAAGCAGATGAGCGATGGTGAGCCCGAGGCCTTGGCTCTGTGGAAGCGGTTCCGCGATCTCTCGATCGAGAAGTACAAGCAGACCTATGCGCGACTCAACATTCGGTTTGACGAGTATTCTGGAGAGAGTCAGGTTCCCGAAGAGGACATGCAGGCTGCTGCCAAGAAGATGGCCGATATGGGCCTTACCGAGGAGGACGGTGGTGCTCTCCTGATCGACTTCTCCAAGCACATCCAAGGCAAGGCTGGCAAAAACTTGGGCAAGGCAATCCTGCGAAAGAGAGACGGCACCGCCTTGTACCTCACCCGCGATATCAGCGAGCTACTCAACCGTCACGAGAAGTACAACTTTGATCAAATGATCTACGTCATTGCATCGCAGCAAGATTTGCACTGCAAGCAGTTCTTCAAGGTGGTAGAGCTCATGGGTTACAAGGAGATTGCTGCCAAGGTGCAGCACATCAACTTTGGCATGGTTCTTGGCATGAGTACGCGAAAGGGAACTGTCAAGTTCCTGAATGATATCCTTCGCGATGTTGGTGAACACATGCACACCGTCATGCGCAAGAATGAGGATAAGTACAAACAGGTTGAGAACCCCGAAGCTGTCGCCGATACGTTGGGTATCAGCAGTGTCATGGTTCAAGATATGACGGGCAGACGGTAAGTAAACCCACTCAAACTCGTATCCAGTTACTAAAGCTTTACAGAAACAACAACTACGAGTTCAATATGAACGCCATGACTTCGTTTGAAGGAGATACTGGCCCGTACCTCCAGTACGCCCACGCTCGACTGTGCTCAATTACCCGTCGTGTGTCCCTCTCAGATGAGGAGCTTGCGACTGCTGACGTGTCCTTGCTTACTGAACCTCACGCCGTTGACCTTATCAGAGTACTGTCGCAGTGGCCTGATGTCGTTTCCAACACGCTCCGCACTTTGGAGCCCACCACCGTTATGACTTACCTGTTCAAGATGACGCACGCCCTGAGTGCCAGTTATGACCACTTGCGCATTGTTGGTAGCGAACCTGAGCTGATGAAGGCTCGTATGGCGCTCTACGACTGCGCCC
This sequence comes from Neopestalotiopsis rosae, assembly GCA_023078685.1. NCBI lineage: Eukaryota > Fungi > Ascomycota > Sordariomycetes > Amphisphaeriales > Sporocadaceae > Neopestalotiopsis > Neopestalotiopsis rosae. Next base: position 1,019,538 of record JALGAS010000012.1, on the reverse strand, counting down.
GCATCACATTGAACAATGCCATGCGTCTGCTTGGCTTGTCGCCTGTTGAGAGGTCAGTATACTACTTCAATGACAATCACAATATTGTGACTAACAGCATCTACAGAATGTAATTTTGATCCACATGTGGCTGATTTGCCTGGAATGGACTTGCATAAAAGAAAAAAGATACCCTACAACAAAATGTCAATAGACGCAAAAGAACACAATTTATGAAAACATACAATTCCCTGAGCTACCCTATGAGTAGATGCGCAGTCTAGATGTTGGCTAGACAGGAGCTAGGTAATCTAGGATCAGATGCTGCTATAGGTTCCGAATAAAGCTTCAAAGGACTTATTCGTCTATGATCAACACGAGCAGGATTTCTGTCAGTGCCTGAGACCCAGGCTGCCTGCGAGAAATTGTGTTTACTCGACAATGCGCCAAATTTCTGACGTAGTCGTACCTCGCACAGGCAAGATCCCATGTCGCAGGTAATGGCTAATACTCGGTCCTTCGTGTCGAGGTACCTAGGGATAGTTGACATAGCTTGTCATTTTGGCATGTCTGTTTATCCGACCAGGAAACGAGAAAATGTTCAATGCTGATTATCGGCAGACCCGCCTGGATATTCACAATCGAGTCTTACTTACTGTGAGCATTGTGGTGAAACAACCTAAACATATAACAGTCTTGCGATCTGAGTTTCAGTCAGGACTTGCCATATGGCAGCAGCCTCTGTCATATTCCATACTGGCAAATGACTGTTCTTCGTCCGACCAATCGGGCCTCCGATGGGGATATCTTTCAAGTTGGCTTTATATCGTGTTCATGTTTCAAAAGTTCGGATGGCTCTCGGACTAGAAGTAACATGGTCTATGCGCATTAGTGGGTCTCTATATCCGAAGACAGAAATTTGATTCTGAAGTATGCCTACTCTTGCGGACCAATGCATGTGAACAAGAACAGAATGACATTCAATTGGAAGGGAAAAAAAAAAAAAAAGGAGGGGGGGCTTGAAGCCGGTGGCTTGATGGCTTGACAGCTGATGTAGATCCTATGGTGATCCATTCAAAACCACTCTGTAATTGCATGCGTATGTTGAGTGCTGTACGGATTAAACAAACAGTGCAAAGATGAACCAGTGGCATTCGTCGCATATTATCTGCTATTCTTATCAGCACAGATCCGAGTGGCTGATGGTGGTCATCATATGGATACATAAGCTATCTGGAGACTCGGATCGCCCGCGATGGACCGCATAGTCAAGTTCACAGCGTACTGGCTAGCCACCAGGTCTCATCTACATTGTTCATCGAGTGGAGATCCTCAAGTGAATGATCAGTGGGTCGTCTCAGGCTGCAAAGCAGTGATGAACAGGGTATAACAAAATCAAGTTGCTGCGCTGTTCCAATCAATGGGGTATTATGGCACAAAATATAGATCAGCCAGCTTGATTGGACGACTTCTCCTGGGTCTTTTCCACAAGACCATCATACCTCTTCCTGGATACTTGAAACGACAGGGCGGACGGATTTGCTACTTCAAAAAATAAATACGAATGGCCTGTAATAAATATTCTTTCTTATTACTTTCCTTTCTCGTCTATGATACTCTTAACCAAGACTCTTATTCCACCAAAATCGAAGATTTCCTCACATTAGCCAGATATTTGCAAGAAACAAACAATCATGACTTTCATACTCATCACTCTGGGTGCTACCCTTGTCCTGTCAGTTGTAATTCTTTTCGATAGATTCAACAAAAGCAGACTACCTCCAGGTGCTCGACCCCTGCCAGGTCCCAAAGGTTTACTCCTTTTGAAGCTCTTCAATTCTCTGAACAGTCGCTCACAACTACTCAGGTCTGCCTTTCATTGGTCGTGTTCATGATGTTCCTGCCGAAAAGACCTGGCTCAAATTTTACGAATGGAGCCGGAAATATGGGCCGATTTACCAACAGAATATGTTTGGTTCGGTCCACGTCTGGATTACATCCGAGCAGATTGCACACGAGTTGCTGTCCAAAAGGGCAGCAACGTATTCAGATCGTCCCATGATTCCTAACCTTCCCAACAACCGATATGCTGGAGAATATCTCGCTCTTCACGGTCACAACGGTAAGTTGCCTGTTGGTTCCAACCCGGTTGAATTTGTCGTGACCAACTATGATCCGCAGAAACATGGAAACGTCAGCGAAGACTTGCGCAACAAATGATGACTACCTCTGCGAATGCTAGCCTCCACGACTACCCAACCAAAGAGCGTGATCGATTCTTGTATCTCTTCTCGCAAGACCCTTCGCAGTATCGGGAATACATTGAACAATTTACAGCACGTACAGTCTCTCGTCTCTCATGGGGCAGCACTCATCCGGCGAAGTTATTGCGCAAGACAACATTTGGTCTACTCGAAACCATTTCACCGGCTGGTGCTGTACCAAATGTTATTTCATTCCTCAGGCACGTACCATTCTTCATGTCACCGTGGAAACAAAAGGAGTTTGCCAGACACGAAGAAGAAGCGGCAGCCTGGAAGAGTAATGTCACTTATGTTCATGATCGTATCAACGATGGTACCGCACAACCAAGTTTTGTGAATACATACATCAGCAAGTTGACAAATCAGCCAGGCGGTTTCAAATGGGGCAGCGAGACTGAAGCATCCTACGTTGTTGGGCAAATGGCTATTGCTGGGGCCTTGACTATCGGTTCGCCCATTCAGAGCTTTCTGCTAGCAATGTTACATTATCCATCTTGGCAGCTAAGGCTGCAAGCCGAGATTGATGAGGTTTGTGATGGCAATTGCCCTGCATGGGAAGACCGCGAAAGGACGCCACTATTAAGGGCAGTTGTCAAGGAAGTGATTCGCTGGCGTCCTCCTGTTCCTACCGGAATCCCTCACGCTACGGAAGCAGACGATGTGTGGAATGGCTACTTTATTCCTAAAGGGGCGACAATCCATGCCTTGGAATGGTGAGTCTTTTTCCCTCAGACCGTATGGTGTTTGAGGCTGAGTGCACTAGCGGTAGTGCGGGTGATGCCACGACGCCGTCTGTGTCTGCCGCCTCTCCTGAACTACGGACATCCGAGGGGCACCACTAATATCAAGAAAAAGAATAAATGCTGATCATTTTCATAGGGGCATTACCCGCGATGAGAACATGTATCCGAATGCAGAAACATTCAACCCTGCGCGCTGGCTTGAGCCTACTTATCCTACATTTAAGGAGCCGTTGACACAGTTCCCCAGCCTGAACGGGTTTTCCCAGTTCGGCTTTGGTCGTCGTACATGTCAGGGTATACCCATCGTCGAGCAGGACCTTTTCCTTGTCATGGGAGGTATAGCATGGGCGTTTAACATCACGAAAAAGCGTCGCGCCGATGGGTCTGAGGTCGATGTGCATTGGGATGACTTTTCGCCGCTATTGATTGCAAAACCTGCCCCATTCGAGTTCGACGCTATGCTGAGGTCTGAAGCCGTGAAGAATGAGTTACTGAAGATGTGGGAACACGGTAGAGGTGAAGACGACCTGAAAAAGGGAAAGAGAGGAAGCCGCTGGTAGAACTCCTGAAATGACGAGCATCGAGAGTGCTGTCAAGGAGCATGAAGATGACGACTCCCTTCAATGAGTCTATGGAAGTGATACTTCTGAATCGAGTGGTAGAGCGAGTGTGAGTAGTGGGTCTTAGTCCATTGAACAGTGAGAACAGTGACTTAGCAAATGATTATAATGTTGATTACGTTTTCGCGAACATGAATCTGTGCCCTTTGCCTTTCGACACATGTATTATTTTCCTCCTCGAGACCTTGGTGACAATCGCGCAATCAATCCTTGATTATACGCTACACCGCCTGCAACAATATATGACCCGCTCTCAATCATTTCGATTTCAAAACATCGAATGATCTACGTATTTATTAGTGTTGGGTTCGAGAAACAAGACATGGTCTTACCTCAGGAAGAAGCTTCCACAATTCCATCGTGGCTATGTCTTTGCCTAAACAAACTCTTGGCCCAATGCCAAAGACGAACTGGCTAGCTTCCATCTCGGACAATCTATGTGTATCTACTTCAAGCCAACGTTCTGGGCGATATGCCTCCGGGTCCGGCGAGTAAAGTTCTGGATCCCTCTGGACAATATACGAAACAGATGTAACTTCTGTTTCTCCTGGCACGAATACCCCATCAATGGTCTTTCCACCTGGAGGGACGACGCGCGCAAAGAGGTTTGGGGCTGGTGGGTTCAGCCGCAGCGACTCCTTGATACAGGCTCCAAGATATGTAAGAAGCTGCCGTGATTCTTCGTACGCAACAGGATTGCTGAGCTTGCCTGCCGAATCGACTGCTTCAATTTCGTCTCTCACCTTTTTCAGAACTCTGGGATGCGGCAATAGGAAGCGCAACGTGCTTCCTAGGGCGGTTGCAGTCGTATCAGCACCTGCTTGTATCAGCAGGGTCACATGAGCTCTTTTCTGTCCTGGCGTGAGGCTTTGACCAGTACTTGCATCACAAGCCTCCACGCAACTTGTTGCCATCAGTATGAGCGCCAGTCTTCCGTAGTCATGTACTTACTACTGCAAATAGTCAGCTCTCTCCAGGAAACTGCCTCCCTCTGCCTCCATCTTCTTCTCCCTACTTGACACTTCTCGATCGGCTTGTGCATAAAGGTATCCCATGCCCTTTTTATCGTTCATCGTAGGAAGGAAGAACTTTGCTAATGCGTCATTGGCAATGATGTTTTGTCGAAACCACCGCCATCGACCAGCAAGACCAAAGAATGGAAGGCCAATACGCCATGACTCAAGAAGACCACTTTCGTCGCGGCCGTTGCGCACGAATCCCCATGGCTGAGTAAAGGATACCATGGTGATGATATCTGCGGCAAACTCCCTGTTGTTAGATGTGAGCAGGTGCGACTTGTCTGGAGATCGAGCAACTTACGCGACTTTGTCAGATAACACAACATTTTGGCGACCGTCGGCCAACTTAGTCATCTGTTCCAGAAACAGGTTGACCTGATCATCAAACCGGTCTTCCCAGGTCTTTTTCAAGAAACCAATAGACCACTACCAAGTTAGTTGTCGCGAAAATAATTATCAGTATAAGCTTGCATACCTGGCTGCCACCAAGGGCCTTGCGCAATAATTGGTGAGTCTTGCCATCGCGAGTACTGAAAAGGGCAGGAGGCCCGAGAGCGCCTGTCCCGTATAATTCCGACTTGAGGTTCATTGAAGGGTCCCAGTATATGTCCTTCAGTGCTGAAGCTCGAGGAAATAGCAACATCGTAGGCGCAATTCGAATGGGTTTCTTGGCTATCGCGGAAATCGTCAAACATTATTCTACTTCTCCTACTTGAATATCACATACTCCCATACTTCTTGGTCAGACCAAGCAGCCATTCGGGTTCTTTTTTCCGTAGGGATATCACTGCGTCTGACAGTGATGTAGCTGTAGCATACCATGGCCCAGGAAATTGCGACAATGGATGGAAGTGGATGTTATGAAGGAGCTGAGCGAATAAAACTGTCACGCATATTGCCAATACTGGTACCAACCAAGGAAGTGGTGAGAAATCGGTGTAATTCATAAAAGGCATTTTCAAAAACCCTGACACAATTCACAATGTCAAGAGCTCACCCTGTAACTAGGAAGGATATTGGAGATATGCTCCCTTGATATAGCCAGTGTCCAGGCGGCAATACAATAGAATATGTACGGCAATTCTTGATTGCAATGACCAATCAAGCCATCGTTCTGATCTGCCGACATACATGCGACCAATCCCGTCGTGGCATGACGCCAGTGGTATGCAGCTTTCGTAACTCGTCGCGGGACAATCCCCGCATGTTTGTATCGTGGTGAAGACCATGGCAATCGCGTGCGACATAATGGACCCCTACACGAAGACCCCAAGATCGTCAATTGATCATCAGTTTGTTTGTATGGTGAACATTAAATATGTAAATTCTATCAAATGCAACGATTGGGGTATCTCCCCCCGAGTAAATTCCTGCAAATGCTATGTTATCGTGAAAGAGTACTTTTGCTTGCATCCTAACCTCCAAAAGGTCTCTAGACGCTCAAATGCTGATTCGATTCTCCTAAAGATCATTGTTGAACCGATGGGATAGTAGACAAATGAGGTGTCTGGTTCAAAGAATGTCCTTGACCAGAAGGAATCGTGGCAGGTTCTTCCAGACTGTTTCTTCGACTGTTATCCCGACTCGCGTTTCGACTTGGATTCCTGCTCGCATTTCGGCTGGCGGCGTTTTTGCTAGAATAATACGAGCTACGCCTTGAACCAGGGCCAAATCGATCACCGAGCGCAACGGGTCGGGAAGGGTGGACCGTTGGTGTGGCGTGGCCGGGAGTCTGATTCTGTGATGACGACGTGCCCTCAAAACTGTTGGCTCGGCTGGCATTTCTGCTAGCATTGCGACTGGCGCTTCGATCTGCTGCTCGATGGCTGGCGGCATATGAACTACGTCTCGATCCGGGGCCTGGCTTCTTGACATTTGAAGGGGTACGAACAAGACTGAGGCGACGTCCGCCTTGCTCTGTAGCACCAGACGCAAGCGTTTGGGCAAAGGGTGAGCGCTTGCGCAGAACAGGCCCTTTCCAGTAAATGACATAGACGGCTGTTACAAGAAGAACGGAAATACAGAAAAGAATAGTCGATGCGTACTCGAGATTTCGACCCTTTTCAGCACCAATATTGGAGTAAAAGGGAGTGGCAGGAACTGTCAAGACACCAGCCAGAAAGTCTCGAGCCCATCCGTTGCCTCCAGTCGCGGATGCCGAGTATGGACCGTACGCGCAGATCATGTAATCGATGGTGGCCATGTAGATGGCATAGTTGGCGATACCAATAATGCAAGATCCAAACATGGTACCAATCCAATGCAGCGGTGGACCAGAGCTTGTCCAGGCAAAGATGATTAGACCGATCGGCAGGCAGGGCGCAGTAAAAAGAAGCCATTTCAAGCGGTCTTCGTATTGTGCGTGCTCATCATCGGGGTTTCTCGCACGCGCAGCCTTGTTACGTTTGATGGCGGGAATGAACGACAACCAAGCAATGACATAGCCAAGGCCGATTGGGATAAAGGCAAGACCAATCTGGTATGCATTGAATCCCCATTGCTTGTAAACCAAAGCAAATGACTGAATCATCATGAAAATCAATGCATCAGCGAAACCGGAAAGAAGCGACAGCGTCAAGACGATCGGCTCGGTCAAGAACATGCGGAAGGGTCGTAGCCAGGTGTGCATCAACTCCTTGACAGTGAATCGGTCCCAGAAAGATTCGATCTCATTAGGCCCATAGACGTTGGGATCGATTCCGGACTTTCTGCGCTTCTTGGCAATGTTATCCAACATGATGGTCGTTCGGGTTTCAGGGACTGTGAGCAGATGGAGGATCTGGACGAATCCACCAAAGATGAGCTGGATCCAGATGGCCCATTGCCAGGCGAGGTACTGCTCAACAAAACCACCGATAATGGGGCCGAGGATGGAACCACCAACAGATGAAAAGACGATGAAGGCTACGGCATACTGTTGGCGATCTGAGTCGAACAAGTCGGCAATCATACCAAGAGTGACACTACCACCAGCTGATGATAGTCCACCCAGGGCACGTCCGACCAAAAGACTTCCAAAATTGGGGGCCAATGCGACGGGCAGACACCAGATGTTGACCAAGAAGAGTGAAAGTTGCAGGACCGGTTTGCGACCAAACTCCTCCGACCATGGCGCCCAGAGCTCACAGCCAAAGGCATAAAAGACCAGGAAGATGGCGGCACCTACGCGGGCAGCCTGCTCGCTGACATTGAAGTGCTCCGAAATACCGGCCAGTCCATTGGAGTATAGAGAAGTGTTGAAGTTCATCGAAGTCTGAACTAGGAAGATGACCGTGAGGATCCACCACTTGTACCACGACGAGAAGGCGAATCCCAACTGATCTTCACAATCCTCCTCTTTGAGTTCGCGCTTGCCATCAGCAAGGGCGTCCTTTTCTTTTCTTTCGTCGCGAGCTGCGACGGTTTCGTTGGCGGGCTTCAAACCCATACGATGACCATTGCCGTTGGACGACTGGTCAGTGTCGACCTGTGGCTTTTCGTTAAGCCCGGCCATGGTTCGTCGTATAGTTGTCCAGGTGTAGATGGAATTAAGGTAGTAAAGAGTCTATACTGAACTTGATGGACCGGGACCAAATCAAAGCCCGCTCAATCGTTCTGCCGATAGTCTTGGAAAGAAGATCGTCCAGAGCCAAATGTTGTGGGAATTGACGGGAATATGTACTGCCTAAAAGCCCGGTGCAGTCTTCTCTACTCAACCTAGCGTGACATTGAGGAAAGGTTCATGGGAGCGATGCACCATGGCCTTGGTCCCACCTCCATGCTGGGACTATGCATCCTGATTATGGTCTCACGACCCAGAATGATGTAATTGTACTTATAAAGCAACTTTTGGGCTGACGCAGGGCACTCATGGTCGCGGTAATGGGCGCATATCCGCGCTGTATTGCCATGAGCGTCTCACCTCTAGTCTTAGCCATTACCTATCTGATTTCTGCGCGCCTTGAACTAGGCGCTTTACCGAGACTTCCAGTAAGCCCGAGAACATGGTGATTTACGTTGTGATTGACAAATTGGATACTCTAGGTAGATGGCGACCCAGCAAGAAGCCGTACTACTTGACTAGTATTTGTGGATTTGCGATTCTTCGGCACCGTTGTGCCAAAAGAAAAAACCATTTCGCAGTCTACAACAGTGAACACCCGGGGCCCCGACTCCTCCATATCCACTATGACGCAGCTATCCGCTTTTAGATCCCCGGATAGCGGAGTGGATACAAGGCTGAATTCGAATTGCCCATAGGCAGCGGAGACATGATTGACCTGCCATGTGGGATGAGAGGCCCGGGAGAATTGCGATTCGTGGTCGTGGATTCAGTGTACTGAGGGATATATTCGTGATATGCCAGTCTCTCAAATGCAGGACTCCATTCCAGGCATATGCGCACAATCCTGCGCCTCCGGATGTGTCGTCTCTCGAATGGACGCGTCGAACTTGTATTGAGCATTTTCAACTGATTCGATGAATCAATTCGATCTTGGAAACCTTTTCCGCGCTATTCTAAGCACTACACCGCAGACACTGGTGTGCGTCCGCCCCAGGAATCTGGGGAATCGTTACTAGATTGATATTTAAGTTTGCCGCTGCTTACTGACTGAAAAGGCATAGAATCATGATATCATGGATAAAGCAATTTTGATTCTCCTTCTCCAAATATCGCTACTAATGAGTGTCTCGTGCTCAACGCTGAAGCAGCGCACACACCGTTCAAGACCGTTGGCTGCGTGACAAAATGACAATCGGTCCGGTTGCTACAGGCCCATATTAAAACAGTGGCTTCATCTGCTCAACGAACTGGAGATTCTGGAGATTCTGGAGAAAGGATCTGGAGTGCATGCAATCTATCAATCGGTCTTTGCCCACAAGTCTCAGTTCGAGCTTAGCATCTGCAAATATGAACATAAAACACCATTGTCGAAAACAAACGACGTTTGAAGAGAAATTGAGCCGCAACAATGAAATACGTAATTATCTTGAGGCGCATTCAAGCAATTGCCAAGAATTGATCAACAGGCATTCTGACAACATCCCAGTGATGGATGGGGGCTCGGCGCTCGAGATCTGCCGGGTGGGATAGGGTGCTGGATGGTCTAGGATGTTCCGAACCACGCAGCACATCGTTCGATCATGTCTTTTGTGCATCGCGTGACCAGGCACGCTGGCTTGACCTGTCATTTTCAAGTGCGGTAGTGTTTTGAGCAAACTGCTCTCTTTAGAGGTTCGAGCTTGGCTAACAGTATATGTAGTATGCATCGCGGTATGAGATTTGGTCTATCTTGACTTGGCCTGACTTGCTCTTACTATCGCGTCTAAGGTTGAGATCGTACTTACTGTTTGGAGCTTACTCGGTACAGTCTCTTCTCCACCGCGAGCGGCATCTCGGAGGCTCGTGCATATCAACATTTGCCGGCGCGGTGACAGCGGTCCGCAACAAGAATACCAAAAAGTCGCCTATGAAGGCCAGAAAATTGAAACGGGAGATTTTGTAAGGTGTCAAATGATGTATAAAGGGTTAATGTATCATTTGCGTTCTATTCTACCAAGGGCACCCATACATACAGTTTGGACATACCCATCGCGATCCATCTTCCACATGAATTTCTCTTGTCCTACACAAACTCATGTTCTCTGCACTGCAGCTGAAGCCTGGAAGAGGAGACATCCTTTATCTATTAGCTAGTGAATGACCAACACTCATATTGACCCGCACATAACTTCGATCTTTTTCAGTCGCCTTTTCTTTTATGAACAGGCTGTACTGTGAAGACTCAACTCGTCCACTAACCATTGCGCCAGCGTTGTTGACTCCCTTGATCCGTCGTGCCGTTAGGACGGATTCAAGCTCTTGGCAGCGCTCATAATGCAGCTGAGAAGGTCAACATATTGTAAATGACGTCGGCGCGATATGACAAATTGCGCTAGCCTTTTCCAAGCACCACGACTATTGTCCATTTGATACACGATCAGATGTCAATGTACTTCGTACTTCGTATATCTAAGAAAATAAGCAGACAATTCGACTTCGTGTGAACACTGAAAGAAGTGGTGGTCGTTGTCTCCCTTCTTCTTCATCATATTCCTCCTGATCTCCAGTATTTTCTAAGACTTGACATAAGATACTATGACCATTACCAGTCGACTATATGGTCAGCTTGGCATCATAAAAAGTTGTACCGTCATAGTGAGCCGTCGATGCGATCCGAAGCTTGATTTACCAGGTCTGCCCCCATCTGAGATGGCTGAGATAACCTGCGTTCAGCACGGAGCTGGATGGACTGCCCATGGCCGCATGCGATGTTGTGCCCCGCTAGTGGGAAGATCAAACCTTTTCTTCAAAAGCTGCAACGTGATAGGCCCGTTTTATCTGTATCTTCGTTACACTACCAACCATCGTTACTGGTAGCAAGACTTGAGGACCCCTGCGTCATTCTTCATTTTCCTTTTTCTGATGGTTTCAAAATCCGGAACATCTCTGGCGATAAGAGAGTCTCCATTGAACCGGGGGATATCTGAAAGCTATTGTACCGAATTAACAACTGAATCTTCAATCACAAATGCTGGTTAGATATTCAGTCCAGCTTATGTTACTCTGCATGGTGCATTCATGGTCGGTCTCCAAGGATTGTTTGTATGTTTGCTTGGTTCTTCTTTTCCTCGCGTTGGTAGATGTTATGATACAGATTAGGTCGGGGTGTCGATCAAGCTTCAGTCCGACCACCTTTGCCTGCCTGATTGTCAGCCCGCAGTTTTTACAGCTGCTAACCCCCTCCCTGCCTCGAACGACATTTCAAACCAGACTGTGTCCTGTCTTCTGTACTTGACGTGTTTTTACGTCTGATGTTTGTCTTTCTGTCTACATCGCCAGTACGACATTACAAAGGCCAATAGAATCGCTGTGCAGTTGAAGCGATTATCTTGATCAACAAAGATCCACCGAATTAAAACTTCCGCTCAGCTCCTCCCGGCCCCAGGCTCCAGCTCAGTCCAGCATTAGCGTCATCCAAGCTCCTAGCTTCTGATTGCGCCAACTTCAGAGCACGAGCTTCCAACTTTTAGTTACATAGCGGCAAGCAGCTTGAGCTTTTTCCATCTACAGACCTACACTACCTACATCACTTGCCGTTTCCCTCCTCTGGCACAACACTTGCCGGTCAGGAGCTTGCTGCAATTTTTCCTCCTCTGTCACTGAGAGATCGAAACGACTCGGAGATCAAAACAAAGCACATACCGTCCGACCCCGCCAGTTTGGTACGGCCACCAAGATGAGCGGTCACGTCAACGGCCAGACGAATGGTTCTCTTAATGGCAAGAAGATGAACGGCACGACTGGCGCCAGCAGTGGCATGAATGGTGGTATGAATGGCCACAGCATCGCGCCCAGGCGTAAAACACCACCAGCAAAGTCCAACCGCAGCTTTTTAGGACGGCTTTTCAGTATCGCCGCCCGGTTGTCGATATGGTACTCCATCCTCACCGTTCTCTTCCGGTGTCCAGCAACCTTGGATGCCTGCACCGAAGACGCGCCCAAGATTTGCAAACATTACTTCCAGGCCAAGCAGGTCGTGTCACCACATCTGAGTCCATACTATGATACTTATGCCGCCCCTTACGTCGATCTCGCCAGACCGTACTACGACACTGTTGACCGCGTCGTGATTGCGCCTACGCGCACGTATGCTGTCAAATATGGAGGCCCCCAGCTTCAAAAAGCGCGTGAACTTGGAATGGTACAATGGGAAACAAATGTTCAGCCCCAATTCGTCAAGTATCAAGGACTCGCGCAAGCGCAGTACGATCAAGTCGTTGCTCCTCATGTCAGCAAGGCTTCTGAGGCAATTACACCATACTATGACATTGCCAAGACGAATGCGCTGCAGACGTACCATGAGGTTGTCCTCCCATCCTACCTGTTTGTGCAGCCGTACGCTCAACAAGGCTACGACCGTGCCTCATCTTTCACCACCAGTACTGCCGTTCCTTCAGCTCTGTGGGCCTGGAACAAGACTTATGTGTTTCTGGACTCTACTGTCTGGCCCCATGTCAGAGACGTTTATGCCGTCAAAGTTGAGCCCCAACTGCTTCGCATCGTGGACCGTCTCGGTCGTTACAAGGATATCAAGTCCAAGACCGGTGTCATCGAAGACGCTGATTCGTACGTGCTCAATTATCATGTCTAGGTGACTCCGCTGTACTGACTGATTGTGTAGTGCCGCCATTCAGGCTGCCAAATCGACATTTACCAAACCATCTGCCTCAATCACCTCGACCGCCGTATCCGCCGATCCTACTGTTCAGCCCGAGCCCACTCAGTCCTCAGCAGTAGCCGAGCCTGAACCCGAGGCTTCGTCTGCCACAGCCGAGGCCAGCGTCGAAGAGACACCCGTCACCCTCTCAAAGCAAGAAATCAAGGAAAAGGCCGCCAAGGAAGTGGCTGATGATCTTGAACTTTGGCAGGGCAAGTTCACCAAGGCTGCTGACGAGGGTGCTGCCGAAATCGAGGAACGTATCGAGGCTCTAGCCGACGACATTATTCAAGAAGAGGCTTTGGGCAAAGGTTTGCCTCTCGTGGCAGAGCTGAACACTACTGTCACAGCCGAAATCGCCAAGCTCAAGAAGACTATTCTGTCGGTTTTGGAGCAACACAAGGATAATGGGGACCCGGATCAGTTTGAACAAGAAGTGGTTGCGGCAGTGAGGAGCGCCGGCCTAAAGATTAAGGACGATGCTCAGAAGATCCGCACATGGCGTGAGAGCTATGAGCAACAGATTGAGGTTGCCGTGACGCAGGCTGCGCAGGACCACGTCCACATCCTTGAGAGCATCCGGGACTTGGCTCTCCAAAGGATCGGTATGAAGTGGGCATGGATGGATGGTGTCACATACAAGCATTGGCAGAAGTTTCATGAGCTTCGTGCGAAATTCGACGAATGGGTCGAGGATTTGAAACAACTTGTCATCACGCATCCGGGCCTGAAGGACGCCCAGAATGCTGGTAACGACGTTGAAAGTCAAGGCATGGCCATTGCTGCAGAAGCAGCTCAGCAACTTGCTGGCTTGAAGCAGGTAGCTGCATGGAAAGCGCTCGCTGGTGACTTGACCGACGATTTTGATGCCTCGTCCATGAAGCTGGCTGCTGAAGCTGTTCAGAGAAAAGCCGCCGAAGCTGCGCAGGCGCTCAAAGATGCTGCAGCCAGTGTCCAGGATGCCGTTCATTCCATTGCTGATGACGTTGGTGAGAGTGTCGGAGCTGCCGGCGAGTCTTTGAAGGGAGCTGCTACCGATGTGGTTTCTCAAAGCACCTCTACCACCACTCTTTCAGACGAGACAGTGACTGCTACTGTCTCTCTATCGGAGATCGAAGACGTCGAGACCTCTGCCGTGCCACCTTTGGAGAGCCTGGCCGAAGAGCCTACGCATGCTGCCGCTGACGTGGCAGTCGAGTCGGAACAAGCTCAAAAGCCCGTTGTCAAGGATGAGCCCGAAACTGCAGCGGCACCAATCGAGCCACTGCCGTCGTCCGATCCCGTGGACGGGCCAGAGCAGATTGAGGAGACTATTGTTGCCTCCCCCGAAGAGCCTACACCTCCGCCTGCATCCTCTACTACCAGCATTAAGTCGGCCCTCTTTGGAGTTGCTGCTCAGTCCGTGCCGACGCGTCAACCTATTCTGGACATTGATACCGATGACATTGGCTCCTCCATTTCCAGTGCTGCATCCAAGGTTCAGTCTGATATTCCTCACAGCATCACATCCGCCGCTCAGTCTGCTTACACTGCTGCCATTGCAGAGGCTGCCAACCAGTACTCTCGCGCCATGTCTGCCGTGTCCGTCCAGATCAGTGGCGAGCCCAAGCCAATGCACGAAGAGCTGTTCAGTTCAGCATCGAGCGCGTACTTTGGCGCACTTGGCGCGGCAAATTCTCAACTCAATGATGTGCTGACTGCAGCGTCAGAAGGAGTCTACGGAACACCGACTACCAACTGGGTGCCTGAATTACCCACCGTACCTAGTGTCGATTGGGAGCGCATCCAGTCGATTGCACAAGAAAACCTCCAAGATTCGGTCAACTGGGCTGGCGAGCAGTATGAAAGCGCCAAGGTCGCCATTGGCCTTGCTGAGCCTACCCCGAGCACTGCTGCCGAGCGTGGCCAAAAGATGTTGGACCAAGCAAAGCATAACTACTATGCCGGTCTCGGTGTTGCCCACGCTCGCTATTCGGAGTTCCTGGCCTCTGCATCTTCTGCCGTGAGCTCATTGACCGCCACGCCAACACCCACCAATATCCAGGAATCGGCCAGCTCCGTTGCCTCTGTGGCCTCTGAGTCTGCCGGCTCCGTCGTCTCCGCTGCAGGCGAGTCTGTCTCATCGGCTGCCGCCGCTGCCAGTGATGCCGCTGCATCAGTGGCCTCTTCGGTCGGTGACGCTGTTTCCGATGCAGGCGACTCGATTGCTGAGAACTGGGACTACCTTCTCAGCCAGGTTAGCTCTCAAGTCTACGGAGCTCCTACACCAACTCCATGGTACGAGAACTTTTACGCTGCTGCTGGTGATTACGCATCACAAGCGGGCGAGTATGCTGCGTCGGCTACTGACGTGGCCGCCGACTATGCATCGCACGCTGGAGAGTATGCTGTATCCGCCACCGACGCTGCTGCAGATTATGCATCATCAGCTGGAGATTTTGCCGCGGACTCGGCCGCATCAGCCTCCTCAGCAGCCGCCGCACAGTATTCCATCGTTGCCTCCATCGTATCCGAACTTGTCGTCGGAAAGGAACCAACCTTTTCAGAGTCTGTCTACGCTCGCCTGGCAGATGTCTATGGCGTCGTAAGCTCCACCGCTGTCAGCGTTGCTGGTGAAGTCACAGACTCCGCTGCCTCGGCTGCTCAGGCCGCTGCCGAGACTTTCTCTGCTGCGACAGAAAACATCAAGGAGCACGTTGAAAACCTGCGCGACGAGTTGTAAAACAAACACACAAAGGGGAATGAAACCAAACGGATTTATGAGTAATGAATTTGGGCAAGGTTCTGATGGTGGAGGATAGGTGGGTATGCTGGTGCTGTATGACAGAATTATCTTGCTTCATATCGCTCTTTTTACACTTGATCAGGCACATATACCCAGCGCTGCTAGTTTGTATTTTTCTCTCTCCCTAATCACGAATCTACCACGAGTCTCGAAACATAAGCAAACAACAAATTTGAACATTGATTTTCTATGTATGAGGAAGGAAGTTTCTTGTCAGTTTTGGGCTCATTCTATAGTTACTTTGCGCTACGATGGAAACCCTCAGGCAGCACAAGAATTGATTTTGTACAAAAGGCTATAGACACCTCAATGTGGTCTTGCAACAAGATCAACGCCATTTGTCGCTTGTGAATACGTTCCAAGGTTTGCTGAGTCGGGAATCGCAGATTCCTCATACCGACCTACTTCGAAAGATGCTCTACTCTGTACATGTGCTCGTAGTGGTGAATATGGTCTATGGACATTGATGGCTGAAATCCTCTACGATCTGAATTGTCATTCAAAAGGCAGGCGACAATAGAAGCCATCGTCGTCCATCGACCTGCTTATGCCTGTTCAGAGGATCCTCACACCTAACGTAAAGCAGACACTCCATGCTGGCGTGCCCTGATGTAACTCCGCTTAGTACTTGCTACCCACCTGCCACTTATACTGACGTGCACAATAGGTTATGGCTGCCCAGCGTACCTATCATCGCAAAAAGCACTGTTGGCAGCAACGGAGATGAATGAGGCGCACCTGTCTTGAAGTTGGAAGTGGTGATCCTTAGTCCATGCTCCAGCACTCATCTTGAGCGAACCACTTGTATTATCCAAGTAAGCACTCTTCACTCTCTCCCGTGCTTGTTTGCTAATGCAGGGCGGGCCCTGGAACAGCACCATCCTTTCTCGAATTTAGTAAGTATGATTGGCTCATTGGCACCTATGACTAGGTTTTGTATCTTTCACCTTAGGTGGGCGTTGGGCGGCCCGTCATGAATGTCGTTCCCTACATAACTATTGTTCTTGATCTGTTGTCTGCCTATTTGCCTACCTACTTACTAGGTTGCTAAGCCAGGGCTGTTTTGCGTGCATCCCATAATATCATTCCCTAGATGAATAACAAGACTGCCATGGGCCTTAAGTCTCGACAGGGAGAGCCGCAGAGGCATAGACATCCCCTATTGGAATATGCCAAGGTTCCTGATATGCGAGAGGCTCATTCACTATGATGTATGGTAGCGTGGCAGTGCGGGTAATTGAGCACGAATGGCTTGCACACTTTTGTTTTTGGCATGTTGGCAAATACTGTTTCTTGTATTCCGGCACCAACGAAGATATTCGAAGAGTCATTGAATCAATTTGCCTCTGAACATAGCACGGAAAACCCTGATGAGTGACAGATGACGTTCCTTCATGATTGGCGTCTTCCCAAGAACATTGCTCCCCGCCGTGCATGCCACCGGGTGACCTAATGTACCTAAGTTTCTTCCGCGGCCCCCGCCTTTAGTGTCGGGGGTCGGCGCCGAGTCCTTTAAGCTTGAGTGGCACAGCAGGGCGTCGGTCAATCAGGCGCATTTCTAAGCCTAAACAAGTTCCAGTGCCAGTAAGCCAAAGAGATGCCTTGCGGCTCAACTGGAGCACGACTTACTTCTGCTCCAAGTCTTTGTCTAGGTTGTCGTCGACCACATCATCTTTCTTCATTGCAATTTCAAAGAGGCATTCGCATCCTCGATCTTATTTCCTCCCAACCCATGGTCGCGCTGCTTCCAATGTGGCCCTTGGGGCATCCTTGAGCAGACTCTCTAGAACAACGCGAATCGCATTCTCGATCACACGCCGTGCATTTTGACCATGGATCACTACGCTGCCGATGTCCAGCCTGATCCGGCCGAATTTCCCAACACACTCATGCGCCGACGTACCTCAACAGCACACCCAGACGACATGGTTGGTGTAGGTCCCGAAGCCTTCAGAGCTGCCGACCAAGCAGCCGCCCCAACTGCCAATGTCGCCGAATCGGTTGCAGGAGATGTCGACACGTGCAGGATATGTAGAGGCGAGGGAACCTCCAGCGAACCTCTCTTCTACCCTTGCAAGTGCAGCGGTAGCATCAAGTATGTCCACCAGGACTGCTTGATGGAATGGCTGTCGCATTCTCAGAAGAAGCACTGCGAGCTGTGCAAGACTCCCTTTCGATTTACCAAGCTCTACTCACCCAGCATGCCAAAGAGCCTGCCCCTTTACGTCTTCGCCAGCCACATGGCCACATACCTGCTGCGGAATATCCTCGTCTGGTTGAGAGCTGCTCTCGTCATCAGCGTATGGCTCGGCTGCCTCCCATACCTGATGAGATGGGTCTGGTCCTTCTTGTTCTGGATCAGCGACGAAGGCTTTGGTCCAACGAACCAACTGTCCATGAGCCCGACCTCGAATACAACCATGGCACACCTCAATCTGGTCGCCTTCACCATGGCTACCCAGGGTTTGACTACCAATTCCTGTCCCTCGGGCCCTCTATTTCCGGCGACGACAACTGCAGCAAACAAGAGACACATTGCAGAACAAATGCCCGATCTTCTCCAGGCCGCAGCTTCGTCCCTCCACCTCAATGTCAGCGGTATCAAGTCATTTACATCGTCAGTATCGCGCCTGTTATTCGGAGGAAGCGCACTTTCGGCGGAGAGAAGCTGGAGTAAGACGGTCAATGGCTCAGGCATCTCATGGAATTTGCCGCAACACGAGACTTTGCTTAGCGAGGTTAGCTTCCTGAAGAATCTCACGCCCCATCCAACAATCAACGGAATTGTCATTCGCATTTTCGAAGGTCAAATTATTACAATCTTGGTCATAGTCTGTTTCATCTTGATCATCCTGGTTAGAGACTATGTGGTGCAACAACAGCCCGAGATCAACATGCGTGCCGCCTTCGCCGCTCAAATGGACAATCCCGACGGGTTCCAGGAAGTGCAACAAGCACATGTACCCGAAGCACAAGTCGCAGCGGATGTGGCAATGGGGGCGGATCCCCTAGGCAACGCCGATGTTGCCATACGCGACGACGAGTCAATGGTCGCCCAGGATGGTGAAGCTGCAGAACGTCACAGGAATCTGATACCAGAAGAGCCCCTGCCTCGTCAACGACCTATTGCCGAGTTCAGGAGGCGAATCGTTCGAAGAGACACAGCCGAGGATGAAGTGGGTGGACCGGTCACGAGCCATCCAGCCACTCCTCTCATGCCTCCCCGGGCTCCGTTGGACAACGGTGCTCGGGATCGATTTCTCCTTGAGAATATGGATGAGGAGTCGCAGACCACAGTCAACCAGTATCTTCGTATTTACCGACAAGCCAATGGAGATCCGGAGAAGATTCTACACATCATACGCGACGAGGGCCTAGAGGAAAGATTGTCGTACTGGGTGAACGCAACGCGAGCCATGACCCTGTCGGAGAGCAGCTCTAGCAGCAGCGCTGCCTCTGCTGATGGACGTCCCCTCGCTTCCAGTTCGAGTACTCCTTTTCGGCACCACGCCGCATCTGGCACAGCAGATTTTCACCGCAGCGATAACTTTGCTCAGCTTTCTGCTTCCACGCGAACTCTTGACGATATTACATCTGACTCTCAGGACCCTTCAACTGGTTCAAACAAGGGCAAGCAAAGAGCCGTTGACGAAGACACCGAAGTACCATCGCTCTCTCTAGTGGAAGACATCAGACAGTGGCCAAACTACGAGAGCCCCGGGTCCAGCAATGGTGATGCATTATTCGAGATCGATCCTGGACATTTATCAGCGCTCAACAGGCCACGTGCTGTATCAGATGGTCCACCACTACACGATAAGATTCACGCACTGGCTAACAATAGCTGGTCTTTTGCAGCGTTGCCAGCCTCCGATACTGATGAGCAGCTTGAAGAGATACCGACGCTCGAGGCTGCGGTCGCAGATAGAGTGGACGAGCCTTGGCAAAGTATCTCAGATGCAACCCCTGGTTCCAGCAACGGGGTGGCCGACTCACCTACTAGCGGGTATCCTGTAGACAATTCAAGTCCCTCGGGCTCGTGGGTTGATGTTGAAGCAACCGAGCCAATGCCAGCCCAACAAGAAGTTGCCGAGATACCAGACGTCACACCAGAACCGGAAGTTGCTCATCCGCCTGCTGGCCTTGTAGCAAGAGTAGCAGACTTCATGTGGGGAGACATTGAAGCCGGTGCAGAAGCAAACGGCCAGGATGCGTTGGAGCTATTCATCGACGACCAAAACGCCCCATTCATGGAGCTCAACCGCAATGATGACACCGAGGACGATGAGGATGACGATATTGGAAGAGACGAAATCGTTGGGGAAGAGGTAGCAGCCGACGTTATGGAGGCCGCTGCCGCTGCCGGAATCGATCCCGAAGCCATCGAGGATGCCGAAGATTTCGATGGTGTCATGGAGCTTCTCGGCATGCGTGGCCCTATCGGTGGTCTATTTCAGAATGCCATCTTCTGTGCGTTCTTGGTATCAATTACTATCTTCTTTGGCGTCTTTCTCCCTTACAACGTCGGCAGGCTAGCCATCTGGGTAACCGCCAACCCAATGAGAATTGTTCGCATGATGCTGAGCGTCTCGAGGTTTCTCCAAGACAGTTGCTTATTTGTTGTTGGGTGGACATCCAGCTTCCTTTTCGACATGCTCTATCTACTGGCAAAGGTGTTTCATCTTGAGAAAGCCCGCCTGCTCCTCGCATCTGCCTCGTCTGATGCTCGTGAGCTGACGATGGAGTCGCTAAACAGAATATGGGACAGCATTGTATACGAGACAATGTTCATTAGCTCAAACGAGGTGCGCAATTTCTCGGTTGTGAGCCACGAGGCCTTGATGACCGTCAAGTCGCATACACGCCTTTTATCATCGGCATTCACCCGCTCCATCGTCTTTCTACTCGGAGGCGACTATGCTCCAAAGTGGCAAGCTGTCAAATCCACCATGGCTATCGCTGCACCTTACGCCCTTGATTTCGGAAAGAATCTGACCGCGGCAATAACGCGGCCCAGCTCGTGGATGATTAGCCTGAACATCCCCGAGACTTCTGGCAACCTTGATCCATCACTGGCATACTGGAACGGCACTGATAGGACTTTGGCAATCATGGGTGGCTACGTCTCCATGTCCATTCTCGCCGGTCTCTATCTCGGCCGCGGTACACCCTTCTCAAGCGGCAACACGGCCCAAGAATGGGAGGCTTCGATCATCGACGTGCTTAATCAAGCCAGCGGTGTCATGAAAGTCATTTTGATCATTAGTATCGAGATGCTCGTCTTCCCGCTCTACTGTGGTCTGTTATTGGACTTTGCCCTGTTACCTCTTTTTGAGAGTACTAGTTTCAAGTCACGACTGCTCTTTACGTGCCAACACCCACTGACATCCATGTTTGTTCACTGGTTCGTCGGTACGGGGTACATGTTTCATTTCGCCCTCTTTGTGTCAATGTGCCGCAAGATCATGCGCAAAGGTGTTCTTTGTAAGTCTCAACCCCACATCTCTACTGCGCGGTGACTGATCATGCCAGATTTCATTCGAGACCCGGACGATCCAGAGTTCCACCCCGTACGTGATGTTCTAGAGCGGAACGTCACCACACAGCTTCGGAAGATATTGTTCTCTGCCTTTGTCTATGGCGCTCTCGTCGTCGTTTGTCTCGGCGGCGTGGTCTGGGGCCTGTCCTTGACAATACCCCGTGTCCTTCCAATTCACTACTCATCCAACGAGCCAGTACTCGAATTCCCTATCGATTTGTTGTTCTACAATTTTTTGATGCCGCTTGCAGTCAAATTCTTCAAGCCAAGCGACGGTCTTCACGTTATGTATACATGGTGGTTCCGTCGCTGTGCCAGGTCCCTCAATCTGACATGGTTCCTGTTTGGAGAACGCCGCATCGACGAGGAGGGTGTCCTTCGGCTCTCGTCTGATGCTGATCATCAAAATGTTCATTGGTATAGGAGGCTGTTCCTACAAATTGATTCGGCAGGCACAGTGACCACTGCTACGTGGTCCGACGTTTTCGACGGGGGCAAGTCTAAGCCCACCAGTCGAGTGACCCCAGAGGAGATGGCAGAAATGGACAAAGTCAAATCCGATCTTGTCGAGAGCGGTCAGCTTATTCCCGATGGGCGGTTCGTTCGCGCACCTGCGTCAGATCAGGTCAAGATACCAAAGGGACGTACCGTCTTTCTCGAGGTCACTGATCGTGATGTACGACTCGATGGCCGACCTCACCTGCCGGAGCCCGACATCTACTCGGGCAAGAATTATCAATTTGTATATGTGCCGCCGTGGTTCCGTGTCCGCATCTTCTTGTTCATATTGTTCATCTGGCTCTTCGCCGCTGTCACTGGGGTGGCATTCACCATTGTACCATTGGTCTTTGGCCGACGCATGTTCAAGCTTTTGCTTCCACTGCACGTCAAGACCAACGATATTTATGCCTTCAGCATTGGCATATACATATTAGGATCGATGGTGTACTTCCTGCTTCACGCACGAGCCACCATGGACCAGCTTCGCGAGTACCTCTCTGCCTCTGCCAATTCCGTTATGGACCGAGCCGTCTATGCTAGATTCATTCGAGTCGCCGGCATCGGCTTGCGGTTAGCGTATACGTACACTGTTCTGCTCCTTGTTTTCCCTCTGGCAGTGTCGTTGATCGTCGAGTTCTACTTGATGATACCCTTACGCACATGGAGATATTCACACTTGACTGATCAGACGCATACTTTCACGGACGGACACACTGTCAATGTCGTGCAATCCTGGACGCTGGGTCTACTCTATCTCAGGATTGGCACTCGGCTGTTGGTACGTATGGGAGGTCGGCCAGCGCAGGCCGCCCGCGCTGTTTTGCGAGGAGGCTGGATGGACCCAGACATTAATGTCCTCACCCGGGCCTTTGTCTTGCCTGGTCTTCTTTTGTCTGTTTTCCTCCTGGCGTTCCCACCGTTGGTCGCCCAAGCTGCATTCAGTCGCGGTCTGGTCATTATCGAACCCTGGACGGCGAACAAACAGATCATTGCGTATCGAATGGCTTATCCAATTGCCGCTCTCGGATGGGTCATGCTCTGGTTCCTCAGAGGTATCTTCACCATTCTCGAGCGTTGGAGAGCAAGGGTTAGAGATGAAGCATATCTCATTGGTGAACGCCTCCACAATTTTGGGGGTATGGTCGGCACTGGAACCAGAGGTACCGCTGCCAGCGCGGCCGGCGAATGGCGAGGAGGAGCCAGGTTATAATACCTTGCCAAACAATTCATGTAAAGCATAATCGCGAGCATTTCGAGGGCGTTCAGATGGCACGAGCCAATAAGGGAAAGAAAAACGAATTGCGGCTCTGATGATAAAGGGTATGGGTCTGTCTTTGCACTTCACACTTCATAGCGGGCATAATCTTCGTGCATTCCATAGGTGTTAATATAAGCATATATCATATCCTCTATTTCTTCGGTGGAACTACGGCAATGAGATCGTCCTGGCTGCCGCCAGCGGACAATGGAGCCAAGGATATCGTTTTTTGGCCCTGATGATTGGCTGCCTCGAGATCTACCAGAGCAGAGGAGCGTGACTGTATTATGTCTGGTGATTCCAAATCGTCCTTCCAATGTCTCGTCGTTGTGGAGAATTCGGACAAGGAGTATGCATCACTTGGTACTTTCCTTTGCACAGCTGCGCTGTACCTGGGGGTTGATGCGATATCCGATTTTGGACTTGACTTGCTCGGTCTTGACACTCGAGATCTTTGAAAAGTGCTTGATACGGTCGATCGAATTGCACATATCGTGTGGACCAAAAGTGGCCTCAGTGCCGGGATGGAGCCACACGCAACGACACATAAAAGCTCGATAAGACTCCAAGAGTATATGTCCACATTGTGGACTAAGGAGAAGCGTTAGATGTAAGATGAGCCGCTAGGAAAGGGTTCAAATGCTTACAGCTGCTATCAAATGCAGAAGAGCCTCCAATGAGAAACTTAATGCGAACAAGACTGGCCACAATGCCACTAATATCTGTCAGCTTGTGTTACAGACTTGGGATACTGAAACGAGGCACTCACAGAGATGCAATGGCTAGCATAAAAGCAACCCCAAAACGCTTCCGTTTACTAGTCTGCAACTTCCAGAGAGCAGGAAGCGGAAGAATCATAAGAACAAAGTCAGACGCTATGTTCAACACGGCTCCGGCGGAAAAAGCAACACCGGCGTTCAAACATGTGAAATCTTTGATCGAAGGATCCCAGAGAGCCGCAACGGGGAGACACTGGAAGGCAATGATGAAGATGTATGTTCCTTCAATAGCAAACGTCAAGACGATCATGACCTTGATGGCTCTTCTCAGCCACTGGGCTCCATGTCCCGTGTCGAACACCCTCTGATAAAGGAGCAGAACGGCAATCTTTCCCGTACACTGTACAAAGACGTATAAAATCTTTGCCACATAGAACAACTACAAATGATGAGAATTTGCTGCAAAACCTTCACTTAGTGTGGCTTACCTGACGTGTGAGTTGGACCTTGTCTAGGTCTGTTTGCCAGTAATGCATACCACTACCTTCGGTGACGCTGTAAATCTGTATGGAAGCAATGGCAAGCAGAGCGACCTAGGTAAACCCAATTAGTGGTCATAGGCTACGAGCAGGAATCTGAGTTAGGGTCATACCAAACTGAGAAGAGACATGTAGTCATCTGGCCATAACTTGTTGGTCAATTTGAGCCTCGTGGCACATCGTGCAAGTACGACCGGTATTGAAACTCCCATGGCGACAATGGCCGATATCAGTGCAACGTGACCACGGGATTCTTTTGGATATGCTGCGCATATTTGGTTTTCAACCTCGAACAATTCTGTTCACAATGTTAGTAGTCATCCGGGCTGTTCCGTATTTCCTTGCCTTACCCTTTTGTTCATCCAATGTTGAACAACTCAGTTGAACACATGTGCTAATATCGGACTGTAGGCCTATATTGGTGCACAGGCAGTCGGACTGGAAGGTCGAGTCGGTTGATAAACAGTTGGCCGCTTGCAAGTTGGATAGTATGCATGTATACTACACCAGACGTAACATCATTAGCATTGAACAGACAGAGAAATCATCCAACGACTAACGTACGCCGCACTGCGGCACTCCTGCCAATGCCATTGTCGAATTGATGACCACATTATCTGCTCCAACGATCAGAGCCCGCGACATCAAAACCACCAAACATGTCGATATCCGGGTTGGCAGCATGCTGCTATATGGTGATGTTTCTAAGAGTATAAAGGCACGCAGATCAAAACATAACACAAAACTGGGAACAAAGTGGCTACTGCAACTTATATCAACAGTCCAACTATCTGATCAAACGCACATGTTCAATCCCCATGCAGGATGCAACCAACCTTGGCCGATCGAGGACTCGCCATGCAGAGCATGATCTTCCCGTTGCAAGTGTGTCAGAGCCTCCGACCTCTCACATGAAAAAGGGCGGTGGTGATGACACCCAACTCGGTTGGCCCATCCGAGAGATATGCAGCTCGTCTGCCTTGGCAACCGTTTTTGCGCGCATCTTGGCGCGCAAAGCCAGAGCAAGAAACGCATTTTCATTGCGCAATACTGCGCTTCGTCCGCCGTGCGCAATAAGTCAGCGCGGCTAATGAAATTCGACAATGCGCAGCTAGAGCACATTTCAGATCCATGCATAGTATTTTTTAAGCTGTCAAAGCCCTTAGATTGTCGTGAGTTCTATCAACAACAGTGAAAGCCCCATAGATTTGTAAATTACAGGGGTCTTTCAGTGGCGACCGACCGACAACAACGGCGGCGGCCTTTATTGCCTATACTGCGTACTATGAATGCTACCGTGGAACTAACCGCTGAAATCCCGCGAATACTGAAAATCTTGTCCCGGACAAGGTGAAATGTGCATGGGAGCCAGTTGGAACATTGTTCCGGGTGGTGTGGAGGGTCGCGATCATTGATGAAACAGCTTCTACTCAGACCACCCAAAACTCTCAGACAGCTCAGCCACCAGCAGGAGAAGAGCAGAGTTGTGAAGATTGAGTATATGCAAGGTTGAAACACGATTGCATCCAGGCTCAACAAAGACTGCAAAAGGATTCATCGAAGATATAATCGAGATACTGAAATTCTGCGGACGAGCGCCATGTATTCGCGTCTGAGCGACTTCACCGCATGAGGACTATCTTGTGATCCAATTAGGAAATCACCACACGTCACCTCTAGCAATTGCAACGCCATGAGAATCTCTATCAAGATCTATCTGTGCGATAATTCTCTGACGCTTTGATCCGTCGCGGGTCAATGCGACGATAAAGCTGCGCATAGCCGGGCCCAGCTTCCTAAACGGGAAAGTACTTAAGTATGCTGAATGTCTATTCGCTGATGCGGCTACAGGGGACATGGCCACGTTGGAAGAAGCCACGTGAGGATGACTCCCTTTGAGGAAATGATGTAGTAGCTAACAATCATGCTGCCTTCCGATTACTCCGGAGAAGTCGTGCCACTTGTGATTGGCGATTCCTTTGCGGGCTTGAGACCACGATACACAGCTCGTAATTGACTCCATCCGTCAATGATTGGAAAGAACCCAGCAATGAGCATAGTTCCCCAAACCCAAACGATGGATACCACAATCCAAGCTTCAAAGAACGCTTTGCCGAATATATACCCGGAACCATACATGGGAAGTGGCCTGGAAGCTCATTAGCTTTTGTTAATCAGAGCATCGAATAGGAGATTTACCATAGAACCCAATGACCGAGAAATGTTGCAGCAGCCCATATGCTCGCAATCGCTCCCCAGCGTTTGAGCTTTTTCTTGTCCTCGGAGTATGTCGATTCCGACTGGACAATTTCTTGTTTCCCAGTGTCCGTTGTAGTTAATTTATCAAACGCAAGCCGCTCATTACGAAACTCCTCCCACCTGTAGTTTGCCGGCTTGAGGAGACTTATAATCACCGAATACAAGCCTGGACTTAGCGCTGATGCTGTCGTGCCATATACACACTACAATAAGAGATGTCAGCAATTGCCTCTCTCAAGAAAATAATTGAACATGTGACAGATTGACAGAGTACTTTGTCTGAGTCTGTCTGGTTTCCTGGAGCCCAACATCGGGGAGTATGTGCTGATGAGACAATCTGAGAACGAAATGAAATAACGTCGGAAGTTGCTTACTGGCAAGGTTTGACCAGTCGTAGCTACCGAAATTTCACCTCCAAGGGCCTGTGCAGAGCCCAGCCATACGGCTATACCCGTGGCCATACCCAGCAACGGGGAAATAACAGCTGCTGCTTTAGATTGTTTCTTCCAGAGGATCGTAAAGACGGTAGGAAAGATGCCAGGGCAGGTGAGGACGCCGAGCATGTATAAAGTCCATCCGAGGTCCACGTTGCCATAGTAGAGTGCCGTCGAGAAAGCTGCAGAGAAAAGGCCAAAAATGACCACACCAATGTGACTCCATCTAATCACATCACGGTCGGTCGCGTTGCGATTGAAATACTGCCGGTAGATGTCAAACGTGATGATGGAAGATACTGCAATAACTTGGGCCGATATGGTCGAGGTCACTGCCATGAAAATGATTAGCAGTACCGCCGCCGCTCCTCCGCTACCTGCAATGGCCACAGCAGCATAGGGAAGCACGAGCCCGTTTGACACCTCGGTAGTAGACATGCGATTCGGAAATGTGGGAAAAGCTGGTGTGTTCTCAAGGCCAAGAGCGGCAAAGCTCATGATGGTGCCCAAACACCACGGGATAGCAAAGTAGGCAATGCCTCCAACAATATATCCAGGCACCACAGCCTGCGGAGCTGCACTGAAAGCCTTGGCAAAGAATCCCGTGTCCATAATGACGAGACCAAAGTTGGCCAAGACATGAATCATACCGAACAGAATGGCCTATCTTAAATTAGGAGTGGATTCAGTCCTAACAATCGATCGTTACGTACGTTTTTGCTAGTCATGGTCAAGTACGATCCTCCTTGATTGCCTTCGACAGGGAACGACTCTCCTGCTTTGACAATCAAGTCAAAAAGACCACTAGGAGACCCAATCTCGGGCACCAAAAATGTCTTGATTGTAAAGAAGCAAATAATGATGGTGATGACAAAGGTATGGAAATAGTCGGTCAAGAACGTCGCTTTGATACCGCCAACAAAAGTGTAGAGTATGACACCAACTGGCAGCAAAAACGTTGCAGCAATAACATGCATGCCAGTGCTGTCACTAATGTTAGTCGAAATACAGCAGTCATGTTCCGAGTATACTTGACCTACAGAGCAGTGATTGCGGCACTCGCACCGAGCAACATATTCGCTACAGCAATGATGTTATTGATCAGACAGAGGGCGATCCATACAATATGCCCCAGCTTGCCGTATCGTATGCGAACAATTTCCAGCAGCGTGTGTGCTTCGGGTATCCGCATCTTGCAAGCAATACCTA
The DNA here is from genome assembly GCA_023078685.1 of Neopestalotiopsis rosae. NCBI lineage: Eukaryota > Fungi > Ascomycota > Sordariomycetes > Amphisphaeriales > Sporocadaceae > Neopestalotiopsis > Neopestalotiopsis rosae. The sequence goes on along the minus strand of JALGAS010000012.1, from coordinate 991,430 downwards.
GCACAGAGAAAAAGACAATCATGGGCGAGCAGCTAAAGAGACACAGGTCAGCAGCCACGAGCGGCCTCCAAATGAACGATCACTTACCCGGCAGCAAACCAGAAAGGTCCAGCTACGCCAAAATTGTAGCCAACTAGTGTACTCCCAAGCATCGCAGTGCTCCAAAGCCATGATGAGATGACTGCGGATGCCGTCAAGCCAGTTCCGACGCTTCTGTTCGCCGTCATAAACATTTCTGTCGTCTTGTTATCTTCGCCGACTGTCTTTTTGAGAATGTGCGTCACGAATACCATGACAAAGGCTATCAAAAACCCGATACCGACAACTACGGCATAACCTACCGCCTGAGGCAGTGGTGGTTGAACCACACCAGTGGTTCTACTCTCAAGGAATGTCATGGTAGATTACAATGTAATTTAGACAGTTGCATACATGACAATCAGACTTATCACCAGGACAAGCTTTGGTTTATGAATGTGTATCTCTTCAGGACCCAGGGCATCCATACAGCACTGGATCCCAATTGCCGATGATGAATCTCTAGCTTGTATGATGCAACGGGACTACCTAGGTATTTAGTTAGTGTATAATACATTTCTTGCATGTTCGCAATCTTGGGTTCCGGCACCCAAGTCCCTGGGAGCTGAAGCTCGAATGTGAGGTTGTCAATCCAAACACCACTTGATGTCTCAAATATTATCGGCAAAAAGAAGGATTGTCATTGGTGAGAACACCATCCCGACTGCAAGATCGCCAGACTAGATCAGTCTTATCTGTAGCACGCGATTACATGGGAATGCTTCGTGCTCGAAAAGCGGGGCCAGTACTGGAATAACCGACTGCCTATTCGCGCGCCAAGCATATTGGCGATACTCTCTGGGACCAATCCAAGAGCAATTACCGAAACTCTAATCATTGCATCATTGTACCTTTGCCTATACTGTATATCCAGTAGATCGTCGGTGGAGGTCGCAAGTGGGGAGGGCGACTTTATATTAAGCACATCGTCAAGGTGATACTGGGGTAAATCGTCGTCCATGCCTCACTTGTAGATTCAATCACTTTTTGTTTTTCTGTTGCAATATACTACTCATTGAACTTCTGCTATAACATCCTCGGACACTAGCGCAACAATGCCCAAAAAGCTAATCCTCAATGCCTTTGTCGAATCTTGCAGTGGCCATCAGTCTCCCGGCCTGTGGGCGCATCCGAACGACAAGTCATGGAATTTCAATGACATAAATCACTGGGTTGAACTGGCCAAATTGCTTGAACGAGGAAAGTTTCACGGCATGTTTATTGCTGATGTCCTTGTAAGTCGCACAGATCATTGACTTGTCTCGTCATTCTAAAGAACATGTGCAGGGCGCATATGATGTATACAAGGGACCTCGAAATCCAGACCCTGCCATTGTGTCAGGCGCGCAGTGGCCGGTCAATGAACCTCTAGCGGTAGTTCCCGCCATGGCGGCAGCAACCAAGAACTTGGGTTTTGGAGTCACAATAGCTACTACTTACGAACAGCCTTATCATCTGGCCCGTAGGCTGAGTACCGTTGATCATCTCACCCGTGGAAGACTGGGTTGGAACATTGTTACCGGCTACCTTGATTCGGCGGCACGGAATCTTGGTCACGCAGAACAGCCGCTTCATGACAAGCGGTATGAGATTGCTGAAGAATATGTCGAGGTTACTTACAAACTCTGGTCGGTATCCCAATGAGAAAAAGCCTGGTTTACTCATGCCTGACAAGAATACAGGCAATCATCTTGGAGAGACGATGCTGTCAAGCTTGATCGGGCCAATCGTATCTATACTGATCCGTCGCTGGTCCGTCAAATCAACCATGTTGGCGAGTACTACAATGTGCCGGGGCCACACATCTGCCAACCATCACCGCAGCGGACGCCTGTGATCATGCAAGCTGGCACATCAAAGGCAGGCAAGGCCTTTGCCGCGAGGAATGCGGAAGCCATATTCGTGGCAGGCCACAGTCCTGTTGTCGTTGCTAAGAACATTGCCGAGATTCGACTCGCGGCCAAGGAGCAGTACAATCGAGACCCTAGTACCATCAAATTTCTTGCCTTGCTTTGTCCAATAATCGGAAAGACTCAGGAAGAAGCGCAAGCCAAGTACGACGAGTTGATTCAGTACGGATCTGAAGACGGCGCGCTCGCCTTGTTCGGCGGCTGGACTGGCATCGACCTAGCACAGTATGGCGATGACGAGGAACTGCGACACGTAGAGTCCAACGCGATCCGTTCCGCTGTCGAAGGGTGGTCCAAATCGAGCCCAGGAGTCCCAAAATGGACTAAACATACTGTGGCAAACCATATCAAGATTGGAGGTCTCGGCGCCACCGTCATTGGAACACCAGAGCATGTCGCTGATGAGATGGAGAGGTGGGTCCGCGAAGCAGATGTTGACGGGTTCAATCTGGCATATGCCCTCATGCCACATTCTTTTGAAGATGTCATAGATGATTTGATCCCGGTCTTGAAGAAGAGGGGTCTGTTCTGGGATGACTATGCAGTCGATGGAGGAACGTACCGGGAGAATATATATGGTAAAGAAGGTGTTTCTCGACCGCCGGCGGATCATCCAGCAGCGCAGTATCACTGGAAAGCCGAGTAGTAAGAGGATGAGGCAGAGTAACCATAGGCTCGCACTTTATTGCAACGAGCTTATTCGATGCTCTCAGTTGCATATCTGCATAAAGATATTTTCGTCGATATCCACTGCGTTAACGCCGCCTAAAGTGATAGCACGCTTGTCCCACCTTGACTGAACGTCTTTCCCGTGTAATGATATCCCTTCCTCGGCATGTCTCCCGATTTTGTTTCCTGGCTGTTCATGCCGTGATCATGTGACAAATTTGGGTCGACTTATACCAAGCGCTGATGCATCGCAACCGTCTTCCCCGCGAATCTGCAGTTGCGGGGACACACTGCAGCACGCCCTTGCGCTGACAGAGGGAAAAGTAAATGCATACACAGTTGAGTTTAAATAGGAAACTGCCCGGGACTGCTTTGATTTCTTTTTGGGGTAGATTCTCATCATTGCATTCAAATTAAATTCTGTTCTTTCAAGTAAAAATGTCGCCTTCCGAAATCTCAGCGCCAAAAGCCTTCGTCTTTGACGTTTTTGGAACGGTTGTCAATTGGCGCCAAAGTCTAGCTCTGAGTTTGGAGGCAGCGGCGAAGTCAGCTATTGCTTCAACCAAGGAGTCCGCATTGGTCGAACGTGTCAAGAATATGACTCATACTGACTGGGAATGGTTCGCCTCAGAATGGTGAGGATTTAACAATCCATTCTCTGGTCGACTCGAATCAAACACTCACAAGAATACAGGTATTCCAGATACATCGATTTTGCACATTCTGCTCAACCAGGCGTGACCGATTTTCTTTTGCAAGAAGAAGTCCATAGACGTACCTTGAAATTGATGATTTCAAAATACAAGTTCGAGGGTGTATGGGATGCTCAGCAGCGCGAGGATTTAGTTTTCCTGTGGCACAAGCTCGAAGCCTGGCCTGACTCGGCGTCGGCCATCGCACGGCTGGCTAAACATGGCCCTGTCATTACTCTGTCTGATGGTTCAGTCCAGCTCCTTCGCTCACTGAACGAGAAGAACAGCTTGGGGTTTACGGAAATCTGGGGCTCCGACACCTGGGCTGCGTACAAACCAGACCCGGCCGTCTACGAAGGCGCCATTGCAAAGCTCGGTCTGCAACCACATGAGGTTGCACTTGTAGCAGCACACCTGGGCGACCTGTGGGCAGCTAAGAAATGCGGCCTCCAAGCTTTCTATGTCGAGAGACCATTTGAGGAAAGGTATAGCCCAGGCGAGATAGAAAAGGCCAAGCTCGATGGCTGGGTGGATATGTGGGTGCCCTATGGTAACAGAGGACTACACGGTGTGGCGGATCGTCTCGTTTAGCTCGGAGAGTGAACATTGTATCTAAAACCGCTGTTCAGATAATAATCGAACAAAGGACTCTTGACGTTCAGAAAATTACGGGTATATACTGGGAATTGTCTTCATCTTTCAGTGATCTCTGAGCCGTTGCATGGACAAGAATTTATCTTGCGGGAGACAACTAACGTTGACTATGTATCCCGGACATTGGATATAAGTTGTAATATTCTTTTCCGCAGGTCAACTAGTCATCTGATATAGCTGTTCAAGAAGTTGAAATTGTTTGACACAATTCTCAGTAGTCGAACCTCAGCGAATGACATTTTGAAATTAGTCTGTTTTCCAGGTTTTAAGACCAATATCTCACCTTATCGTCTTAGGAAGTTATTCAAATTCGTGGCTCGAAGCCCTTACCAAAATAATATCGCGTACATCAGTACTTGGCATTTACAAAGTGAATCGGCCGATACAGTGACCCTGGTCAAGAAGCGAAAGGTTATGGCCTGAGATGGACATGAATAATACAGGGCTGTAGGCGACCTTGACATCGGCTATCGCTAAGGTGCATGCACTTTCGTCTCATGTGCGTTCGACACTGTCAAATTGAGACCTGATGTTGATACCCCGCGGCTAAGGGCAAGATGGAAATCGCCCCCTTGCAACCGCCAATATTATCGAGTAAATAAGCAAACGCTGAATACTGTTGCTTGAAAACGAATCTTTGACTTGGGAATCAACAACTTCCAAGTCTTTCAAACCAATCGAGGTTTGAATATTACCATCAAACCATGCTTGTTCGTCTTGACAAAAAAACCAGCCGCATTATACTGTCCATGACGTGGAGAAAACTTGGAGTTGCAAGCCGGCGATCATTGTCGCAGATCCACCCCCTGGGCCTTTATTTAGACGACGACAAGCTTCCAGGTATCGCACCACCGCCAAACACTGCTGCCCGGGACAGTGAGAACGGGACGGCCGTATTTGATCGACGTTGTGCCGTAACACGTGTGTATTGAAAGTCGGCAGTTGGGTAGCTTGTAGATATTAAAACAGCTCTGCCGCCAAGTAAGCGACAGGATATCATACTTTTCTTTCGGTTTTGATTCATTTTCTTAGGAACGATTGCGTATCTCTTGTAATTTCTTCGGCGTCATTCATTTATTCACTCACTCTTTCACCATACTATTCAAAGTCGACATTCATTATCTTCAGACACATCAACAAGATGACTTGCAGCAATATCGACGGCGAGCTTGCGCCCTTTTGCGGGCCAGCCAATAAGACAGAGGCCAAGCCAGGAGACAGGGTGATTGGTAGGTCATCTACGTCCTCGACGTCTACGCGCCTTTAACTTTTAATCTACATTGCTGACGTGGGACTTAGTGACGTGGGACCCGTCCTTCTTTACCAACAGTAGTGTTCTTGTCCAGATTCAAGCCGACTTTAGCCCGTCGTCAGGCAGTGACCCTACACCTCAGGATGATGACGGTTTCACATCCAACTCGCTTCGGGCCGGCACCGGATCGTACTCGTGGGATATCTCAAGCTCCGTCCTCAATTCAACGTCGGCAACCGGCGTAGATGCGCAGCTTTACATTGTCGCCGCCGCGACTGATGGCGAGAATACTCGAAGGACTTTGGGACCGCTCGTCCGCGTCGTCCCAGCGTCGTCGACTGGAGATGATTCCAATGTAACTAGCGGGCCGAATCTAGCTGCAATTATTGTTCCAGTCGTCGTGGGAGTGTTGTTGTTAATAGCCATCGCCGGTTTTCTTCTCAAGAAGAGAAGAGATCCGGGGTGGAAGTTGAGTAACATATTCGGCATGGGCAGCAAAGAAGGATATGGAAGCAGGAAAAGCCGGATTGAAAGGTCCATGGGCGCTGGAGCTAGTGGACTTCAGATGGGTGACGTGGAAAGTAGCAGGCCGCAGGACGGCCGTAATGTTTTTAGGGAAGAAATGCAGAGGCAGCAGGCCGCCAGAGTATAAGGTAAAATATCCGCTTGTAATCAATTCAAACGTATGTGACTACCTTTATGAGTTTGGGCTAATTACTTGTCTACATTATGCCGCATTCACAGATTACGATAGCTATGGAAGCAAATGACCATAGTAGTAGAGCAAAGTCTAATTGACCAGCTCATGTTTTCTTTCACTGCACATGCACAGTCCACAGTTGCCTGCATTGGTGGCCCAGTATACACACCAGATGTGAGCAAGCTTGCCGCAAATCGCTAAATCCCTTTTTGTTTGTCCTCTCAAGCCGACGAAAGAGAAATTGGCGATCACATCCATCTCGAGATGAACCACCAGGGTCAATATCCACCGGTGGCCGCCGTTTATGCATTGCTTGCACTTAATAATAATGATAATCCCCAGTCCACGTAGAGATCCTCACAGCCCCCTTGGCAACAGGTACGGGACTCGCAGCAATCGCGTTCAGCGCAGTGCCGCTCTCTACAAAAATGACCCATGCAATACCAGCCCTGCGGTCGATGACGCATTCCGTAATCGGACCAAAACACTCCATTGCTTGTCTCAAAAGAGGCTCTGTGATGCCCCGAGCAAGTGTCGCTCCTTTGATAGCTACCTTGGTAGGAGTGTTTGCGTACTCCTCGTCGTCATCATAAATCTGGAAATCGGGGAATGCACTTCTGGGATCGACTTCCAGCGGTGGTTCTGCCTGCTGCCATTCACTCGATCCATTGGTCTTGCCACCACAATATTTGGCCAGATGGCCAGTACCACCACAATTATAACACGTTCTTGGCTGTGAACAGTTCCGCGCCAAATGACCGGGCTGACCGCAGATATAACAGGAGAAAGCTGGTTGGGTCTTGTGCCCATTCGTGACAGGCTTTCTAGATCGAAATAAGCTAGCAGGCCCCGTCGGAGGATTGAAATCGTTGATACTTTCGTCAGATACTTCAGAGGCACCTGTGACAGAAGGCTCAGGAGGCGGGGGTGGAAAGGGATGGAGACCAGGTATCCCGTTCGATCTTCTAACATTTTCATGAAGTGGCGGTGTTGCCGAGGTCTTAATACTCGAACCATTACTCTGAATCTTCTGGGTGATGAGCTCTGGAGAGGGCTTGCGAACAGAGCCTCCATTCGCGCCATTCGCGCCATTCACCTGTGAGTGATGATCCTCCTGTGTTGACCGTGACGTCACACTGGGTGCAGGCGAGCCTCTCTTCATCGCCTTGTGTCCGATGTTCACCTTCACTCCAGGTATCGATACAGGGGCCGCTGATTCGTGCACAGGACTTGAACTTTTCAGGGGCTGTGTGTTAAGATATGCCTTCTTGTTCTTCTTCGCCTTCTTGCCGGTCTGGCTGTTGAGACCTCCGTACTTGTCCTCAATGTCCTTCTGATATGTTGTAACCGGCTGCTTCAGCTTTTCTAACGGAGGTGTTGCTCTTGCTGGATAATCTGGTTCTGAATCTGGTGCGGTTTCTGGTTCTGGCTCTGATTCAACGGCTTCTTCCTCTGCTGGCGTAATTGCTGTTTCTGGTTTTTGCTCAGATTTGGGCTTTGGGAGATCCTCTCCTTTTGCCCTCCTTTCAGAAAATTTGGTAACACACTGCTGACATAGGAAGCTTGAACAAAACGGGCACTCGAATGCTGTCATGCCTCCCTTTTTCCCACAAGTGCCACACTTGAATTTCTTTCTCTGCGGAACTTTGGTGCAGAAGTCGGAGTGTAGACATGTCTTTAGCTTCTCATCCTTGGTAACAGCACCGGCTTTCTTCCAACGTTCCTCCTGACTGGCCTTCTCGGCGTCTTTGCGTCCGTCCTTCTCCTTCTGAATAGCGTCCTCTTCTGCTTGTTTGGCCTGCTCCTTGGCCTTCTTCCTGGCGGCCTCGGCTTCTTCCTTCTTACGCCGCTCCTCTTGAATTTTTGCTTGCCGCTCAGCGTCTGCGCGTTCCTGCTGCTGAAAGAACTTCTCCATGTCCTCGTAGGTGCGAAAGCGATTTCCGCCAAAAGTGAAACCGCCATGCCGGTGCCCACTGCTAAAGTAGGGCCGAGGGCCAGGGCCAGTGCCGCGGGGCCCAAAGGTAAAGTCGTAATAGTATTCATCGTCGTCCTCATAATCCGAGTCCCACTCTCCGTCTTCGTAGTCGTCCTCGTCATAGCAATGACCGCAAGTACAAGTGCCTCTCGTGGTGGGAAAAGTGTCGTATCGCCTCCGACCAGCGGTGCTGGAAAGGATCTCGTAGGCTTGCTGGACCTGTAGCATGGACTCGAATCAGAGATTGAACTGAGACAAACAATATATAGGCAAGGGAGGAATGCAGTCGCAGCGGCAGGACGAAGAGGAGCTTACCCTTTGGAATTTCGTTGTAGCTGTTTCCTGATCAGTCGGGTTCTTGTCTGGATGATGGAGTCGAGCCAGGCGCTTGTAAGCAGCAGTGATCTCCTGCGTAGTGGCAGACTTCGAGACACCAAGTTCGGCGTAGTAGTCGAACGAAGGCGCCGGAGGCCCCATGTCGTCTCGTCTGCTGCAAGCGTGGTGCAGCAGCTTTTCAAGATTTGCTACTTGAGTAGTTCGAGGCCAATCCCAAACGGATAAGGGAAAATAGTGGCACGTGGGATTTGAGCATTGATTCGAGTTGGAGGAGGGGCGACAGCACTGCAATTGAAGCTGCAGCTGTTGCTGCTAATACGCCTGTGATTTTCAGTCAGACTTTCTGTCAGATTGAAAGGCGGGCGGTTCTATTTCGGTGGATGAACCCCGCGGTTGGGGCACCAGGCAATAAGTCAATCAAAATGTACTGCCGTCTCCAAGTCTCGGAGCTCCTTCACTAGGCCGCCGACAAAAAAAACCTGGAGATGGTTGCTTCTCGTGCGGTTATTCAAGTACCCCAGAAAAGAGAGGTTTCCCTAGGTGCAAATGAATAATCGCCCCAGTTTTGCAAGGGCCAAAAAATAGGTGGTGGATGAATGAGGTCAGTTTTTGTGGCATATCCTGGTAATGTCCGATGGAGGAGCCACTTTCCTCTTTCATGGCTTGTTCTTAGTTATTCGGATAGCGAAAGGATAGTTCTCCTCGTCCCTTCCGTGTTCCGCTCCAAGGTACCAAGAAGCAAAAAATAAAAAATAAAAATAAAAACAGAGCAGCCTAGGTACCGATGGCTTTGATGGTAGCTTGCCGTTCGAATCCTACAACTAAGAGGACTGATCGACCGATTACCAACTGAAAGAAACCGAGGACATCTATGATACAGGTGCTCATTCGCCAAGGTTGACCGGTGGATTTGGGTCGTGCGCCAGAGGTATAGATACCACCTCTCCCGCACATTACCACTTGGACTGAATTGACTTCTGCTTTAGCTCAGTAATTCAGAGGCTCAGAGTTCACAGATGAGACGAGACACGAGAACAGCGATGCCATGCGATTCTGCAAGCTGAGGAAAATTGTTAGGCTGTGAAGACCTGCAACGATACACAGATTGAGGGGTTGGCAACCCTACTGCAATGTAATACATGTACAGTCATTGCCAATCAGGCAGCTATACATGTGGCCGTATTTGCTCCAGTCCATAATATGCAGTCAAGTCTCCTGCAGACAAACAAGAGTATTCCAAAGGTCGCGCCATGCCGTTCAGGTGAGGTGTCGCTCGAGCTCTTTTCCCCAACACATTGGCCCTCACGCCGCGCACATCTGAATACATATCTGCAGTCCTAAGAAGGCCAGGACTTCTTGCTTATAAATCATAAATCTTTTGCGAGAAAGCTGTTACTCGCATACACTGTTGAGTGCTATTATACTATGGCCGGTAGGACATGATACGCATCAAGCTTAGAAGGCGATCATACTGGGATAAGCCCGTTTCATATAATACCCCCGGAAATCTCTTTCTTAACTCGCTCAGATAGGGACATGAATGATCATGTATACCGGGCATGCTCAGCTAATAGAAAGAGTGGCATGGCATTCGATTCATTCCAGATGTCCACCAGAGTAGAACCTTGGTTGAACAACTTATGAGAATGGATCCGTGGTAGAAGTCGAGCGTGCGCTGTGTGATGCCATTGCGGGCATCTAAACGGTCGCTTCATCCTGTCGATGGACGTCCTGGTGTTTCTTTGCTGTAGCCTCTGCCTTGGCTCGCTTTTTCCTTGCTCTACGAACTTCTATCTCAACTTGCTCCATCTCAGCATTAACTGTGACAAGCCGTGGTACAAGAATTTCCACTGCTTTGATGTTTTGAGCTTGAGCTTGGCGTAAAGCGAGAGGTGTCAACAAGCCGAACCATTGCAGCGGATTTTTCTTCCGCGGGGCCTTGTCTTCAAGGGCTGGTGGTTCCTTGCTGTCGTCAGACACGGTGGAATCTTTATCCCCTACCACGGGATCTTGTGCACTGATGGCCACTGCTTCTGTTTGGCACTTCTGTGAAGCAGTCTGGACCGGAGCAGCGTCAACTACCTTGAACATGGCGCGTCCGTCGTCGGTCATGGAGATTCTCAACTTTCGAGAGACTTGCATTCGCTCATCGTAATAGTCCTGGCCGAATCTCATGCCTCGCTCGGCAGAAAAGTTGGCTCTCGCAATATTCTGGTAGATATCGGCCTGTAGGGTATTGAGATCTGCGCGGAGGGTGGTGTATTCATCGAGCAGCAGGAGGTAACGCTCTAAAAGAGCGTCAATCTCGTCGATACTCATGATCTGCGACGCAAAACTGCTTAAAGCCGTCTGTTCGGCCTCTGGCGTTGGGTGAAAGATGCGAGCGGCGCGACAGCCAGGCTTCTAGAAGGCTTCTAAACAATCTGTAATCGAGATAACCCACGGCTGATTACTGTGCCCATGCACGCCAGATTCTGGCAAGCAAGCATGGGTTGGGTGGTAAGGCTCAAGCTCGTTCGTGCCCGTCAATGGGCGAAATGGGTGGTAGGTGTCATGATTAGTTACTGTGTACACTGAGCTCCGTGAAATGGACTGCACAGCGCTAAAAGCCGCTCGTCCATGTGGGCAGTCGAATAAACGTGGCAGGTGGGGAAGCGGGACGTCCAGTGCTGATACCTACACCCAGTACTTTGAAGCTCATCTCCTAGAATGGGACCAGTGGTCCTGTTTGTAAAAGTTGATAAGAACTACTTTGGCGTCTCATCCTTACAGTCTTTTCATTTGGTGACCTATTGCTCAACCTAGATTTGCATATTTACAGGCATTTTGGACATTGCAACGTACCCTTCATAGCGCGAAAGTCTGACACGAAACAATGGCACTTCGTTGGAGGAGCTTTGCAGCTTCAAAGTTGTCACGAAGTTAGAATATCGCCTTGCTTTGGTTTATCGCTAACCTGGGCCACTTACACGCTGGATCTGCACTGCATATCTCTACACAAACATCCGGGCTGGTAATCGGTCATGATCTTCTTCTTTCCTGACCTACGTAATTATGATAAATGAATTAGGTTTTTGACAGGCAAGCCAAGTGGCGGGCTATCTATCTATCGACACTGGTCTTTATGTTCGGCATAACCACATTCAGCTATTCGTCAATGTTTTGGTGCGCTGATCCATTTAACCTAGTGCCTGGCCTGTTATCTGGATTGCGCTTCCACGTCCCTACCAGGCCAGGTCTGCACTACTATCTACCTTGCGACCATCACAGACCCATCACAGACCAATCTCTGAACTTGGCCGTATTCCGGAAAGGCTTGATGCCTCCCCGAGGTACAATTGTATCCGACCATGGCAGCCCTGCTGAACCACGGGAAATCGTCAAACAGAAAAAAAACCAAAAGCCGATCTTAAAGGCATGGTAAACCAGGATTAGGGTCGATTAAGATTGCAGCCAACGTCACCGTCATCTCCTTTTCTTTACAATCCATGTTCACAATCACGCAAGAATCCTAGCGCTGAGCGGCATTAGAAGCCTTTTCTGTCTCACAACGAGGTCAGATTTTGCAGGACATGTAAGAGACGTTGACATACTCTGTAAAAATTACACAGTATGAGGCAGGACAGGCAGAGAGGGAGAGGGGAAAAAAAAAAGGGAATCGGTCAGTACGAGATCTCTGGCTGATCTGATATTCAGTCCTCTACAGGCTCGCTTTTACAAGCACTACTAATAAGGCCAACTTCACTTGTCAAAGCTGGTACAGCACGATTTTTTTTTTTTTCGCCCTTCCCGCTTGCTGCTCTTTGCTCAGCATGTACTTTTCACGAGGTTCTGTGTGACTTGGTCCAATTATTTTCAATGTCCCATCGAGGCTCGGTTGAACACATCACCCTGATATCGCCTCATTGGTTGTACTGGCTTCCAATTATGCGTCCTCAAAAGCTCAAGTTGGGCAATCATGAAGGCCAGCTGCAGATGAAATGCACTTGAGCACATGAATCACGGCCACATGCTGCGCAGTCCGCAGATTTCAGCCTTCTCATGTCGCTGGCTAACGGCTGTCATCCCAACGTGCGCGGCAGGGTCTAATTTACGAGATCGACCGCTTTTATGGAAAGAAACATAAGTTTGACATCCTTGTGTTACGGTCCAGGACTGGGGCATCAACCTCTGCTTGGGTGACAACATAACAGACAGAACCTAGGATCAGTTTTATATACGGAGTACATATTCTACATTGACAAATAACTGGATTTACGCACGCGATCTCTTCAACGCTCAGTGAGTAGTTGAGAAAGGGTCAAGCTGGAGAACAAGTTTCCCTGCACGTATTTTGCATGATGAGAACCGTACATCGCGCATACAGTAGTTCACGCCCTTCTTGAGGTCATTACCTACAGCCATGTACGGACGCTCGAGGCACCAAAGATCCACAACTGCTTTTCCAATCCTAGTCTTGATGATGCATGCATGCAAGGACAGTATCTACCACGGCTTATGGCTGCTTGTATGTACTGTGCACATGGAGGTGCAATATTTCGTTACCATCATGAGGTCACTAATCTGCGACTGCTGCTACCTCTTTATATTACCAGCGACCGACGCGATAATGGCTCGCTGGCCAGTTCGGGTCCAAGCGAGGCTGATACTACGTGAAGCGAATAATTCAAAGTATGTACGGGAAGTCCGGTCTTGGAAGTAAGCAATTTTACATACACAGAAACAACGGCGAATTGAGCCCACGGCGAGCGTGCATAGAAAAGTAAAATTCTATGGAGCACAATATTTCACAGGCCTGGCTGCCTCAACTTCAAGCTTCTGAGATCCGATCCTTTTGGCGAACCCTTACGCTGCAGTTGTGGACTGAAGAAGCGTACTTCGTATATATCCAAGTCCCTTTGCGAGAACATTTGTACTAACCGGGGTCTGTCAAATATTTCGAACCTGACCACAATGAACTTTCTGAACAAGGACGCAGGTGTTCTTCATTCTAGCCTACCACTAGCCAGCATCTTATCTGCAATTCATGCAAGTGTAATGTTAGGCGCGCTGTACGAGCTAACGGACGAGGAAGCACACATCCATCGGCCATCTGAAGTTGGATCTGGAGCGTACGCCGGCATAATCATCAATTGTGGTTCCACCAGAACATACTTTGTACGAAGGACACAAAACGGGCATTTGATCGCTACATATTACAAGTACCATTGCGGGTATGGCCCATTCTGCGATACACTGATAGTAACAGCTCGGCTGCTCTTCCAAAATCGCTGCGTACATAGTATGATCATGTTCCTGATCTCCATACAATTCTCAATCATCAAATTTCCACTATGCATTACAGCAAGGTAGCGCCGAACAGATCTTGACATTCGAAGGCTTCGGTTTTCTAGTTTGGAACGGCCACGCCCAGCAATGAGCTCTCACCATTTCGCAATCTCCATTAATGTTCTAATAGAGGTGTTAATGAGTTCTCCCGACTTCAAAATTTGTATTTATTCCCGTATAACACAGTTCATGATGCGTAACTACATGATGCCGTCCAAGTACGATCATTGACTATCAAGGGCTGATCCACAGCAGTCAAGTAGGTGAAAGTAGGAGATGGACTAAAGTTAGTTGTCCCCCCGCAGCTCTTTTTTACTGTCATGTGTACATATTTCCCAGATCAAATCTCATTTCACATGAATCAGCTACCACAACAAAAGGACAAGGGCAAGCCGGTTTAGCACACAGGCCAGGCGGCGGCTACTGCAGCGGCCAAGACCCAATACCAACATGCACCGTAGTACGAGCCGGCAGCAGTCTATTCAGGATCATCTCAAGTCCGTTAGGTAACTGGGTTCCATTTGTACCTGAGCTATCCAGTCAAGACTCGGGACGATGTGGTACGCATTTTCACGATCAGGCCTTTGGAATCCCACTGCATTCCAGATCTGTGTATAAGTTTCAGGACAGAGGAGCGCAGACCCGACCCTACTAGCAAGTACAACAATGTTATACGAGATACTCATTAGTACTAATCGCATGCAGCAGCATTGAGCTTCGTTCATTACCGTCATCAGCGCCCAGCTGGAGGTACCTCCTGGACCCTGGAATACACAACGACCTTTCAGATAAAAACCACCCTTGGAGTCATTGTAGGTCGTACGTGCCTTTTCAGATTGCGGTACATCTTTGGGTTTCTTCCTGAGTATGACAGCAGCTCTTGACATTCCCTTTCGAGAGGATGTAATTCCTGTTCCCGCTGGGTAATGTTGAATAGAATACAGTTCAATCTTGTCAGTCATGTATTACTGTAGAGATCAGGAGGGAGCCCCATGTTAGAACCAACAAAACAATTCTGATCCACTATCTAGATTGAAACTATGCTTATTCTCATTCGCAACAAGAGAGAAATCGGGACATCAATATCACAGCACCTCGCATCGCATTACTTGAAATACTCGAAGAAGGAAGTGAAAAGCAGACAAAAAAGAAAACAGTTGAGGAGTGAAAAAAAAGTCAATTTCCTCTAACCTAGTGTACTTTTTGTCGCACAAGTCGCTTAGTCGCATATTCATCCGCCTTTGAAGCCCCCGGCACCCATCACTCAGCGCTCCTTGGTAGATAGGTACCCATCGAGCTGGGGGCCTTCTGGGCTGCGACCATCCAGTTCCAATCAAGCAATCAATCAAATAAACCAGATCCTAGCACGCGCAGAGACCAAAGCACTCCGAGTTCCTTTTCGTGAATTGCCTTCCTTCCCCCAAGCTCGTCACAGGCCTCATTGTGGTCTGGTCCAGGTCCTGTTCTGGCCTGGTCCTGGTACGGAATACTGGTCTGGTTTCCCCCCTCCCCCCTCCCCCCGTCATTCATGGCATGCAGCTGGTAGCTACAAAACGCACAGGCGCGATTCCCAGTCACTGCAATCCATTGTCAACAGCCATCTCCATTTTCATGCCCGTTCGAGTTCATAGCCGTTCAAGGACTTTCTAGCAGCTGGCGCTGCCTGTGTGCCTGTCCGATTGACTGACTGCCATGCCTGGTCGGCGGTGCTCCCTTCCCAATGCCGCCTTCGATTTTCCCATGACATTTCCAGCTACCTAGGGTCCAGCGAGCTTTGCTAGTTCCGACCCAAGTTTAAGCAACGACACATAGAATAGAGAACCTGCCTGACCTAATAAGCCTCCAGCTCCGGCTTCACACTGTCCCTGCATTAGGTAGAGAACTGGAACAGGAAACGGGCAAAAATCCTGGCATTTCATCATCATTGAAAAAAAGGTCTTTTTTTTTTTCCCCTCCTTCCCTCGCTCTTGCGTGGTAATCAATCAATCAGCAATCTTTTTGGCGACTGGTGCCCGCTTCCATCACTCGCCAAACCCACCAACTGTCTACCTACAGTGCCTACCTGCCTTCTCCTGGCATAGGTCGATACCTACGACGACGTATTTGAGCCAAGCCAAACACAATTTCCAGTCCCCTTCCCTCCCCCGTCCTCTCCCTATATCCTGCAACACCATCCTTCTCTTCGTTCCAGACCGACGATACTACCAATCAGATCGCGTCACTTTTCGGAATTTCAGTTATTCATTATTTTTTTCTTGCAACTTCTTTTTCTTCGCGGCCCGGAATTCTGCAAAGACAGAAAGGTCCAATATCAATTCTGACCAACTCCTTTTCTCGCGAGCATTGAACTGCGCGTATCATACAAATTGAGCCAGACCAGCCGATAAAACACCGCCTCAGGGCCACCCCCCCCTCCTCTGCCGATTCTCCATTTTCCCATTAGATACCCTACTACTCCGTACCTACTACCTTGACCTACCTACGATCTCTCGTCCGATTCCCTTGCAGGTCCCCAGCGAGCAACAACAAACCTGTCGAAACACCGATCGGCGGGCAACAACCTCGAAAAAGTTGGCGCTTGGCTGAGTTTATCGGTCCACTCCCCCGGCGAACTCCTGTGTGCCGCTCTCCAGCTGCCTGCCTGCCTGCCCATCTCCAGCTGCCACTCTACTACCGTAGTTAGCACCACCAAAAGACGATAACGGGAAGCTCAACCACTTTGGATCCTCCCCCCGACTCGACTCGAATAGATACTTTACAACTCGCCCCCGTACCCCTTCCGCATCGAGTCCTCGCCGCTCGACCAGAGCGCATCCAAACTACCTAGACAAAATGGTGGTCGCAACGATCAAGTCAGTCTTCCTCCCTTTCACCGCCCTCGGTCGCCGTTACCAAGCCACTACGTCGTCGTGTGTCAATCACCTCGGCTGTAATGCACCCACCTTGCGCTTGTTGAGCCTCTCAAAGCGGGATGCCGAGCTGCGTACCCCTTGATAGTGCTTGTTGCTGCGATGCGACCGTGGGAAAGCCGGAATCAAATGCAGATCTGCCTCTGTTGACGCCAAAGCTAATCTGGAATCACTTTTTAGATGCGTGGTCGTCGGTGACGGTGCTGTTGGCAAGACGTGTCTCCTGATCAGCTACACGACAAACAAGTTCCCCTCGGAATACGTGCCTACAGTCTTTGACAACTATGCAGTCACCGTTATGTGAGTCGCATCCTCTTGATACCCTTTTTGCTGTACGATGCATCCCGCATCTACATGTGCATCGATGACGTCGGTGTGTGGACGCATTGTTTTCGGAATCGGCATTGCTGCATCTGAAACAACCGAAGAGAGCTGTTCGCTGCGACCGACCAGAGGCTGATTGATACTCCTCTTTTTGCAGGATCGGCGACGAGCCATACACGTTGGGACTTTTCGATACAGCCGGTCAGGAGGATTACGACCGACTCCGACCTCTGTCCTACCCTCAAACCGATGTTTTCCTTGTATGCTTCAGCGTCACTTCACCGGCTTCATTCGAAAACGTGCGGGAGAAGTGGTTCCCAGAAGTTCACCACCACTGTCCCGGCGTTCCCTGCCTGATTGTTGGCACCCAAACCGATTTGCGCGATGACCAAAGTGTCAGAGAGAAGCTAGCAAAGCAGAAGATGCAACCCGTGAGGAAAGAGGATGGTGAGCGGATGGCTAAAGAGCTGGGTGCTGTCAAGTACGTCGAGTGCAGTGCTTTGACGCAATATAAGCTTAAGGACGTATTCGATGAGGCAAGTCTACAACCCACCTTTTGCCAGCATATTTGACATATGTCAAATGAAAAGGCATCGCTCGTTCGACCCTTTATTGACCGTAAGCAGGCAATTGTCGCAGCACTGGAGCCCCCAGCTCCTAAGAAGAAATCGCACAAGTGCTTGATCCTGTAGAGTCTCCCCCTTCTGGCAGGAACCCCAGTTGGGGATCAGCCACAACGTATGGATGTGGATCACGGCAGCGGCTTAGAGGATCTGAGGCAGTATGATACCCCCCGGCTTCGGAAACTTTGCTCTTGATCACAGCGATCTGGACTTGCGGAGAGGAAAAAATTCGAGCGACATGTGGAAATGGCCGGCAACTCACCATTGACCATGGGAAGCTTTCTTTCTCCAGCAAAGGACTGGCGAAACTTCCGGACCGCTTGGATGTGCTCACGTGAGATCTGTAACTTATGACGGCCAGGCAGGCCAAAGCACGAGAATAGTGAAGCGGTGGTTCTTTGAAAGAGTCTTGACAAGCCTGACAGCAGGTCTATGGTACTTGGCTGACCGCTGACTGTTCCTGCAGCATGTGTCCGCTTTTGGTTTATTTGTTTAGGGCACATCAACTTATTCCCCCACCTTCCCGAAGATTAGTTCTCGTTTCTTGCCGTGCTTTATTCAACAACTCTGGGGACAGGTTTGCGAGGGAATATCTATACATGTCTGGCAAATGACTTTGATAGGACTCGATTTGGCGATTTGGAGTGCATTGAATTCAGGTTGATTGTGTCCCCCCATGTATTGAGCCCTTTAAACATTGCCATCTGTTCCTGTAGACGTTCGAAAGAATCCCCGGCTGCCCGGAAGTACCATGTTCAGTTTTCCTTGCTGTTTGCGTGAATAGATAGATAGAAACTCATGCTTTTAGAGGGCTCAGGGCTTTTGTATTCGCAATGCTTTCTCTCATCTGGTCACCACGATGGTTTGTTGAAGCAGGAGCCGATCTGGGAATGTCGAGGCCTTTAGGTCAAGAAGCCCACTCGTTGTATAGAATAAGAAACCGTTATTCACGAGATTATATGCAAAATCAAACTCGTCTTCCTTCAAAGAAGGGATCACTACAGATGTAAAGCGTCTACTGGTATTCCATACATGCGACAGACTGACCACTGCTGCAGCTCGGATCTAGCCGCACGTGATAGCTGACACCATCTTATTATCTTTTTCTACCAAGTCTACCCAGACCACCAGACTACCTATGCAACAGGCAAGTTATCCGCAGACCGACTCGCGCGCTTTCGTTGCGGTCATTGAAAATTCTAACCAATCATACGATACCGGACCACTTTTATCTGGTAGCATTTCTCCATGTTTCCTGCCTACGGCACTGGGGCCGAGCGACGCCGGTTGCTGGCCGGCCGCCGTTGGAGTTTCCCTGGTTAGAACTGCTGCAATTGGTAAGAGGCTTGCCAAGAGGTCAAACGAGCGACCCCACGAGCTATGTAGACATTGAGACGCAACGCGCCTGATTCGGCGATAGTATGTGTATATAGATACCCGTTCGCTCTGACTCAACAAGTGAGCACATAGTTGTCTCTTCATTTCTTTCTTTTTCTGTTCTTCATTATCACCATTCAAATGAAGCTGACGACCCTCCTCGGATTGGCCTTGAGCTACCACACGGCTCTAGTCGGAGCTTGTGGCGGCCATGGCCAGGAACTGAAACACTGGAGCCAAGAGGAGCTCGATGACTTGGAAAGGAAATGGGGAGTCGAGGTATGTTCAACTTCCAGTTACAAGGAAAACTGCCACTGAGTGACCACTAACTTGTTGTCTTTAATAGTGGGGTTTCACCGGGATTGGTTCCTTTGCTCACCTGAAATATGTCAAGTGTTTGACCACTCCGAGCGAGTTGTTCGATATCGCTATCATTGGCGCTCCATTTGACACTGCCGTCAGCTATCGTCCCGGTATGTTATAGATAATTGGGACAAAAAAGAGGCAAATGTAGCTAATCAATAT
This sequence comes from Neopestalotiopsis rosae, assembly GCA_023078685.1. NCBI lineage: Eukaryota > Fungi > Ascomycota > Sordariomycetes > Amphisphaeriales > Sporocadaceae > Neopestalotiopsis > Neopestalotiopsis rosae. Next base: position 972,078 of record JALGAS010000012.1, on the reverse strand, counting down.
TGTCGTGGCATCAAGGCGCTCGCTTTGGACCTCGCGCAATCCGTCACGCCAGCTCGCGGCAAACGTCCTTCAGAGGCTTCAATCCGCGTGCCAATATCAACCCGTATCAAAACTGGGCTACCATCTTGGACTGTGGCGACATTCCCGTTGTCCCCATCGATAATGCTGTGGCCTTGGAACAGATGACAGCTGCCTTCACCGAGCTTGGCTCTCGCCCTCCCCTCTCGCAGGTGCACAGCAAGCCCAAGCTGATCACGCTCGGCGGCGACCACAGTCTGGCACTGCCGGCTTTGCGAGCGCTGAGGCCGTACTATCCCAACCTCCGGGTTTTGCACTTTGATGCCCACCTCGACACGTGGCACCCAGCCAAGTATCCATCAGCATGGGAGAGCAAACAGGCTCACTTTAACCACGGCTCCATGTTCTGGCTTGCGGGCAACGAGGGTCTCGTGTCCAACGTGACGACCAAGCCCAACGTACACGCCGGCCTCCGTACGAGGCTTTCAGGCGACGACTTCAGCGACTACGATGACGACACGGCACAAAATTGGAAGCGCATCAGCGCCGACGACATGGACGACCTCGGCACCGCTGGTGTTATCCGCTCCATCATGGAGACCCTTGGCACTGAGGATCCCGTCTACCTCAGCCTCGATATTGACGTGCTTGACCCGGCTTTTGCTCCTGGCACCGGTACCCCCGAGCCCGGTGGCTGGACGACCCGTGAGCTTATTCGTGTCCTTCGCGGCATCGAGGGCCTCAACCTGGTTGGTGCTGATGTTGTCGAGGTCAGCCCTGCGTACCAGGGAGCTGGAGAGGAGACGGCGCTGGCTGGTGCTCAAGTTGTGTTCGAGGTCCTGAGCAGCATGGTTAAGAAGGGCCGTGAAGGTATGGCAAGAGTTGCCGAGAGCACGGTTGAAGGACGCGACGAGCTGTGAGAGTTGTTACAGGTGTGGACTCCAGAGGCACGGTGCGTGTTTCTGGATGATAACATTATGTGGGAAATTGAGTGTGCGTGGAGGATGAGATCTGATGATTTATGAGTGAAAGATAGAACGATGGAATAGTCATGTATATTCTCTAAATGGCTACATTCTGATCTAGGGTAGTTGCGCTTGCATACTTGATGTCAAGTCTCGTAGCTAGATTGAAGCAACTCGATTGGCATACATGTATGAATAAAGAAACGTATGCATACAGTCTGGTGTAAACTACCATGTTATCAAGCGGTGACGGAATTACATGAACACTATCAAACGAGAGAATCACCATATCACACGATCAAGACAAGCCGGCAAAGAAGACAAATAAATGTTATTGAGCAAGATTCACCTCGCAGCCACAATTCAAATCGACTTTCCTTCTGCTCGCAATGTCGGCGCCATCAATAGACATCTCCCCGCTTCGACAGTCCAGATGTTACGAGCATCCAATGGCCGATAAGCACTAAATGAGGTACCGGACTTATATAAGCCGGCAGAGATGCTCTATATGTGGGATTGATTTGGCAATACTCCAACTGTTCTTGGCTAAATACGCCTCTTCGGCACTTGTATGATAGCAACATAGTGGCATACTTAAGAGCCACATTGACTCTGTGGACGAGAATCTCATGAAACAATCCTCCCCAACATCACTTACTGCCATCATTGTGAACGTGAACAGGTTCAAACTGCAAAATGTTCATCAGAACCACCCTCTCGACAGGCTTCATGGCTATTGCCTTTGCCAGTCCTCTCTCTAGACGTGTCACCTGTGAGCTTGATACACTGCAGGCAGCTACCGATAACTACATTGCAGCGCAGATTGCAGGAGACGCCACAAAGCTGATGCCCGTCACTGCCCAGACAGCGTACACGGAGAACTTCAAGGAGGCCGATCTAAGCAAGGGCATTCTTTCACAAGCCTTGGCAGTAGCCCACAACCACAGTCTCCATGACACGACGGCCTGCTCAACCTATCTTGAGCTCATTATCACCGACACCAAGCACCCATCCGTCACGGGAACGCAAATGTACTTTGCGCCAGGTGGCAGCAGTATCAACAAAATCGAGACGCTCGTGACTGACAAGGGTGACTGGCTATTTGACGTGGCAGGCACGCTCAAGTGGGCGTCGCAGGAAAAATGGGACGAGATCCCCGAGGCGCAGAGGGACACACGCGCCGTCATCCAGGCCGCCGCCGATGCTTATGCCGATATTTTCAACAACAAGAGTGTCGTTGTGCCGTGGGGCCAGCCATGTGCACGACTCGAAGGTGGTTCAGTAAGTACTTCGAATCTACCAGCTTAACTCCTCTTCCATCCCATCCATCTCAATTTTCGAGGACGCCAAATCGAACTTCAAGCTGACTTTCAAAAGTACACTGGTAAGGGTGAAGCGACTGATCGGTGTGATGTTGGCATCCCCAGTGGTGTCAAGAACACAAATCGGCGCTACGTTATTGACGAAGCCAAAGGAAGCGTCGACATGTTTATGACGTTTGCAGACAGCCTTCCTGACAGCCATGAGTTTCGTGTGGAAGGGGGAAAGATACGTTACGTGCACACATTGACGGTAATGAGTTGATATTAAATGCACAAGAGATCAAGTTCGTGTCCTGAGTTGCAGCTTTGTCAAATAAACATGTTTTGGTGTATTTTCTATATGATGGCTTCAAAGCTGAGATCGCAGAAGCAGGACCCTCGCTGCATGTGCAACTATAAGTCTGCGTCATCTAGGCATAGGCAGCCCAGCCAGAGTAAAGAACCGCAAGATTTCTTTCGTCCACCGCCTGATTGATGAGATCATTGACCGTGGCGGTAACACTCAGCGTCTTGCTCAACTTCTTCCTCACAACTTCGAGAGCTCTGTCGGCCTCACTAGGCTCATTGACCAGACCGCCGGCTGCTTTCTTCTTGAGATCTAGTACACTCTCGGCAGCTGCATCAGCTCCAGTTTCCTCATCACGCCTCGTATCTTGAAGCTTTGCCATTCTGACCGGACTAATTGACCAAGAGTACAGGGGATCGTAACGCAACACGTCCAGGATTGTCATTATTGAGTAGGTCTCCTCACGCAATGCATCGAGCGTAAACTCACAACAGCGACGGAAAATGCCCTCAGTCTTAGTCACGCCCATACCGTCCACGATATCGCGTGTTAGCCGGAATGGTACCAGCTCGGGCACGGGGAGCACACGGCCCATTTCGAACGCGACACCCAAGTCAATGTGGACAACCTCACCAGTTACTGTGTCTAGGAGAATATTATGGCCATGGCGATCACCAAGGCCAAGAACATGGCCAAGTATAGAGATTGCTGCCGTTGTCCTTGTGTAATTGGTTCGCTTGGTGTACCACTCGTCTGGATCGACAAAATATTCCATGAAAAAATAGCGCATTACAGGCTGAAACCTGTCCATGACCCTCTTGAAAGTTGCCAATCTTGTCTCGACCGATTTGCTTTGCACTTGTGATATCTCCTTGCGGCAGCTTGAGCCTTTGAGATCTTTGGGATGATAACGCTCATGTGCTGGCATGAGATACTCGTGCAGAGGAGTCGTGTTGGGAACAAATTCAATGAGACCGGAAGAAGCCGTCAAAGGTAAGACCTTGTAAGTTCGAATGCCCAGGTTACGCTGCTGCGTAGATCGATGCAGTTTCAACACAGATGAGGCTGCAGCAAAGACTTGCTCCATGATGGCGTCCTGGCGCAAGTCGTCGCTTCCACCCTTGACCAGTTGTTTGTAGCGTTTGCCGTCGCTTCCAACAAGCGTGATGATTTTGGGAGCGCTCACGCCAGAGGCGATGGACATGGATGGGTCAACCTTGGCAACAAGAGGTACTTTAGAATAGTCTCGATCAGCTACAAGCTCGATTTGGAGAGTTGGGGGTGGGATTCGGTATTCTCTCAGGTCCATGACAAGCTTGTTACCAGGTGCCACGTCCTTGATTGGCATCTTCTGTCCAGCCTTGTATTTAGACTCGTTTCGATCAACCGCCAGTAAGTGGTATGACTTGTTTGTCTTGTCAATAGCGCGCCATTTGTCAGACACTTCCGGGTTTTGCGACAGCCTTTTTGCGATCCTCTCCGTGGCTTTCTGTCGAAGGACCGCAACGTCATCCTCCTTGTTGGTCCGCGATTTCGTTCCCGACCACACCTGATACATGCCGTGATATGGATGATCTAGACAGATTCGGTAAATGAGTTCAAGAAGAAGCTTTTGGAAAAGGTGTGGCCGATCGATGAGTCTTGAAGTGAGCTGATTCATTAAGGTGGCAAATTTTCGAGTTGGCACCTTTTCAATGTGTTTCTTGATAGCTTCGCTCGTGTAATCATCGCCAGCGCGTTCGAGCCACAGAGCCGTGAAACGGAGAGCGTCATTGTTGTGTTCATCGGAGGCAGTAAGCGAAAGGAGGTAGTTTTCCAGACTAAGCCGTACGAATTCGCTTCGACTTTGCTCCACGCGACGAAGCTCTTGGTCATCTAGTTCCAGCCACTGCTTTGCTTTGACTAGATGGTTCTGTGCTCGTCGCTTTTGGTCGTCATTTTTGGCATTCCTCACAATCTGTTGTAACTGCGCAACCTCGTCACTCTTGCCTTGTTTGAGGTGTTGAAGACGCGCTAGATCTTCCAGTCCATCGGGATTTTGAAGTTGCTCATCACAGAATCGGGCGAATTGATGATACACTTTGCCTGCTTCCGGCCCGTCAATCTTTCCCTTGAGATCCTTGAGAGCTGGTTGCAGATAGTTTCGCTGGATACTTTCTGGTTTTTCCAACCGCGCCACAGAGACCTGATGTCCAATTTCAGCAAGAAGGTCGCTTCGTCGGACTTCAATATCTTGCTTTTTGAGATCCGAGTCATCAGATACGCTTTGCAGCATGCGAATCGATGACACCATCTCTCCATGGTCCCACAGAGAATGGGCCACCTCTATCCTAGCAGCCGCGTCAATGGCTAGGCCCAAGTCGGCAGCTTGAACGATGGAATCATTGAGAGAGGTCGCAATGTTGAGAGACTCCTGGTGTGCTGAGTGAAACCTGTATACTTTGGACGATGAGAGGAGTGATTGTGCCTCGATTAGCTTGGTTTCTCGAAGATTGAGGTCGCCTCTAGGTTGCGCCTGGATGCTCTTGCCAAGCATGCTTAATGTTGTCCAGCGGGTAGACAGCAAGTGACTGACGTTGTCATATCTTGGATCAATTAGTCTCTCGTTACATTGCAGTGTTGGAGGTTTAAGAGCTTAGACTTACCTTCCGCTGTTCATCCAATGCAGCCGTGTATCAAAGGTAGATAAAAGGTCATTGAGCCCAGACGCAGACGATATATTCAGCGCATCATCCATTTCTGTCAATGCTGCGAGTGTGTTGAGATTACTTCGAATATGTGAAGTGGTAGCATCGCTGGTGACCAAGTTTTGCATCACCTGATGGAAGCCTCCGTGTATGGCGTTCACTACTCTCTCATTTGTGGCTGCCTGATTGCACCCCTGGTAGGCCTTGTACAACGCTACAGAAGGGCTTTCCGTAGATGCTGGCACAGGCAGATCCCATATCTCGAGGCGTCGGGCATTGATGAAAGTGGAGTCGACAGCCACAGATGTTCCATCGTGGCCTTGTTGAGCCTGTAGCAAAGAGTGAGACAAGCCCGATAAGCCAAGAGTGTTGAGAGTTTTCACGAGTTGGCGCTCGTCCGATCTGACAGCCACATCTCGCTTTCGTGTATGACTGTCAAATTGCGCACCTCGGAAAGCAAGACTTTTTGCTCCATCATTCTCGTACTCGAGTCGGGCAAGAATGTTGCTCAAGTCTGTCCCGTCTTGAAGACCATAATACGCATCGGGGTCGTCAATGTTCTCGAATATTTCTAGTAACACATCCGTGGATTCCTGAGCCCGGATAGCAGAAGAACGACGAGATGAGCGGGATCCCTCATTCGACGACGACTCGACGAGGAGCAGAGCTGTCTTGTGCATGCCACAACGAGTAGCGGCGGCGGCGGTAGTTGCAACGTCGACATCAAGCCACTGAGAGCGGTCGGCGATGGAGTGCTCTCCGGGAAGCCTCTGCGCTCTCAGATAAAGTACAGCGTTAATGAGAAGACCAAGACGTTCTCTGACAATAGGTCCTGTTGCTTTGAGCCACGATCTCATAGCTGCGGATAGGTTCTTTTTGGACGATTGCTGCTTATCTCGTTCAGACAACAGCACCAAGTGAATGATGAAAGGAAACGCATCTTCGGCGAAACCTTTGACGTGGAGCAGAACTTGTGGTAATGCACCAAGAACAACATCCTTCTTTACTGACTGGGTCAAGTGGATTGCCAGCTGGCGAGCCCATAAGGGGTCTTCCAAGGCTTCAGGGGCGAACGCAGTATTCTCGGGTACCGCGTCGACATGCAGATCATCCGACGGCGGTGTACGATACATGGCCCAGTCAGAAGTCAACAGAAGCTGTTCAGAAAGTACAGTCCCACAAGCTTCGGAGAGCACATTGTCCTCTGTGGAGGCCGCCTCAGAAACTATGTTTCGCAAAGCAGATTCTGCTAGGCCAGCAGTGAAGCAATCTGGGTCGGATGTCAAGCATTGTAGTAAAGACAACAAGCCCTTCTCGGAGCTAGTACTGCTCGGAGCGTATTGGAGATATTTTGCCAACTTGGACTCTCGAAGGAGGGATTCGTCGACATGGCCCGAAGCAGCAAAGCTTCTGCCAATCACGCGGCCAGCCCAAACACGATACCTCCGGTACTCATCATCGCCGGACTGGGCATGTAATGTCTTCCAGACCGGCGTCGCAAACTTGATGGCTTCACTGTCTGAGTTGATGACGTCTTGGCGAGACAAAGCAGGAAGGCGAAAATCTTTTGCTAAAATTCGAAGAGCTGATTGGCGTGATGATTCATTGAGGAGCGAGGTCTCACGGCTTTCATCTCGAAGAATTTCTAGGAGCAGTGTGCTCTCATGTGTTCCCCGCTCCGCGTTGCCTGAAGATCGAACACTAGCAGCGGACTGCGTAATGGACTTGAATGACTGGAGTTGCTGCTCGTCGCGCAGGGCTGGTGATTGGTAATCTTCGAGATACTGACTGAGCCACTTGTGAAACTTCTGTGCTTTGCTCATAGTCGCTTTGAATTGGCTTTCTTGAGTAGTACTTGCCTGGCTCGACTCCAGGAATACGCGTAGTGAAGCAAGCGTAGACAAGGCATATCCGGCTACAAATGAAGGGTTTCGACTTAATGTCGGAAGCCCACGCACCAACAAATACTGACTGATACCCAGAGCGTCATCCGCACTCTCAAGATCAGTCAAGTATGGCTGCACCGAGTGCAGCAGCATCTCAAGTGTATATGATTCGTATGCACATGGACCAGCCAAGCAAATCAGCACTCGAACCTTGCGTATCACCGAGCACGCATGCAGAGACCCTAGAGCAGAGTGTCTTGTATTGAACAACCGCCTAGCCACCGACACTACAAGTGCCGGTGAGAACAGATGCTTCATCTCGTGCTCTGTTCGGCTGCACAAAATTGATATCTCGCGAGTCAAGTATTTGGCGCGAAAGCACGGCTGCTGATTTCCCGACAATTCGACGTCTGAATGGCTCAAGCCCTTGATCTCATCCATGGCTTTAGCGGCATATACACAGCCCTCGTCCTTGGCCCATGACTTTTCGATAGGGTCTTCTTGATCGATCAGACCAAAGAAAGCTCCAATGACATCGGCGAATTCAGTATACACATAATCGAGAAAGACCTCACGACCAAGCAATTTGCGAATTCGGCTTTCCCCATTGGTGTGCTGGTCTGATTTCGGCATACTGATGTCATACGCCATGCTATATGCCAGAATCTTTGAAAAACACTTCTTCGCCAGATCTACCGGCGTTTTTCCAAGAAGTTTAGCCAGGTTAGCAAAATCGTCATCTTGACCGCGCATCATCAATATCGCGGCAGCTTCGGACTGTGCCCTGAGCAGTAGATCCTCAAGTGATCTGAAACCGAATATACCAAAGGGGATACTCTCAATGGGATCGGTATTCAACCACGTGTATAGTAGCTGAGGTGCGAACAGGTCGAAGAGACCTTGTGCGTTTACAAGCTTGAGGCTCAGTGCGACATCGTTGAGGCAATATGTTGCATGCCTAGTAGATTCGAGGAGATTGCCCGGTGTCTCGAAAATATGGTAGACGCACCGACGAAGAAGTGTCGGCCAGTTTTTTGCAAGCTGGCTGAGCACATATAAGCGCAACGATATACCCTCGGGCACTTCTGGGTCAAGTGGCAAGCTGTTGACAACGTCAATGCAGTACTGATCATGTGTTTTCAGCACGAATCGATTGAATATACGGAAGAGGTTGTTTCCAATGAAGAACTTGATGGAAATGCTGCTATTTTGTAGCATGCTGAAAATCGAGCCGATCGTTGTTGGTAGGTTAAATCGCTCAGGAAACTTTTCGTCGATTTCCGTAAGACGGAAAAGTAGTCGAGTGAGGGCGATTTGAGTTTTTGGCGAGAGTAAATTGTTAGTGAGGGCTTTCTCAAGGAGGAATTCATACAGCTGTTCTGCCTCAAATCTTAAATCACTCTTTTCATCAATCCAAATGGGCATGAAGCCTTCGATGGTATCAATGAAGGCGTGCATAGCGACCTCGCAGCTGCAGAAGTTTTTCGAATCGACCAGAGCTCCGAAGCGATGTGTCACGTCCATTGCATCCTCTTGGCCAACAATGAGGTCACCACTAAACAACTCTTTGTTTAATAGACGACAGGAGACAAGTTCTTCGTCAGGCAGGGCGAGGAGATTTGTAAGGAACACAGATGGAACCAAACCTATCTGGCCCGGATCGAGTTGTATGGCGTGCAAAAATCTCAGTCTTTGTGTTGTGTCGTGAACGAATGCTCCTTCATCGAGCAAGGCTGTGTCTCGACGGCAGATATCTATTGTTCGTGAAAAGGTCGTGCTTGAGTGGCTCTCCTGTGTCCCGAAATCCTCATCCAGATCCATTGTGTCATCTGCATAAGAGGACGAGTGTTGAGACATCCTCTCGCCAAGTAGAGACGAAAGTTCCGAAAACAAAGATAGTACTTGGGGATGAGCTTGATGCATTTCGGTCAGCGCTTCCGTAGAGCAGCAAGGAAGATATGGGCGGACTGTTTTCAAGGTGATCTCGGAAAAAGATTGGTTCTCTGACGACATCCAAGCAACCTCGAACGCATGGCGAAGAAGTTCTGTAGATACGACATCCAAGTCCTGAGAGTGCCTGGTGTTGAGTTCTGTTGTGTAAACTAGTGTGAATGCTATCACGATGAGACAGTTGAGAAAACTCCGGAATTTTTCAACTGTTATTTGAGATGAGCCTTCGCCCTTCTTGGCCCAACTTTCGCACAGGGCCTGCAGCTCGTCGGTCTTGGGGTGCATCAGCTCTGCTATGAGCCTTCGCACGGCATGAGAATCTGCACTCTCTGCATTCTGAAGAGAGTATTGGTTTGGGGACGCCCGCACAGGCTTGACAGTCACTGCTCGCGGCTCGTCGTCATTGATCAAGAGAAGGTATCGCACAGTCTCGAGCCGGTCCTGCAGCATGCTCCAATTCTCGACGAGTGGGCCACTAATGAGTTGTGGGTGACCCTTCAAGACAAGGCTAGGCAGGCCAGAGGCGGCTCGGAAAAGGTTCACAATGTCCAGAGGAGCGACATGGATCGAGTATATTGAAACAAAAACGGGATCGGCTGCGGCAGTCAGCGTTTGTCATCAAGAAAGCAGCACTTTCGATCTCTCACCTGGATCCCATCGGAGGAATAGCCAGCGAATGACATGATTGCAGGTAGCATGGCTAGCACTTGGAAGTCTGTAGTTCCTGATTTGGAGTAATTTCGTCATGAGGATGACCGAGGAATCCACCACAACCGATGGGCCACTGACATCGGCAGCTGTGATGATGCTGTTGATGTCGTCTGAGATCTCATGATATGCGAGGAGATCATTCGAAACGATTGAAGACAGCAAAACGCTTGAAGCACGGCAGGTGGCCGATATGCTCAAGTTCCGTGCTGCCATATACCACAGCTGTTTCCAAATTGGCAACAGATCCTTGTGCGCAGCGATATCGGTCGACGCGAGACTGTTGACATGCAAATTAGTTTGCTTCAATCAACATTGGGTGCAAATATGGTAAATACCTACCTAGCACTAGCGATCGTTGCCCATGTTGATAACTTTACGTTCTTGTGACTGACAAGGCCGGCCAAAATTGACAAGTTTTCTTCCAAATCGCTGACGGACAGATGAACATGCGACACGAAAAAAGGTATTAGCTGCAGGGCCACCATTCTCGTGTTATCTCGGGGCACCTTCAGCTTCTGATGCAACCTGTTGGAGTCTTGAGCTGTCCTTCGTCTCTTTCGCGGATGTTCATCCTCTCGCTCAACAACGCCGTGGTGAGATCGTGATTGCTTCCAAAGTATGGCCTCGAAGATGGCCAAGATATGAATGACTGCCCATTTTCTCTCGGCCTCGACGTTGTAAAGACGAAGTGCAAATATGGCCACTTGAAAGGCGTGGGGATGTTTAGGCACATTCGAGAATGTCAAATCGTCCTGTTGGAGCTGACTGCGTCCCTCTCTCTGGGAATATTGGTTCCACAACATATCACAAAGCTCCTCCAGCTCTATAATGATACCAGAATCACCGGCTTGCACGAGATGAGCTACATTGAGATGAATATTGAAAAGCAGTCTCAATGCTTCGACCTGGATGCTGTTGAGTAGTGCATTCTCCTGAGAGGTGGTTTTTGCTTGCCACCATTGTCGGATCAGCGGCAGAATCTCGATGGCAAGCTGGTTGGTTTGTCTCGTGTCCTCTGTTTGGGTCACTTGAACAATCACATTCAAAATGGAAAAGCCAAGCTGCAAGACTGAAGAGACTCCGAGGAAACGAAGTCGAATGCACTGCAGGGCGGATGCTGTGATCTTCGCCGAGCGTTTCAGGACTGGGGCATTGGGTGCTGATATCAACAAGCAGAGGCATTCGAGAAGGTCATGCAAGACGGTCTGATGCACACCATGCCCACCACGCTGACTCGAAGATGTTGCTGTCGACCTCAGTGTTGAGCCTGGGTGCGACAATGCTTGTGGCGTTCCAGGAGCCGGAGAATCTCGGGACGGGGTCGCGGTCCCAGCATGCGATTCCAAGTGCCAGTCGATGACCTCAAGGATGAAATCGATACAATCCAGCCATGTGACGGCGCTATAAGTAGCCAATGACTCTACCACTGAGGGGTAGGATAACATTGCCAGGAGAGCCCTAACGTATTCGAGCAGTAGAGGCTGTAAGTAGCCTTCCTCAGAATCGGGCAATGTTTGAGTAATATGATCGACAACCGCCGCCAAAGTATTGCGCTTCAGTTTGGTAGAGCCATGGTCCAACACAACCCGCAGGGCCTCGGCACACTTTGTCAATCTCGCAGCTGACGTAGATGCAGATGATCTTCCTCTTTTGGCCTTGAAATAGGCGCCCTTTTCTGTATTGACGCAATGGAATAGTGCATCTAAAGTTCGATGGTATTCCTTATCCTTGATTCTGCAGGTCCAGGTTAGTCTCCTTCAGCCGAACGGGAGGGTTGTGTCTTACGCTTCCAAATTTTTGGTGCGCTTGTCGAATAAGAAGATGAGGTCTTTGGAATGTCAGACATTGCTAGTAGCCAAAAGATCCGAACTTACTATCCAAAGCGTGCAGCCGATCTCCAGCGCCAGCGTCCTCGATTAACTCTTTGTCGACACATTAGTATTTGGATAACACGAAGGAGTGAGGACTGCTTGATTACTGATGGCATCTAGCAAGTTGTCAACGCGAGGTTTGCGCGTCGACGCCTTGGGGGCTGGCATGTCGGGCAGCGTCCGACGAGAGCTGAGACGGGTGGCGGCTGCTTCGACTCTACTTCAAAAGTGGAAAGAATGGCACAGATATTCTGCGTGCTGTCAAAATGCAAATTGGTCAATCTCAACATCAGTGGCCACAATAGACATGTTGCCTTATTGGCCAAAAAGAAGTCCGCTTCAAAGGTAGTGTTTAAAGTCGTATATCTTGGAGTAATCGCTGAGCTTCAAGATTGACGCGCTGGCGACTATGCACGCCCAGACTGTCTGTAGACATCCGACAAGCTAGGAGTGCGGAAAGCAGACACAGATGAGTACAAGTGAGCCTACGTTGAGGAGCTGAGACGGGAAATCATGAATGTGTAATGAGAAGAATCCCCAAGTCTCGATAAACGAGATGAAATAAAATTCATGTCATAAGTTGTGTTCTATTTGGTCGGTACGCACCTTCTGCTGTGATGCTGTAGTGTCTAAAGTGCTGGAGTATTTAGCGCCTGCCTTGCTTACATTGAATGTTCAAGTTACCGCGTGCTGAGGCTCTAATCGGGGTTGACCTGGGCGGGCTCTCAATTCTTTTAGGCGAGACGATTGTTTCACCGCCTGCTGGAATTGGCATATTGTTGACAAGCAGCCTAAGGCTCGCGCCCATTTCGTTCTCCACTTAAAAGTCAGTACCTTCATTGACGCCCGCGTTTACTTGCAGCTTCCCAAGCTTAGCAGAGCTCCCCTGCAGCCAATCGTGGCAATCGAAACTTGGACCGCCTTGAATCCCAAAGGGAGAAAAATACCATAGGCGCGCATTTTCGAGGGTTTTCACAGATACAACTGACGAACGCTGCTCAACGGACTTGCAGCAACACTACCGAATCTCGCGACTCCCTAGACGCTCTCAAGACTCCGTATAGCATACGAGAGCAGTGGACCGGTCGCCCATTCACTATCCCAGGTGTCATTTGATATCCAAACGGTGCTCGGCTGGTTCGCAGCGCACCTCTCGACCATTGCGTCACCCCAAAACCGCCAGGGCACGCGACGATGCGATAGGATTGATCGATAAAAATGGCTGAAGATGGTTCTGGCGTTCTCGAGGCCCTGCAGTCACTTCACGGTCTCCTGCTGTCGGTCGTCGACCGACCGAAAGATCAGCGCCTGGATCTGCCTCAGGTCGTAGGGCCGTCCCTTGATCATCTGGGAGACAGAATCGCAACATTTCTAGACAAGCGCGCAAGAAGCAAGACCAGTCGTGATGCTGTCATCTCGGGTGAGTTGCGAAGAAATGAATATTGACTGCGCGTGGACTAACAAAACGGTGCCACAAAGGGAAAATACAGCTCAATGGCGAAGAGTACCAGATCACGAAAGAGTTCCAAGAGCTGGCCCTACAAGTCGCCGATGAAATCGATCTTGACGAATTGGAAGCGTCACGGCTCATTCTAGAGACGGAAGATGATGAACGCTTACTTGGCCGGCCGAGACGAGAATGCGCCTTGATCCGCTTCCACCAACAGAGAAAGTACCTGCTCGACTGCGTGCGCCTCCTTCTTGAATTGTCCAAGATAGATGAGGTTCCAGAAGAGGTCGAGGACTGGCTCGGAGCATATGTCGCAGAGCTCATACTGGGCAGTGTGCCTTCCGCAAAGGCTGGTAAACTCATCCCCCGGTGCATGGCAGCTATGCGTGACATTCGTGCTTGGCAACAGCGAATCGCCGATCAGGTTGCAAAGGCAAACGTTCTTGGCCAGGCGACTTTGGCCGAATTTCGAGAAACAATCGAGTTTTCCAATGTCAGCCTGGTCCAGCAACATGAGCTTGTGGCTGTCATCTTATCGTATGCCGTCGAGAAGCGCGTTGGCACCCCCCAAGATTTCGTCGACTTTTTCGCCCTGCTTAAGACTATTGATCGGTATGATTCGTTTACCGTTCACTTATTCCCAGCTTTGGGATCTTTTATCACAGTTTTTGGTTCTACTGAAGGCAACGGCGACCTGACTCAGGCTCGAAAGCTCAATGAGATTGTATGCAAGCAGTCCGACGATGATTCCCGTTCCGTTCCTTATTTCCGCGCTGCTGTCAAGGCTTGGTGGCTGGCCGAATACAGCGGATGGTATGTGGATGATGCAGCCGGCTCTCAGCTCCAGGGCATCGATATAGACGCAGAGGATGCCCAGAGGGCGAGGATCTTCACCGACGCCCTCAAGGATGGCGCTTTCGATCTGTTGATGGCTGTTGTCGCTGATGTCCAAGCTTCAGATTGGCAAGATCCTGCCCGTATCGCCATTCGCCAGTGGCTTCAACGCAAAACCCCACCTCTGCCTGCCGACGCCTATTCGTTCTCGGACTTCTTCCAGAAAGCACTTGCGAGTCAGGTTGAGATGTTTGTCGATGCTTTCATCTCCAACCTTCCCGACATTCTTCGAAAGTTGCGAGTAGAAGAGGATGAACAGCGTCAAATGAATCACGCGCAGGAGCAGGATGTTGACCTAGAGAGGTTCCTAATGATCATTGCTTTCTCATACGAAGGCCGTCCAGAAGCCGCGGATGCATTCTGGGGCGACCCTGATAGCCATCTGGCGGGATTCCTGCAATGGGCATCTAGACGGGCCTCTACACCACTTGTCAGCGCATTCTGTGAAATGCTGCAATCCCTCTCCGAGGATGCTGAATCGGCGACCTCGGCGCATGAATTTTTGTTGGATGACGGTTTCCATGCATCCGGAAAGATGCGTAAAAACTTGTCGCTTACCTGGCCCCAAATCTTCAAAGAACTGGACTTCTTCACGAAAAAGATTCGTGAAAAACAGAATGCCCCACCGCAACCTCAAGGTTTCAAGGCTGGGAGATTCAATCATGAGCCCATTGAGGCGGAATTGGAGTCAGCAATGATGCTCGAATGTTATCTTCGGCTCATTGCCAAAGTCGCTTCAAACAGTGAGGCGGCACGTCTCTTCCTCCTTGATCACCAGAAGCCCAACCTCCTCGACCTTGTCTTCACCCTGGTCAGTAGTCATGTTCCCGGGCGCCTGAGAGCATGTGCCTTCAATGCAGTCAGCGCCTTACTCGCACGGAAAACTCTGGACCAGAGCATGGCTATTTGGAATGAGCTTGATGCTTGTCTTAGCGGGGCCTTTATCCCGCCTAGCACTAGCAAGGCTACCTCGATTCCCCAGTCGCCGGCTCTGATTATGGAGTCTTTATTTGAAGAAATGAGCCCACGTTTCGAGGAAGCAGGCTCCTTTATACAGTTGCTCTCGGCCTTGTCGTCTCTACCGGAAGGATACGAAGCATTGAGGGACACGCTGCCATTTGCAGAAAGCTTGGGCGCTGCCACCAGAGTCCGTCCTGGTATCGAGCCATACATTGATTTTGCATTAGGCCATGTATTTGGCATCAGATCTCAGGATTCCTCGGATGTTCCACAACAGCGCATTCTACGTTATCAGTGCCTAGAGTTCGCACTCACGTGTCTGACAATTTTCAACGAGGACTTGATCATATTCGCAAATGAGACAGCAATCCCGGTCGACTCTGCCATCGCACCAAAAGATTTGGCGACCTACGTGACGCTCCATCCTTTTGCGCGAGTCATGGATTGGATGTACGATGCCAACTTTATGAAGACGCTCCTCAGCACTGTTCACCAAGAAGCATCAGACGTTGGCAGTGCAGCCCCGGACTCACCGCTGATTCTTAGCATTCTCCGGGCGGTGGAACTGATCACCAAGGCATTGGAACTGCAACCAACTTACTTGGATCTGGTTCGACCCTTGGTGAAAGCACAAGCGCGAGCTGGTGGCCGATCCATGTTTACGCCAGTTTCCAACTTTGCATTTGGAAGCATCGAGGACGGGCTTATGACAAGTTTGAACATCATTTCTGATCTCGGAAGTTATTGCGGCATTGGACATACTGATCTCACTCTTGCAAGCTTGAAGCTGTTGCAAAAGATATCTACCTCGTCTATAATTATTTCCGCGTGGCAGCATGGGTCTGACAGGCCATCGCGCCGCAATAAGGCGATTGTGGCTTTGGAGGACAATGGGTTCGCCGAGTCTATCGCTGGGTCATTTATATCCGAGATGGGAGCGCCTTTAGACATGTTTAGACAAGCGGAGTCAGCAAGCTACCAGACCAAAGTCTACATATTAGACTTTTTGTATTCTTGCATCCGGGCGAATCCTGATCGACCGACGGTGGCACACCTATTACTGGGCTTCCACTGTGATGCAACTACAATCGGCATTGCCCCCGGCAGTCCCTTCACTCAAGGAACTTCCTTATTTCATTCAATACTCGGAATACCTGTCGAACTGCCAATCACGGATGAGCAAGGATGCGTTCGGACGTGGCTCATCGATCTCAAATACAAGGCTATGCGCATATTCCAGGCGTTGTGGTCCTCTCGCTTGTCGTCCCAAATTGTCCTTGACCAATTGAGGGAGAACGATTTCTTGTTCCATCTTTTGTTGCAAGGGCTGGTTGTGCAGCCGAGTTCATTGTGGGATGGTTTGGAGCCGGCAGGACCTGACTTTCTCATTGCTCCTTCTTCGCACGGCTACGTCGACTACCTTTCGATCAGGGCCATGGCTTTGGAATATATAACCCACGAGGTTTGCAGTGTATCACAAAGTCAGTTGCCTGCGCTCAAGAGGCGGGTTTTCGATGCCCTTAGTGGCCAGATTTCCGTGGACGGCGGTGAGGCAATTCCCGTCGCCTCGATATTTGAATTTCACGATTTCCTCCCGCAAGAGACACAATTCGTCACGGAACCGCCTGAGCTCAAGACATATAGAGATCTCGATATCCGAGTTTGCCTCGAGGCCGATATTGATGGAGATGCCATGTACAATTTGAATAGGGTCAAGGAGATCATTCACCTGAAGAGAAACGCCACACAGATGTCTGGTCAAATGATCTCGCAGCAAGACTTGGCTCCCATTGAAGTGGAAGAAGAACAGATCCAGCTATATGCCGCCTACCTGAATCGCTTCAAACAGGTCAATGGCCGCAATCACAAAGTCTTGAATGCCTGGACAAAGTTGTTGATGATTATGACCGAAACCAATGACTTCAAAGGCACCAACAGGGTCTCATTCATCTTGCAAGTTCTACAAGCGATACTCCCGAGTCTCGAGATGTATGGATTGGAGAACCCAACAGCAGCCTTTGAACTTGTTCGATTAGCCAAGGTCCTTATTTTCAACCTAGATTTCAGTCTTATGTCTGGCGGCGACAAGCAGAGCCGAGCCATTGGCAGCCTGGTGAGCGACAAGCTTTTCCAGCTCTTCCAGATTTCTCTCAATGCTGTCGCCAAATGGTCTGGCACCGCTGAGTTACGGACGCTCTACTACAGCATATGCTACCGATACATTACCGCTCTTGTTGACCATGGGTCAGGCTTGTTGTCAGGTCGCCAAAAGACTGCCAAGACGATCCAAGTGTTTGGCGAAAGGCTCATGAACGTCTTATGCGACGATGCCTCCGGCGGCGACGCTGCTTGCCAGACAGCAGCTCTGATCTTGTTGGGTACACTTGTCAATCTAGGCAGAAACGAAAGCGACAATTATGTTGTGGATATGCTGAATCGGCTCAACTTTATTGGCGTTCTCGTCGACTCACTACGCCACCTCATGGACGATTGGATGCAGGTGAATGGAAGTGGTAAGAATCCCGAACAAAGTTGCCTCTCGGTGTCCAAATCTAACAGTGCTTCTAGGAAACTCTGATCAGTTGAATTACCAAAACGCCAAGCTTGCGCTCTTGTTGCAGCTATGCCAGACTCGCGAGGGCGCAAAGAACGTGTTGCATGCCAACTTGTTCCGCTCCATAGAAGCATCGGGCTTATTTGCGGCGGACCCAGAGCTGCAAGTTGACCCATCAGACTACAAGGCACTCGAAAAGCACTATGCCCTGCTCGTCAAGGTATCGCGCATAATCGGGGCTGCCATCGTCAGCCGCAGCTCTCACAATGTCGGACAGGGTAGACGGTTCCTGACTGAGCATAGAATGCTGGTTATGCACGTGCTCAAGCGGTCAGCAGGTATCGGTAATGGCACTGGAAAGATGGAGGCAATGCTCGACGACAAGATTCAAGATCTGGCCGAGGCACTGATGGTGATCATTATGGCCACTGGATTCCTCGAGGTAAGTGTGCTGTGCAGTCTTTTCCGCCTTGTCACAGGGTCAGCCTGAGCTGATATTTTGCCCCACAGTTTGAGAGCGAGGCATATCAGCCTCCCGAGACCACCAGCACACCTGTGCTTTTCCACTGAGTACTGGACGTAAATGAAGTACTATGAAATCCTAGTGCTTTTGATGATAATTTGGCAGTAGCATTCTAGATAGACCAGCACTAAAAAGCTCGAGTCCTTTTATTGCATGAGGTGGCTGGACGGCGTTCAAAGGGATGGAAAGTCATTCAAGATGTTGATTTGGCACATGCCATCCATGTAAGACTTGTGCTCTCGGTCGCGTGACATTTACTTTTCATACGACACACAAAATATAGTCAATGACGCCGGATAGGGTCCAAGATTATTGAAATTAGGTCAGAAAAACTCCTTCAACGGTGCTCCATTTTCGTTGCTCTCGGTGATCGAATCCGTACAAGTACGACCTTCAACGTTCGACGGACAAGACTAGCAATGGAGGCATTTCCAGAAGGATTGCGCAAGCGAACAAGGTATGGCTTCAAGCGGCCTTTGGCGGCTTGTCGAGATATGCAGACCGACGATTATTGGCTGTGCAAATCGATATTGATGAGCCGGAACCAGGGGGCCAGCCGGATGAACCTCCACTGGTTCTGCCTTGGCATCTTGGCGGAACGGAACAGCTAGCCAGTACGGTTCTAAGGGGCGATTTTGTGGCGTTTTCTAGGCCTCCCCCAGTAGAGGGACCCTTGCTGGATGGAGAAGCTGCAAAAGACAAAACGGCAATGTGCTTGGAAAGAGCTGCGGAACTTTTGGCCTGGCGTCGAGACTCGAGCCCTTGTGTGAGTGACTGGTCATACGTTTGCCCAACATTTGATATACATTACATACACCTTACTCGGGCGCACTCGCAGTGGATTGGAAGCAGTTCGGATGTGCCCGCGCAAGCACGCTTGCGCCGCAGCTGGCGGGGTATTCCGCAGGAGGACCGCTTTCAGCTGTACGCACGTAGCTTTGTACAAGAGTGATCGATTGTCTGATTGATCAATCCACCATGAAGTCGTGATAATAAAGCTTCTGTGAACTCTATCGACGCAAGGCTACTTTTCGATGCCAAGAAGATAGAAGTTGAGAGCCAAATGACCGTAGGACACAAAAAGAAAGTACAAGCCGACATCTCAAAGCTTACACTCCACCCTACGGAAATCGGGACACGGATAGCAGGAATGGTGGAAGTGAGATTCGGGTATGGAGTGCTGCAAAGTATGTACGTGATACGCACACTACATAGCACATCAACTTTAGAGGCTTGGTATTTTACATGGGCACGCGAGTCGAGCGCGATTGGGTCAAGCCCGTATTCCTTTGCCACGATTTGTCTTGACTCTTTATCAGACCAACGCCAAGAGAAGAAAAAACCGTTTTGTTATTCCCTTGCAATTGGTCACGCGATTAGATAGGTAAGGCTCTCGGCGATATGAACTCTTGGCAGTAGACTACAGTACGTAGGCAGAGCAGATAATTCAAAGGAAAACGACGCCCAGGCCGCCATACACAGCTTAACCAGTGATACTGAGCAAATTGGGGTGACAAATGGAGTTGAGAGATAAGAGTGCAAGGGAAACAGTTGCGGAGTACATACCTTGCCCACGCATGGTTCTCCGTACCGTAGCACGCGGCTTACCCCCCAGGCCCCATGTTCTGTCGAGCGCAGCACAACAGTTACCACCGCAGCTCAGTCAGGCGGCTTGGGGAAACGATGGAGGCTCTTGGCGACGCATGCTAGTTTTCCACGCCCATGGGTTGGGATGGGATGGATGGACTGATTGACTGATTGATTGCGGAAAATGATACTTTGATCCAAACTGTGCGAGGGTCCCCGAATTTTCGACGTCTTCATAAGAAGGACCTGGTTCGCACACCAACCGAGGCCTTGAGAGAACGAACGGCTTGGATTCTGGCGTCGTACGTTGCTCTTTCTTCCCTTTGCGCTTTCCGAAGTGTCACTGCTGGGCCGTCTGCAACGTTCCAGGATAGAACAGAGGAAGAAGATCACCAACACTAGATCTTGGTGCTTCTGAAAGTCTCAACAGGTGGAATCAGTCAAAAGGTTCAGTTCAGTTCAGCTTCAAGTTGAACAGGGCGCCTCAGCTGTGAACTTGTCTCACACGCTCAACATTACATACCAACAGCCATTCCGTATTTAATTCAAATACAGAAGAATCATCAGGCTCCTGCTCGACCTTTTCTTACCCCACGCGCAAACGACGAAAACGCGATACCGTCAAGATGCAGCGCTCATCGTCCTCCGACAAGGCGCCGCCGCACTACGATGCCGAAAAGACGACGTACCACTCCAGCGCCGGCGACGATGTGACTGGCCACATTCGCGGTCTTGAGACTTCGGCCGACACTTCGCTGCACCGTGGACTCAAGGCTCGCCACATTACCATGATTGCCATTGGTGGTGCCATTGGTACTGGTTTGATCATTGGTACCGGTAAGGCGCTCGCCCAGGCCGGCCCCGGCTCCGTCTTCGTCAGCTACACTCTCGTCGGCTTCATCGTTTTCCTCGTTATGGCTGCTCTTGGTGAGATGGCTGCTTGGCTGCCCATGAGTGCCGGTTTCACTGGTTATGCCTCGCGATTCTGTGATCCCAGTCTGGGTTTTGCTTTGGGATATTGGTGAGTCCCGTTTTCTCCTTTCAATCGGTTCATGCATGTCGCTACAGCACCCACTAAAATGGTGGTCCTTCGGCAATTGGTGGAGGCGTTTGCCCCAGGTTTTAGTGGCTCGTGCCGCTATTTTCAGGGACCAACAGGCGACTCGTGGGCTGAGAGGACCCGGTCTATGGGACGACCTATGCACTATACCACCATTTTAGCAGCACAGCTGAAACATGTGCATGAAACCTAAATCCACAAGAAAAGAAAAGATGAAGAATACCCTACTGACAGTAATCTGCAACTTTTAGTTATTGGTTCAAATACATCATCGTCACGCCCAACCAGCTGACAGCTTTTGCTCTGGTTATGCAATACTGGGTCGACCGTGAAAGAGTCAATCCCGGTGTATGGATTGCCATCATCTTGGTCATCATCATTATTGTCAACTATTTCGGTATCAAGTTCTTCGGAGAATTCGAGTTCTGGCTCTCCAGTTTCAAAGTCGTCACTATCTGTGGTGTCATTATTCTGACTCTCGTCCTCGCTCTCGGTGGAGGCCCCGACCATGACCGCAAGGGTTTCCGGTACTGGCAGGATCCTGGGTGAGTGTTCATTTCTAACGAGCGTATTGCTTCCCATACTGACTACTAGTAGTGCTTTCAAGCCTTATATCAAAGAGGGCAGCGCTGGCAAATTCCTCGGCTTCTGGTCCACTATGGTCACAGCCACCTTTGCCTTCCTGGGAACTGAGTTGGTCGGAGTGACGGTGGGAGAGGCCCAAAACCCTCGCAAGACGATCCCCCGCGCCATTCGTCTGACCTTCTTCCGTATCCTCATCTTCTACGTTCTCTCGGTCTTGCTGATTGGCATGTGTGTGCCTTACAACTCCCCAGAGCTGGTTTTTGCCAACAAATCCACCTCCAACGCTTCTGCCTCGCCCTTTGTGGTTGCTATCAAGCTGGCTGGTATCAACGCTTTGGACCACATCCTCAACGCCTGTATCCTGCTTTTCGTCTTCTCAGCTTGTAACTCTGACCTGTACATTGCCAGCCGTACCCTGTACGGTTTGGCCTCTGACGGTGATGCTCCCGCCATCTTCCGCCGCACCAACAAGGACGGTGTTCCGTTGTACGCTCTTGGCCTGTCAGCTTGCTTCTGTCTTTTGGCATTCATGAACGTGTCGGATGACTCCAAGAAGGTCTTCACCTACTTTGTCAATCTGACGACCATCTTTGGTCTCTTGACCTGGATCTCCATTCTCGTCACCCACATCTCCTTCCGTCGCGCCCGTAAGGCTCAGGGCATCCCCAACAATGTCATGCCTTACAACGCACCGCTGGGCATCTGGGGCTCTTACGTCGCCCTGTTCCTCTGCATCCTGATTGCATTGACCAAGAACTTTGATGTTTTCGTCGGTGATTTCAGCGCTAATTACCCTACATTCATCACTGGATACCTTGGAATTCCTATCTACTTGATCTTGATCTTCGGACACAAGTTCTCTACCAAGAGCAAGCGCGTCCGTCCCCACGAATGCGACTTCTACACCGGCAAGGACATTATCGATCGTGAGGAGGAGGCTTTCCTTGCAGAACAGGCCGCGAAGAAGCTCGAGAAGCCCACAAGCGCCGGTGCCAAATTTTACAGAAGATATGTATCGTGGCTGTTCTAGATGGGCTCAGTCGCAAAGACGACCCAAGCATACATTGTACGAATCGATATGAAGCAATGAAATTGAGAGGTTTTCATAGTAATGCTTAGACTTGAAAAGCATCACGTTCTATGAGATAGGCGGAATGAATCAATGATACCACCCAAGTTTACTTCTCGTGACCATCTATGCGTGTCTTACTTCTGTTCTGGAGATATTTGAGTGAAACAGAGCACAAAGTAAACTGTTGCGTTCACTGCCTTGAAGCACAGCATTGGCTGAATGCTTTTCCCATCAGGTACCCAAAATCTTCTTAGCCTTTCCACGGATAGAATCTTTGTTCCACAGTCAGCAAACCTGGTGCATCAGGTCGAAGGCCATATCAGTCTGACCTCGAGAGCCTTCTCTACTCTTGCCGCCCGACACCGTGGCACCGAGGACGGCATCCGCTTTCGTCCCTTCTCCTCTGACGCCGGATCTCTCTTCTTCGCGCCCACGCAGTTGCCTATCGTGCGATGTCGCCTTGACGTCGAGGCCCATGAGATTAGAGATGCCACTTGCTGTTTCTGGTTTCACGTCGTGTGATTTGTGCTCCTTGCGCTTTTTGTTGGCGTCAACGCCCATGAGCGTATCGAGGTTGGAGGCTGTTTGCGGGTTGATGGGCTTATGCTTCATGGTGATTTCTGGTTGATCAAAATACACTTCAAAATTGGTTGATCTTCGAGCCTTCTCAAATAAGCTCGGGATGCAGGAAAACATGGGATCGGAGGGATTTATACAGCCACACTCCAAATGCACTACTGCAGACAGTGGTCATCAGGAAGCCACGCGTCAGTATGCTTTCAAATTCACAGTTTTGCAGTTGTCGCGATAGGATTCGATTGCGTGCACAGAACCCGACGTCATAATTGCCGGTTTAAGCAGTATAGAGACAGGGTCTATAATTTTGGCAAAGACTTGAGTGGCCACGATAAGAATGATTGCGCTTTGACACACCACCATCTTCCCAAAGGCTTGTATGCCACTGATCTACGACGCCTTCTGGAGGCAATTCGCCGATTGGATCACTTAAGTAAGGCTGGGGTAACAGCAAGGATGGTGACTGTATTGGGGCGGAATATGACTGAACGATTCAAAATCGAGCAATGTAAGTTACCGCAAGTGGTAGTACAGCTAGCAAACGTAAATGCATCAAACAATGATTTCAAGGAGTGAGACATGATGCGCCACTCTTCAATCTCATCATGGCGCCAGATTACAGTTGACTGCGCCTCACTCAAGTCTGCGAGAGATGGAAGTGTTCAGATGCAGCTGGGCTGTGCAGCTGCGAAATATATGGTGCATTTTCTGTTCGAGCAGTGTCAGATTCAGAGTGGATTATCATCTACGATCTGAACGACCATGGACAAGTTGCGGTTGAATGTACAGGAACTTTGACAATGGCCTCAAGTGCTCTCGAATACGATCAATTGGATCGATCGGTACAGAGTATCCGGCTTTTACACATAATACCATATGCCGATACGCTCGACTGTGTGATGGAGACATTCGATATTCGAGAATGCCCCAGGTACCAGGCACTGTCTTATGTGTGGGGAAGCGATATCGCCGGCTCTCAGATCTGTATCAACAAAACACTCGTAGCTGTCCGCAACAACCTCTGGGACGCTCTGTGGGAATTGAAAAGACTCCGTGGGCGGCCAGAGTTTCCCCACCAATGCGAAGATTACATCTGAATTGACGCCATTTGTATCAATCAGACCGACGACGTGGAGGGAAGTCACCAAGTCAACCTCATGAGCGTCATATTCAGTCATGCAACTCAAACGATCGCCTGGCTGGGACGCGAAGAGAACAACTCGGCTCTTGCCATGCAGACACTGGCGGCCAAGCAGTGTCCGCAAGAACTCACGTCAACCGTCTCCCTAGCACAACGATGGACTGCTATCGATGCTCTCTTCAGTCGTCCGTATTTTGAGCGCATGTGGATTGTGCAGGAAGTCTTGCTTTCGCAGAGATTGCTACTTCTTTGTGGCCCGTCGTTTTGTTCATGGCATGACATCATTTGGTTCCAAAACCAGGAGCAAATGTGGAAGAAAGAGGATTTACACATCATAAGCAGATGGCCATCGACTCTCATATCTACCAAGGAATATTTGAATAGACACCACAGCACGGAGTCTGTACAGAAGCTGCAATACCTCTTGCTACATGTCCGCGATCGCCAATGCCTGGATAAGAGGGACAAAATTTATGCCTTGTTGGGTATCATCAATCAATCCAGTGACAGCGATGCTTGTTTGGAAGCCGATTACACCATTTCAATCGCGGAGCTCTACTTGAGAATGATTACATTCTTCAAGGTTCTGCCAGAAGGGCATCGAAATGTCATACACGCCGAACTCCTGAATATCCTTGACATGCCATTGAGTACGCGCCATGCAATTAGATTGGCCAGAAATATTAACAACATCGTTTGCAAAATGGATCATCATTCACTCGGCAGCACTTTGGGGAGTCTTGACGTTGTCAGGTCCGTGGAAGATAGAGCCTTTGTGTACATGATATTATGCGAGATCGATGCTCGATTTGGAATCGATTTCACGTGCTTCTCGGGAGCAGCTCTCGATTTCTCGAGAATGAGGATTACCGGGGATGTGTCACGAGACGTCGTTACATTCTCAATATTTTGCCACGAGCGTATGGTGCTATTGCTGCACTTGTGGCAACGGTGCATCAAGCTTGACAGTCATCTGCAAAGCCTCGTCTTGCTTCCCTCGTTACCCGGTTCCCATGGGATGGAATGGAAGAGATATGGAATGGCCGCCTCGTACGCCGGATTAATGGATATGTCGGTCTTTATGGAAAAGGCAAAAGATGTTCTGGCCATCGTGATGGAGTGTGAGACCGGTTTTTGGTGGGTTGATTTCTCCCGTCCGCAGGCTTCTATAGTCCCGGAAGAATCCACTTGGCAACTATGATTTTTTCATGTTGTATTGACTAGCTGCAAAATTCGCAGTGCAATTCATTTGATATGAACTAAAGTTGGTGCCTTTTTTGAATGTGGTGCCTTGGGGATTGACAAGAGGAGCAGAGAAAACCGTCTTCTTCGGATACATCATATCTATCGCCGGAGCACCTGCATGAAGAGGGGGTGCCCCCGGTTAGGTATAGTGATCGCCAACTCCCACCACTTAGGCAGCGGGGACAGATACTAGCATTCCGTCTCACGCCGTACAAAAGATAAGCAACGAACATCAGCTCGTTTTTGATGCTGTGGAGAGGAGTGCATTGTTTTATCTAGTACTCGCACGAGTTCCAAGGTCTCAAAACGATACTCATGGGAAAACACGTTCCTCACGTCGCCATTGTGGGCGGCGGCCTCTGCGGCCTGGCCCTAGCCATCGCTCTGGAGAAGCGCAATATCTCGTACACAATTTATGAGAGACAAGATACATTCTCCGAGATTGGTGCAGGCCTCAATGTCGCGCCCAACGCCATTGCAGCATTTGATCTCATCGAACCGGGGTTAGGCAGCTTGGTCATGGCCTTGGGGACTCGCAACCCAGATCCGGACTTGTGGATGATCAATAGACTGGGAGCGCCGACGGAGCACTTCCCGGATGCGTACCCAATTGCTCGAATCATGGCGCCGGGCGTCGGTCATACTGCAGTGGGCCGTTACGAGTTGCTCAATCTCCTCGCGTCCAAAATTGATCAGTCAAAAGCCCGGTTCAAGAAGAAGTTGAATGCAATACACCAAAATGAGACTGGCGTCAGATTAACGTTCGAGGATCTGTCCGAAGAATGGGCGGATATTGTCATAGCATGTGACGGTATTCACTCAGCCACTCGAATGGCAATTCTTGGCCCTGAGCATGTTTCTGCAGGCCCACGATTTACGGGCATTGCTGGCTACCGAGCCGTATTTGCCATGGACAAGCTCATCGAGGCGATAGGGCCAGACATTCCGACCATGAGTTGCATATGGAGCGGTCCTGGCGGCTATGTGACCATGTACTCAATCGAAGGAGGCAAGAAGGTCAACGTAGGTTTCTGGCGCAACAAGGAAGAAATCCGCGAAAGGCTTGCCAATGAACGCTGGGTCTTGAAAAATCAAAAGGCGGCACTCCTAGAGGACTTCAAGCAATGGGGACCCACGATGCAGAAACTTATGAGTATGGTGGGAGAGGATACACAGCTATGGACTTCGCATCACCACGACCTCCAGCTTGAGTCGTACTTCAGAGGCAGAGTCTGTCTCATTGGTGATGCGGCACACTCTATGGGACCACACTGGGGTCAGGGGGCATCGCAGGTGATGGAGGATGCATATGTCATGGCAGAGATTCTGGCAGGCATACCCAATCCAGTCGATGGGTCAATACCACCGTCGAAAAGTGTACAGGTTGCTTTCTCTGCATGGCAAGAAGTCAGAAAACCACAATTTGAATGGCTTGTCCAGTCAAGCCACAATGCCTTTCTCTGGTGGTCTAATTTTTGGCGGCCGGATCTGACAGAAAATGACATGCTCGACAGACGGACAGATGCAGCCACGAGGCTTGGAATGATCTGGGGTGCCAATATCAGGCGCCAGGGTGAGGTGGCCAAGTTTGTCATGGAGACTTCAATCAACAAGATTTGATGAGAAGAAAAGGGAAATCCGTCGACTTTGGATGGGTCGTTTCGTACGAAATAGTGATCATGCAATGAAATGGACAGAACCCGAGAGCCGAGGGTGAATCCTCCTAAAATCTTGTGTTGCTATTTTGGAGGTCCTGATTCACTGTATCAATATTGGTTGCTCACGCGTACAATATCCGTAGCCTCTAGTGATTCAAGAGCCAAACGCTGGTAGTGAAGCTGTGGACAGAGGCTTCATTTTGATTGAACGGCTGGCTGAGTAAAAACTAATTTCAACAGCTCCAGGATTCTTGTCCTGAACTCTCCACAAACTCAGAGTTCGTGTTTCAGACACATACAAACTAACCTCAGAAACAAAAATTTAGGCTACATGTCTTCTTGCGAGATGAACAACTCTCACGACGGCCGCGGCCACGGTAAAACTGAACCGATCTCGACATGTCTCGCAGCAGGAGCTCAAGATCTGGATGGTCACCGGAGGGCAATACCTCGGAGCGAAGAGTCCAACTGTACCAAAATGGTTATCAACGAATGTACAACATGCAATCAAGCGCATGTCGCCGACTTCGGTTCTCAGTATCATCACGAAGGGAACGAGCCCGCTATTCTTGATGCCATAGGTGAGCCTGGCTGCAATGCAAGGTCTCTCGAAGTATCTATCTCAGAGAATCATTTCGGATCCAGAAAGGCCAACTCGCGACTTCGACCAAGATCAAAGGAGCCTGCTCGTCTTGACGCATCTGGCAGTTCCAGAGACAGATCGTCTTCTCCAGACCATGACTTTGGCAGTCAATTCCGAGATCGGTTTGGACAGCACTTTGGTCGCTGCCCAAGACAACAGGATATCTCTCATCTTCTCGCCCACTCTTATGGGTATCCGTCAGACATCTCCGTCGGTTGTGGCGGCGAATCTCGCAATTCCTTGGTCAGTAGTGAGTCTGGACGTAGCGACCAGTACTCGGATACGGGCGATATAGATGGAGCCGAGTACTAAGAGCCGGCTCCTGGACATAAGCACTCACGGTCGGGGAAGCTAAGAGAACGATCCTAGTTGGAAGAAATACCGGTGAATGAGTCA
Organism: Neopestalotiopsis rosae; assembly: GCA_023078685.1. Classification (NCBI taxonomy): domain Eukaryota; kingdom Fungi; phylum Ascomycota; class Sordariomycetes; order Amphisphaeriales; family Sporocadaceae; genus Neopestalotiopsis; species Neopestalotiopsis rosae. The sequence continues at coordinate 944,038 of JALGAS010000012.1, read as the reverse complement.
TTAAAAATTAGAATCTCGAGGTTATTGGAGGCTTTGCTTCCCAGAATTATAGCCGATCATAGTAATTGACTGAAATTTCGGTGTAAAGCCTATGCGTTATAAACAATCATGGCAGTGTTTCTGAATGACATGAGAGCAAAGCAGAAACTATTTATTGCGCCCCTCGTGGTTCTGCAAGTCTATACGCTTCACTCGCACTCTACAATCGAAAATTCAGAAGCATAACATGAATTTCATCATTGACGTATCTATCGAGTCGTAAGAAAAGCTGACTGTTGTGATTGTGTTTCACGCAGAATTCTGCCAAGTATAAATTTGGCATGATTCAACATAACCCCTGGGGCTGTGAGTAGAATGCGCCATTCTCAGTGAGTTTCGATTCAGAAATGTTCATTTCCTTGAAAACTGGGCTGTGATGCGAAACACTAACAATGTCCTACAGTCCTTGAATAGGCGCTGGCCAGTTCGATTTAGATATATAAGGAATCTCACCCCCGGGAATTTTGTTTCTTGGCTCTACCTCGAACTACAGATCACGCATACGTACACACATACGCAGAAGCACGAAAACTTACATCATACCCAGAAACCCCTCTTTACGCTTTAGTCCCCTGATTTCATCATGAGTAGCAACCAAGACAAGTCATATTACGCCCGCAACAACACTGGCTGGCACGAGAGAGACTATGACAAGGAGAAACTCCCTTTATGGGCCCATGGATCTCTGCATCCTAAACCAGCGTCGGTTGAGCGACTGTTTCGAGAAGCGTCTCGACCTGGGTCTTTCGTATACGATACTTCCGCACGGAGTCAAAGTACTTCCGAATCTGGCGAAGCTTCTGTACCCCAACCTTTCCACTATTCATCTTCTGACAATCAAGACCCGAGCCACGCCAATTCTCAATATTCTGCTGATGAATACCACACTGACCCCCGTTATTTGGGCTTCCAGTCGACCGGTGGCTATACAACAGGACAGCATCTCACCTCACAAGATCACCTAATTGAGGAAATGACTCATCAATCTCAATTTCAATATCTATCACCGGATCCTGCCCCACAGAACTACTATCCTCAGTCAATCCACCTGAGCAGCGGCAGCAATTCTCGAGCTTCTCCGGCTAGCAGCTGCTATGGAGGACATACAGAATCGAGAGACAATTACACGCAGGCTGGTGCATCTTCTCCATCAAGTGACGTTCCGGACTATCGTTCGTCTGCATATGCCTCATCAAGTCGGCAGCCACAGTACGATCAAGCTGACTATGGTCAGTACGATCAGCCGGATGACGCATACGCTGACACAAGCTCAACCTCTTCTCATCACCGTAGAGACAAAAGGGGAGGGAGAACAGCTAGACGTTAGACGGATACTCCAAGGTTTCCAGAGCCGCATGTTGAAAGCTCAAGTTTACGGCAAGACCTGAGTCGCTTCAGTTGCTAACACTAAGTAATTGAATTAATTGAATTGGAGTGGAGTAATAAGCAGTTGATATCATATGGGCCTCGATTGGGGAGGGACAATAAACCAGAAAAGAAAAGAAAACAGGGGAAAAAAAAGAAAAAGAAAAAAAAAAGATAGCTGATATATTAGATTATGACTTACATTTTGAAGTGCATTCGAGCAGCTGCGAATCGCTGTGAATCAGGTGGCTTGATTTCGTATTTTCATTTTCTCTCGCGTTATCATTGATAGAGCTCATCATCATCATCTCCCTCCAGTCCACCTAATTATGCGATCACCTGTAGATGTAGAGCTTTGTTCATTGATATGCATAGAAACTCTTCATTTCAACTTAAGACACGACATTTCTGTCAGTCAATAAGTGTGCTTCTAAAAGTCTAGAGCCAAAGACTATTCTTCCCATACGGCTTCAATCACTCCAAAGAATCCTAGCGGTGCCGAGCTGGTGTCTGACACTTTGAAACGCTTGTCCGCAGCTTCGAATATTGACTTCCAAGCATGAATAGGTCTCTCCTTGCCGTTGAAAATGGCCATGAGTCTCAAATCGGTAGCAGTACCATACTGCTTCAGAGACCGCGGTGTTGATGCATCTTGCTCCTGCTCCTCCTCGCCAGCGCCGCCGAGGTACTCGATGAGCAAGACTTTAGCGCCGGGCTTCATTACGGGTACCAAGTTTTGCAGAATCTGGATACATTCAGCATCTGGCCAGTCGTGTAAGATCATCTTCAGTAGGAAAATATCCGCCGTGATGGGTTGGGGATTGAAGAATGAGTGCTCAGTGAACCGAATGCGATCCTTCAGATCTTCAGGCACGGTGCGATCAAAGGCCGGTTGCACTTCGCCAAGGTCCTGAACGAAAATTTCCATGTTTGGATACTTGCGTGCGAGCACGATAGCATCGTGGCCCGCTGAACCTCCAATCTGTCCACGGTATTAGCTGAGGGTGAAGTAAGACTAGGAAAGGGGGCTGCTCACGTCTGCGACTGTCACTTTTCCCTCTGTCGGCCAACCGGCGTAATTCAGTACCACGCCTTCAAGGTGGAACAGATCCTTGAGATACGCCATCCACTCTACAAAGTTGCGCTGTCGCCAACCTTTTCTGGGACCTTCACCATCGTTCTCAAGCATATCCCATGTATTGCGAAAGCCACCAAACTGACCACCGGCATGGAATAGAGCAAAAGCAGTTTCATCAACCTTTTGTGTGAGTTCGGATTGACCAAGGTTGTATCGACGCAGAGCTTCATGAAGTACCATGACAGGTGCTCCTGCGTCGTCCAAGATCGAGGACACAAGAGCCTTGAGACCTGAGGACTGCGCCAGTGCTGCCGAGCGTGAGGTATGCTTTACGCGACCCGGTCCTGCTGGTGCAAAGATTCGCTGAGTCATGCCATGCTGAACCAGACGATAAACGACACCTCGGGGGAGTGAGACGTGAGTTGAAATCTCTTCATACGTCGCGGAGCCGTCCAACGGTACGGCCGACCAAAAGTCAAAGGCGTTGAGTGTGTTGAGCGCCGCGGCATCAGGAATCGCCTGCCGATGATGTTAGTATCACTTCTGGCTACTTGTTTTGAAAGGACAATCACAGAGTGAGCGTAATTGAATATGCTGTCAGCCGGTCCCTGTGCCAGATAGGTCATGTCATTCAAGGCATCTAGCAGGTTCTGTCGAACCATAAACATTTCCGGAGAAAGTTCATTATACCTAGAGGGACTGTCGGCCGCAAATGATACCGGCGGTAGATTTTGCTGTTCGTAGAATTTTGATAGAGCCCCCGAGAGCTCTGAAATCTTTGCCGAAAGGCTCGCAAGTGTGGGCTGCTCAGAATCCGCCATGATGAAGACTTGAAGAATGCTTGATCAATAATGAATGTCTAGTTCGCATTCCACATCCTGTTGCCGAGGATATCTGAGCTATTTAATATCCTGAATCGGCGCGAATAGGGCCTCCTTAACAGCTTGGCCGTTTTGCTTGGCATGTTAGGGCCATTGCCACCACGGCATCGTAGATGCCTCATTATGAGCTGAGAATCCCACGTTGAGAGGACATTCAAGCGCTTGGCAGCGTCAGTCCAAGCCACAACTTCCGAAATTGTCACCCGTAGATGCGGAGTTGGCGAGCACACAATGTTACTCAATCTGATAAGATTATCTTGTCATCAGATTAGATTCTCACGGAATCGCGCTGATTACCGGACGGCCAAGGGCTTGGCTGCAGAGGTTATTGGCAGGAGAGCGTGAACTACATGCCATGGCGTCATGAACGATGGAACCTTGGAGCCCTCAATACGAGCAGAGAAACTGTCAACCGGAAAGTCGCCGAGCCACCGAGACTGCTGCCTGAAGAGCGCAGAATATATCTCAGTAAATTTCCATGTTTGAATGGCCCTCTTTATGTTTGTGGAAAAACAGAAGACTGGCTGGTTGAGGCCCATATATCACCTGCGACGAGGTGATCGCTATGAAAGAGGTCAACTTTGAGTGTGCGGGGTTTGCAACCTTCTGGATTATCAGCTGTCCACTTTGTAAGCTTATATGGAAGCCAAGAATCATAGCTTCAGTAGTCCCGGATACTCGGAGCTCATATGAGTATTGGATTCAGCTTCAGCTTGATGATGACCGCTTCTGGATAATAGTCAAAATCAAGGTCCGACTACCTGCAGGATCTCTAGTCTGCGTCAGCGATGGTCAAGAAATTATTATGATGAGACACATATATTGACTGGAGTGCGTATTCTTGATTGAGAACGAGCTCTTGCTTCTACTCCTTCCTCTTCTCTTGCTGTAAGGCTCGTGCGATCTGTATCTTCCTTTTCACTTCCTCTCTTGCGATTGTTGTTACATTCACACGAAATGGGAATTGTGGTCTGCGGCTCGAGGTCAGAAACAACGTATTCGACACAAAATAACAACCAAGACGTGAACCCAGTGCATCCACCGCAACGTAACACTGAAAATATCCACCTGGTGAGAAATTGACTATAGAATAGCGGTGTCTAGAATGGAGATACAGGAGATTCTAAGAGGCGCAAAGAAGCATGTCACCGCTCTTGTTGAATGAGGGTTTATGTGACTGATGGGATGTAGCCATTATCCACAAGACTGCAGCAGAGCCCCGCCACGCCGGGTTGATATTTAACAGTACTACCGGTATGCTTGCCCAGGGTCAAGGCGATTTGTCTTGCATTTTCTGGCGCAGGTACGATATAGTGCGTCAAGGGAGTTACAGCTTCAAGACTGTAGCCGCGTTTCTGAATTCCTTTGTGTAAGTATTCGCAGCTACTCCGCCAGGATAGGAAGTCCATAAAGTGAGCGCCAAAGCCCGCCCACGCCGATGATTCTACATGGTACACTGCTTAACGCCGACGATGATCATCATGGTTGAAGCAACGGTGCGCTACGCCGAAGATTTTGCTTGCTGGCATGTAAAAAGATCCACGCAAGAACACATCGTGAACAGTCCCGGTTATTCTGAGTATTTAGCACAACGCTACCCTCAGGGTCGGCTTCTGGAAAATCGCGCGCGCGCCCGGAACGGGATCCGTCTGCCGCGTGCTAGCTTCATCCCATGGAAACTATCGGCTAATCTAGGCCATATTCGAGTTGCAGGCCCATGGGGTTCAGAGTAATCTGGCCATTACTGTTGGGTAACAGCTGTGCCTCGCAGGAGGACAGGAGGCAGCATGCAAGGCAGAGGATCGGGAGAGGGGGATCGCCAATGAGTTCTGAAAGTTTGCTTCCGTGCATAACAATACAGAGTACATGGCACAAAGTGACGACCGCAACCAATAAATCTCAGGCAGATGATGAATCACGCCTAACGGTGAGCCAAATAATGGCAGTGTTCCGAGAATATCTCTGACACTGGCCAAGGGCTCCTCCGAATACCGTACAGGTAAGAAATGGTGGTGATCTGTCCAATTCTTCTAGGTTCGAACGTGGAGTTGGCCAGGGGAACGCCTCTGCGGAGCCAATAGGCGAGGGACAGGCGCGTGCTAATTCGTGGAAGGTTGGAGCTCGAATGCTTCGAGAAGACGAGTCATGTTTCCACGATCGGCGGGGAGTATACAGCTCAGGTTAGCAGGTCAAGTCTAGCGCAGAATCGTCAGATGAGCAAGCTGCAAGAATGTGCGCGTCCGTCGTCTCGTGAACGACGTCCCAATGGCTTGGTACAGACCAGACAGTCTTGAAACAGACTGCCCATGTGTGTTACCTGGAACGAGTTACCTGGGACGGTGTTACACCATTCCTCTTGGTTTCGACGGAGACACGCGAACTGAGCGTCAGCTCGCTCGTATTAGTATGTGGTTTCAATGAGATCGACTGTTGATTGATTGGAGCCCGCAGCGGGTGTGTTTTGTGATTTTCAATCTCGGCAATCTGGATTGACATCAACATTTTCAACGGGCAGCGGGTAGATTGAGATCAATAGGTACTCTGTATCTATGGATGAGTGTAGGAGTACCTGGGTACTTCACATGCGCACAAGCAGCAAATATTGTTTATATTATTACACAGTAGGTACGGTAGGTACCCCGTGCTGAAAAGCTTTGAGCAGAATGTTGTTCCTCGCAACGGTAGATTGCATATGTGAGTGATCCACGATCTGCATTCCTCATCAACACGATGATGAGAGCATGGCGTATGGAGAAACAGAGGGGGAGTCCGAAGGAACACCACTCCAGCCGTTCCCTCGGGTTCCTTGGAGAGAAAGAAAATGAGAGAGCGTGTCGAGCGTGTGTGTGTGTGCCCCTCCAAAGCCCCCAGAGCCCCTCCAAAACGCGTCCCGACTCCCGCCAAATTGCCCATCATGATTGGGTGTCGGACGGGCTGACCGAGCTCGACCTCCCTACTAGGGCAACTAATGTAGAGGCATGCGGGCCCGCCAACAGCCCAGCAAAGCCCAGACGTGCGCTTGTACTGCGTTCAATCTCCAGTGAACCCCGGACCGAGTGGTTCTATCTCTATTCTGAAAGGATTGCCCATGCCTGCAAGTGTTAATTGCCCAGGCCCGGATATGACGGTCATTTTCCGGCAAAATGAATTGACGCGAAGGGAGCCAATGGATCACCCCCTGGTAGGTGCGTTACATTCTGGGTATGAAACTAAGGGGCCACCTCAATGCGCTGCGACATTGGACAGAAGGGAAAAAAGGACATTGATTGATTGATTTGGGATTGGAGACGGACGGACTGGCACAAACACGTGATTTCCACTCCTTATCCATGCCTAGGATCGCGGTTGCTTGTGTTTTTTCTTGTCTTGCCTCTTGTAAACAACATTTGCTGGACATGATGCAACCTGACAAACGGACTTGGTGAAAAGATATATTTTATTTTAATAAGCATTCAGCGAAAAGAGAAGATGGCAGGCAAGAACGATGCAGTAGATGCCTCGGCCAGCAGGCGGCCGCTAGCACAGAAGCTGTCTGGCCTCATCATACGGCGAGGCGGTACCTTGAAAGGGGGTGGTCTCAAGTCGCCAGAGATCATGGACGAAAAGGCCTCCATTTTCAGATTCAAGAGACAAAAGAAAGCTCCCTCGCCAGACGCCACACCAGAATTCAAGCCTCTCGAGGTTGATCTAAATAGATTAAGTTTGTCGGAAGGATGGCTCGACACACACCGAGACGAGGAACTGGAGCAGCGGCAGGAGAAGCACGCGCAGCAGCAACAACAACAAAAATCGCCAGAAAATGACGATGACACAACACCAATAGCTAACCAATTTTCGACCATGCTGTCCGTGGGAGTCCAGGACCAAGGCAAGATTGACTGGCCATATCTCCAGAAGCAGGAAAGCAACAGCAACAAACGGCCATATTCCATGGTCGAGACCTCAGCCTTCGCATATAGGCGCCCATTACAGTCCAGCAGCGCCCAGTCTGTGGGCAGTGTGCTGGATCGTGGCAGACCTGTGGAGCCCAAGAGATATGTCACGGATCCGCTGTGGAAGACAAATGCCATGCTGCCGGAACCTCCAGTGCAGAGCGCGCCAGTCGTTGAAACGACAACTACTTCGCGGCATGTTCCTCGCAAGTCTATTCAGTCAATTCACAACGACAGCAGTGCCTTGTCGGCGACAACAAAGCACAACATTGCTGCCGCCCCTCAGGCCAAGGCGCCTGAGAAGCTGGATCGTGTGGGTCGCCACTCCATGTATGCGACGCCCAACCCGGCAGCTACTTTGCCTACCCTCAAGCCGGTTTCTACTCCATCTTCCAGGAGTTCTTCCGCCAACCCATTGGACCGGATTCAGCAATGGCAAAAGTCTGTGACCTCGGCGCCGTCCTCTAACCCCGGAGCCCCGGCCGCCAACCCGACAAGTGCACCATCCACAGCCCCTTCGCGGAAGACATCCGCCACCGCCACACGAGGAGTTGGCAACCGACTGGCCTGGATCAAGGAGCTGGAGGAGAAGAAGTCGGGTAGCCTGGGCCGCGACATCGGCGTCCTGAAGAAGGCATCGGGCAGCGTTTCCGACAGACTGGCTATGTTTGAGAGCAAGCAAGCTTCGGCTGCACCTCCACTGACAAACAAGAAGCCCCCACTGACGAGGACTAACTCGACGACGAGCCGCCTCTCGTCCGTTGGCCTGGATTCCACCTTTTCCACAAATGGCAACACAACGGCCACCCCCCGCACGTCGGGAGAGACGGTACGTTCCAGCCATCGGGCTTCTTCCGTTCTGAGTTACTATGATGACTCATTCCGCGAGAAGATGGAGAATGTCGCCGGCAGCTACTCGGATGCCAAGGACAAGGACAAGGAGACCAAGCCCCCAAGAGACGGACTTCAGCGCGTCAAGTCCTCATTTGTCTCTGTGGACAAGAAGAAGACAGAATCTGCAACCAGCGAGTCCGACATCAGCGAGACTCCAGCTCAGGAGGAGATCAAGTCGGCAGAGCCAGTCACTGCCGTTGAGAAGCCGGAGTCCAAGACCGAGGAGGTGCCCCAGGCCAGTGAGTCCAGCTCGCCCGTCGTTGAGGCCGCCAAGCCCGAGGATGAGGTCAAGTCGACGGAGCCAGCAGTCGCCGAGGTCAAGGCCTCTGAGGAGGTCAAGGACGAGCCCCAGCCTGTCGAGGTTGCCGCAGTCGAGAAGGCCGAGGAAAAGACGGAGTCTGCCTAGATGGCTGGCTCATACTCTGCAAATTGCCGAGAGACTAAGCTGCTACAAAGCGTCTGGTCCGACTGTTGGCATGATGCAGAATCCAATACTGGGCGCTCTCTCTTTGGATGATTGCAATGCAGCCCAGTTCGATTTTCTGGCCACCTATATTTCACGACAAAGATACTCAGCCATAAACAGGAGTCATGGCGCAGGAATCTGGCTATTCAAATGGGTACTATGATTGGATGAAGAAAAAACATTTCTCTTTTTGAGCTTTTTGTGTTCTATTTGATGATACACATTTTAACACGGGGGAGGATTTTCGGCTCGAAAAAGATGGTACTATCGCCGCGCACAACCCATTTGCAGCCAGCCATTTGCTTTTTTATCCTTTTAAAAAATTTATTTACTTTGTCACTACTACCAAGCTTATCCAGAAGATGTTTGAGGCACTCTACGCGCCGAAATAATTCTAGTAATACCTTTTACTTCGATTATGGTTCGCTTCTCAAACATTTCAAAAGCACTTGTTCTCATCTGCTCCAACGATACCACCAATACAAATTTTTATTCATTCATTGATGAAATGACTTTTTACGTCCAGCCTTGGAATGTGCAATTATAATATGACTTAAACAGGACTGATGATTTGTCTCACCCAAATGAGAAATGCATACCTGGACTCACGTTTGCTCGTCTCAAGTGACTAAAAACCCTGGCCGTGAAACCGTAAAGATCGGGACCAAGAAATGGATAATCTTTGCGTAAAATTTGCAATTGTCTCATTGCTCATTACAAGAAGCCTACATATCGAGTACACCATTGAATCCAACAGGTACTTAAAAGAGATACCACCAACGCCTGAGTAGCCGCCACCTTGCCCACCGCCCAGGGTATTGACAAATGTTTACACCATGATATACAGCCCACCCCGCAGTAGATGATATATATACAAAAGAAATGTTTGTCGTACAAGATATTGGACCTTCCCAATACAACTACTCCTACACGAGAACACAAGTCCGGCCAGGTCAGATCCTGTGACCCCAACCCCTGTTGGACTTGGGCGGCATGCGCTCAAAAACCCATTCGTTGGCCTTGTCCCTCTGGAAACTCTTGGTGAATCTTGTACTCTCGAATGGCTCGTACATGTGGGGAACCAGCTGGGGCTGGCTACTGTACGGTACAAGCTTTCGAGGTCTTCCTCTGCCAGGGCTGCTTGATCCGCCCACGGTACCAGATCCACCAGCACCAGACGCGGAGACCTTCTTTTGATCTTTCAGAATCTCCTTGAGTTCAGCCTCGTCGTCGGTGATTTGAGCCTTCAGGAAGGAAAGGTCGTTCATTGAAGTCGCATCGCTGAGCGACGCCATGACAGGGATGCGGGGCGTGTACGCAATGTCGTCTAGCTTGGGCGCGTACTTTTCTGGTATGATCGATGGGTCCAGATATGCCTCCCGACCCTTGTCTAAAAGCTGAATAATGTCAATACTCTCCCCCGGGGCAATAGCCGTCGAGTGACTTGGCGTAATACAATCCATGTCGACCTCCTTTCTCAGAACATGATCAATGTCTATTGCTGAAAAGTATGCACAGGCTTGCGGTAAATCGTCGATGCCGACCTGCTGTGCAAACATGGCTCTGGTCCAGAGATTGGCTACTTGTAATGCCATGGCAGCTCGGTACTTATCCTCGTCCTTGACAAGATAGCGAATCTCGTCGTGGACAGTGATTGCCAAGCGGGCATTGATGTTGAAACGCCTGGTGAGATAGTCCATTCCGACAATGAGCAGATGTAAATAGTCTACGCCGCTTGACTGGATAGCCCAGTTGATTCGGCTAGTCAGAAAACCACCTTTGCTGACAAAGCGACCCATGAGCGCTTCCGTGATGCCGGCGCCAAGGACGGGTGTACGTGGCCTGTCCTGTTCGGCAAACTCCTCAAGTTTGTTGAACACAAATGACTCGGTACCGCCTCGCCAGAATGGTCGTTTATACAGCGCCTTCCGATTCGTCTTTGTGCCTTTTGTGTTGGCGTATAGCTTGCCAGCCGTGTCGAGCGTCTCAGCTTCTGACAAACTCGGGTCAAACTGGCGGAGCAGTGTAGCGGCAAATTTGAGCCCGGCGCCATAGATACGTCCATAGTTGAAAACTTTGGCATCGTTACGCGTGATGCCCAAGATTGAAGCAGTACGAGAATGTAAATCAGTGCCAGCGGCCTTGGTGCCCTCCAATGTCATGAAGCCAATTGCATTGCCACCATGCAGCTTGAAGATCGCATCTCCAATAACACTTGCAATCCAAAGCTCCTCTGAATCAACATCTGCTCCAACAAAAGAGAACCCTGGTGGTGCTCGTACCATTGCCTTAAGCTCGGAACCGACACGATTCTTCTTAGCATTGCTGGCTGTAAGCCACGTGTTTTCTACGGCTCTTCGCGTGATTGTACCCATCGGGATGATCTGTGGTAGGATATAGCCCTGCTTATGCGAGTTCATGGAAGCTTTGGCTGTTCCATTTGTGTGTTGGTCTTGATAAACCACCATTTGCGACATGATTCTGTCTCGTGCGCTGATCCAATATGAGCAGGAAGCATTCATTTCGAGCGCTTCCTTGGCATATGTAAACTCTGAAGATAATGTCCCCTTGTCGAAATATGACAAATACCCTTTGGCCAAAGGGTTCGCACATCGTGCTGTGGGGCCGTCTTTGTGAGGAAGTTTGATGTAGATACCGCCACGATCCTCCTTGATGGATTCAATCGGTTCGTCACTCATATCGCAACGCACAAGTTGAGTCTCGGCGTACTTTGACATATCTTTGACAGGGACACGAAAGGTCCAACCATACTTGTCGGACCAATGTAAAGGATATCCATCCCACGCCAGTCTCAGTAGTAGCGGAGCCACCCGAGTTCTCACGGTGATATTGATCGGCATGTCTTTCTTGGTGAATAGATCCTTGTACCATTTTGGCATGCCCGGCATCTTTTGACGAGCGGCGGGCCTTGGAGGATCGCCCTTTTTCTTGCCCTTGACCATCTTGATCTCCATGCCAGACCAGTCCAATTGCCGAAGCCAAGGATCGTTCTCCCACTTTGCCGTGTCATCTTTGATGGCAATGGCCTTGTCCGTGAGCCCGACTAGCCGTTCGGTGACGGCATCAGAAAGCCGGTGATATGTTGCCTCGGCATTGGCAATATAGGCATCCCACGACTCATTGACAGGCAAGATGACAGCTGAGAGGTGGCGCAACGCTGCGAAGCTGACAGGGTGTGGACAGGTCTCGAGGAAGTTTGGAAAAACGATCTTGTAGACCTTGTGTGTGATGGCGACATCGGCAGCACAGTAATCCAAAAGGTGATCCAATCTGCCAAGAATTTCGTCGCGGCTAGAGCCGCCGAAGTCATCACGAGCAGACTTGTCCAATGTTACGTCCAGGTGGAACTTGGCAACATCTCTGAGCGAGTTGATGGCACTTCGTTCGATCCAAAGCTCCTCTTCCTCCTCCCTAAAATTGTTGTTGGCCAGCAAAGTGGCGAGTTCTGCATTGTTCGTTTCCTTGGAAATTTTGTCCCGTAGCTCCCTACTCTTCTTATGCTTCATCCATGTAGGTCTCTGCTGAGAACACATGCCATTTACTGCGACATGAAGCGACATGGTGTCCAGGAAGCAATTCCGCGTTTGCTTTAGGTCGTACTCTTCGAGTATCCTGGCGCGATCGTATCCAATATTGTGGCCAACAATGATTCGGTCTTGACTAGGGTCCCCCATTGGAATGAGGTGCTTGTCATCCTTTGACTCGCCCAACAACCAAGGCGAAAGCCAGGCGTACCACGCATTCGGGCTCATTGCGCAAGCCATGACGGCGAAAGAGCTCTCCTTCCACATAACCTCGGTATCAAAACACAAGAGCTTATCGTCGGGTGCCTCGACAGCCTCGGTGCGTCCATCGCGATAGTACTTGGTCCAACCACTTTGGCGCATCCATTTCCTCGGTCGCGGAGGGGCGTTTTCCCTTGCAAATTGATTCGCATGGCTCAAAAATGGTTCGGCGCAATCCACCCCCAGCTTGTGAAAGTGTTCATCGAGACTTTGTCCTTGAATCGGAGGCACATCAAAGGCAATCGGTGGTGTGTTGTCGGTATTCTTGCCCAGGAGATCATGCCGCCGTAAATGATCTTTCGAGAGCTCGACCAGCTCCCTCGGCGGCGGCTTGCTGCCTGAGGGAAAGACTTGGTTGTAGACGTGGACGCTGAGGTGTTGCACGCCAATCTCGTTGAATCTAGCCTCGGATTGCCTGGCAAGGGACTGAGATCGAATAAGCGTCGAATGGTCGTTTTCCACAGGCTGCGAAGCCGTCGCCGTCGATTGCGATCTCAGTTGCGACGGTCCCAATAGCCATGCTTGTCGATGTCTTGGACCCTGCGCTGCTCGGTGTTTAGCGAGGCGCACGAAGCTTGCCGTTGGAGCAGGCCTCAGATGCCACCCTGCATGATTAAGCATCGCTACCTTCTATACAGACACATGGCAGTTGGTGTGACGGAAATCAGGTGGCCGAGGTTGCGATGGATCGATTGCGATAGCTGTGGTTTGGGTAATTTTTATCGCGACATGTATGACGAGATGAAAGCATCGGCTTGTCGACGATAAAGATGGGGGGCAACTAAACTTTTTGAGAATGAGGGTCCTCTAGCAGAGCACGGCTGGGTGGGCCTAGAGCAACTAGCATAGGCTTGGCAAAGGTGGAGACGCGAAGTCCAAAGGCGCGCCAAACGCCAAATGTACAGAAATGCAATTTATCTTATTACTACCTAGGGTCCAAGGGCCAATGCCATTGTTTGTCGAATTGCATGGATTGTCAAAACGATCTTGTCTAACCGTGGTTCATGCTTGATCCATGTATTGTCATTTTTTTAACCTACCGCCGTTTCTTGTGGCTTTTATGAAGATATCTGAAATGTACCAGTGCTGCATATAGGAGTTATTGTAGTTATTATTTGCGTCTCTATACTGCGGAGGATCTGACCCGTGTGATCAGTGTGTTGGTGCAGGTGGTTATTGTCAATGAGAGAAGAATTGTCGTTTTTTTCGCGCTGGACAAAGTTCCATGTCGATGCTATTCCACATTGTGACTTACACGATGAACAGAAGATTATTCAGGTGGAAGAGCAGTAATCATTCTTGCATCGCTTCCTTGAATGAAAAAGGGTGGAAAGAGACACGGAATTGTCCGAGTACAAAACTGCGGGAAAATATTTGCAAGTCCAGCTCACTGCTTTTCTCCGAACTGGGCCACCCACACATCCATGGTCCTTACTGGCTCATCTTTCAACTGCTCGACTGCTGTGAGAACCGCATCTCTCGACGTCTGTACTGCCAACTTCACCCTAGGATCCGTGATACTCTCTGCCATATCCTTCAGGAACCCTTTACCCTTTACCGAGCCTACTTCCCATCTACCATCTAACAGCCCAGGCTCAGGCACTACTATACTATCTGGGCCACTCATCATCCAGCCGACGCCTGCAGCGATGTCCTGGATCGCACCAGGAGTCAAGGGGCTTCTTACATTCTCTGAACTCTCTGTCCGGAAGGCCTCCAGCATCCCTCGCGCCAGCACGGCAAGCACATGCGGAACGGCTGCCTTCTCTGTAGCGTGCATAGCGTATTCGGCTATGCAAATCTTCTTGACCCTTCCTTTCAGCGCTCGGAGAATACTGGCCAGCACTGACGGGGTAGCAAAATACCAAATGCAGTGGGCGAGAATCGCCACATCCCACGGATCCTGCTCATTTGACGCTGCCTGTTGCAGGAACTCTTCGGGATCTGCCTGATGCCAGCGGATTCTGCCACCCACCGCGCTCTTGGTCAGGTAATCCTGTGCTTGAGCCAAGGTGAAAGGCGCGCCGTAGTCCAGAGCGCCCGGGTCGACAGCATCAATGTGTCCCTCCGAGCCCACAGTGTGGGCGAGTACGGCGGTGGTATTTCCCTGACCGCAACCAAGCTCAAGAATACGGGAGCCCGGCGCAATCTTCCAGAGATTGATGAGGTTGATTCTGTGCTGTGCCTGTGCAATCTCGATCTCTGGATGGTCTGGTGCTTGAAGAGAGTATGAGGCTATTTGTGGTGCCTCTCCCAGAGGGATTGGGTGAAATTGAGAAGTCATTGTACTGGGTTGGCGCGAAAATAGCTTTACGAGTAGTGAGTGCTAAGAGAAATTCTGGTGCCAAGCGGAGTTCATTCTGACTTATTTATGTATATAGTTTCAACGCAGCCTATCTATATACTAGTCAAGGTTGGGTAGGGCGTCAGCAGTTTTGAGTCATACTTTTAAGCCCCATGGGCACCATTTATAGTGTCCAATTGAAGTGATCAAATGCAAACATCGTAAAGCAGAGAGAATCAGTTGCGATTCTCATAGGAATACCTGTATAGCGCTTAGGCACGGTGGTGCGTGACTCACTAAACCAGGACTTTGGGATTCGGCATATGCAAGCTATTGGTACCTATGCTACTAGCCTAACTCGGAAGCTGTGAAAGGATTTGGTGTAGTACGAGATCGCCCAAACGTTCACTTCACAGATCCGTTCCCAAGTCCTTCTACCTACTTACCAAAGATCCTTTTAAGTGGAGGATCCGTATATGACAATTAAAATCAATAGAAACTACTGTGGAAGAGGCCGTCGAGACTTGGACAGTGAAATATGAGCTACATTGGCTAGGAGTAGAACGCGCATCAAATTTGAATATGTCAACCCTGACACCCCGATTCTTCAATATAAGCCACGCGCAGCCTTTTAATAATTTTGAAGACATGGCCCTAAATTTGGTTTTCCAGGCGCTCTCTGAAAAATAATTTTTGAAATGTATATGGTCGGGATCACACGTGGGCTTTTCAAGTAAGCCACAAAGAATATCACCAAAGGAGAGATAAGTATGACTGCTGCAGTTTGTGAGCAAAGAAATTCAACTTCATCCTGTATACTCCTTAAACTTCTATCTGTTGAGAGAAGTTGTTTTCTGTCCCTTCCTAACCCGTTCGAAGCTTTGTCAAAAGACCAGAATCTGTCCTCTATTGAATGTTTTATTCAATGTCATATCGATGGCCTCACCCGTCACCATCTGTGTCTATATATATGCCAACCTTCCGCATCACAAACTATCCACGAAGCTCGGGACTCGTGCTAGGAATATTCGCTGTTGGAGCCAGCACCAATTTGGAATCCTTTGTGCATTAAGCATTTACCGTGCGGCAAGGTCGATAATTCTGGACAAAATGCCATCCGAGGAGCTGTCACGAATGGCCTCTTCTTCTGCCAACCAAGTTCACAGTTCGACCCCACAGACTATGCCTGAGTTCTCCGCTTCTATGAGAAGTTGATTCGATGCCAGTGGGACAATATAATCCTGTCGACTTTCGCAAGTTGGCAAGCAGAGTCGCCCCTAGTTTGGGAATCGCTCAAGTGCCAACCCTTACTCGTTAATTTCGTGCGAGACTGGTATTTTCTGAAATAGAAATGATTGGCTGGACTTGTCTTGGGGGGAAAGGGAAATAACTGTACGATTTAATCTTTCTGAACCTACAGAGTATAGCATTTCACCTTCCGTCAGTCCTCCTGAGCAAGGTCTCCGCCTACCAATATTATGTCGGGTTCATCAAGTTTCATGACGCAAAGCGCGTGGAGGAAATTGCGACCTCGTCGATTTTGGAGATTTACATACTTGTCGATGTGATGAGGATGCAATACCAATCATGGCCACGTCGCTAGTCGGAAACCTTGTCCTTGTTCATGCGTTGCTTTGAGAATTGAAGCTAATCTGTATATTCCTGCAAACCGCATTTACGAGATTTGGTTACTTGCACCAGAATCGGCTTTTGATGAGCTATGACGCTGATGGGAATATGCATGACATAGAGTGCCAGAGCCGGGTTTGGATGTCGAAAAGATCACTCTGCTGGCCCATCAAGTCGCTATTGGGGTGCGTAGATTCGAGTGTATTTCGACAGATGAGAGACTATCAGATGTAAACTCTTGATCCCGATATGATTGCAAGCATAGCACTCATTCATGGAAAGCAAGATGCGCCGTATAGAAGGGTCTGTGACGCTACCACCGAGGTAAGCTCTCGGTGTAGGGTTTGCGATAAGGCCAGGGAGTC
This sequence comes from Neopestalotiopsis rosae, assembly GCA_023078685.1. Taxonomy (NCBI): domain Eukaryota; kingdom Fungi; phylum Ascomycota; class Sordariomycetes; order Amphisphaeriales; family Sporocadaceae; genus Neopestalotiopsis; species Neopestalotiopsis rosae. The sequence goes on along the minus strand of JALGAS010000012.1, from coordinate 927,299 downwards.
CATAGAATCGCCATCAGGACGTTTGCATATAGCCGACTTTTGGGGAATCGGAGACGCTGAGTTGCCTCGGTGTAGGGTTTCCAATAGGCCTGATCAAGAATCGCCTCAGGACCTGCTAACATGTTTACTGTCGCTGACCAGTCCTTGATGACTGCCAAGATGCTTTACAAGGACTTTCACTTCAGTCGGCCCGTCCACTTGCAACTCGCTACCAATAACGATCTACTCTGCACAGCCATTGGGCATATTAGTCGGCCCGTCCACTTGAGATGCGATCTACTCTGAATATTGGGCTGTGAGATGAATTGACATTTCATCCCAGATGATTGTTGATTTAGTTACGCGTTAAGTTGCGACTGCACAAACTCTCTAAAGGTCCAAGGTGGGAAATTGTTAGGATAATGCTCAAAATCGGTTGACGCTCACCAAGCACAGATCCTAGGCAATTGGCACAAAACAGTTACCTTTATACAACGAAATCGATCTGCTCACGGAGGCCGAGGTGACGTCAGTGATTCTGTGCTCGTACGGATACAATAATACTGAAGCGAGCCCCAAATCCATTGAACGAAACGGCAATCGGTTTCCTGTCATATTTTATAATGTAGTTCTTGGGGGGTCTCTGACTGCTGTTGAACAATTAGGTTGATGACTCTGGATACACGGTCCACTAGACGCCGTTAGTACTAGAATACGTACTTAACCTTAGGTATGTCTAGTCTATGCCTTATGGCAGCTCACCTTCTGATAGGCAGGCGCTTGGTGGTGGGGGAGGCGAATATGAACGACGAGGGCAAAATTGATACTGCCGGAGCTACCAAAAGAGTCTTGGCATACTATGTACAGTGTACTCGTTTGGCTTCCAGACAATAAGGACCTGCAACCCAGCCCATTCGCATTGAACAAGTCAGTTAAAACAAGAAGAATTGATTCCAGGTAGGTTTGGTAGGTACTCCGGACAGCCCATCCTGGTACTCCGAACATTCACCCACGGCCGAGGGACAAAAGTTGCACGGCCAGAACGGAAATAACCCCGTCCTTGAACCAGTAAAACTCGCATGCTTTAGCCTTTTTTATTGTATGTAGGACTAGACTATGCGTGCATCTTTCCCCATTCGCAATATCCATATGTCAGATTGTAGTGGACAACCGAATGCACGGAAGTAGCCTCCAGTCCAGTCCTGGCGGTCGCTTACTTCCGGAATATGCCCTTGGCCGGGCTTGTCTCGTTTGCCTAATTTCCACCTAAGCTTTGACGGACCTGGGAAAAAAGGACTAATAAAAAGGACACTGCATTCTCCCATGGGCGAGACAATTTGGTGGGCTGGAGTCATCATCTTGTCATTTATTGCATGTGCCCCATGGCTTCGTGGCTGGCTGGCTGGCTAGCTAGCTGGCTTTCTCCGCTTGCACGCTCCGTGAATCTCTGACAATGTGCTTGCTGTCGTGGCGATTCGAGACCACCTACCTTGTACATGCGTTGACTTGGCCGCATCTGGCGTACTCATGGTGCGCCTATTATTGTGTAAGTCTCGTAGCCACCACCCAATCGTGGTATGTAGGCTAGCTTGTAGGTTAGACAGCTAGGTGTAGGCAAAGATCGGGGAAATGATAGTTTCGTGAGCTGTCTTTGCAAGAAAGAAAGTCAGTATCATCCTTCATTGCCGACCGGACTGGGTAAATTCTCAATTTTCTTCGTCTCAGCTGCGCTTTCCGTTTACGCAAAGACTCGATTGCGCCGTGCCACCACACTCGACATATGAATAACGAGCCACGGCCAGCGTTTGCTCCAAAGGGAAACCGTGCTCTTCACCATCATCATACCACCACCACCACCTTTGGCTACCTTACGATTCGCCGCATTTACTAAACAGAACACTTAGCAAATGACCCCAAAACTGGCACTGCGGCAAGGACGGATCCACGGAACTCGGCCTCATTGCACCTCTTTTGACAGCTTACGATTTCTTTCGGACAGTCTTTAAACAAGAAGCACTCATGCTTCGGCCAGCATCGTTGGAGAGGAATCGTCGGATCTTGGAATTTTCGGCCAGCCAGCAGACAATCTCAGTGCTGATGTCAGGTCGGAGGTGACGTTTGCAAGGTCGGAAACTACAGCGCATATTTTCCTACATACCTACCGGGGCATGCTTATGGTGCAAGTAATCGTCCCAATTCAAGCAGTGGTCTCAGATCTTCTCGTCTTATGGGTAAGATGGACGACGGACACAGCCTGTGGCAGCAGCGGCACATGCAAGGTACGAGGAAAAAACAATTCAGTGAAGCCCTCTTTTGAATTTTCTTTTTCTGTTTCTCTCCTCTTTTTTGTCCTTGGTTAATTTTATAACATTGGCAAAGCAAGTCTGCATGTTAATTCAAGGCAAACAGATGAAATAACATCACTAAACAATCACGGTGACCTGGAGCTGGAGGACCCGCAGCAGCAGTGGGACGAAGTTCCCAATGCCCTAGAGTGTGAGGTCGCCGACGGCCTGATTGCTGCTAGCGGCACAATCGGCGCCCAGAATCCTTCGATCCCGACCACGCTTGGTTCCTTCCGGCCAGCCGTCGAGGACAACCAGTTCTTCCCTCTGTTTCCCACACTCACGAACCTCGAACCCGACCTGTCAGGCTCCGTGTTTCCGAGTGCTGGCCGACATCTTTCGTCGGTTCCAGAGACTTTTGGTCTGTCACCCAGTTTCGCACCTGAATCCCGAAACGCGACCACAAATCAGAGTACTCTTGTACCGCCACGTCGAGCCCTTAGAAGCACGCCACTGTCGCAGTGGACGCTGCCAGTACCAACACTTAATTCTGCGACGGAGACGGCGACAGCAAATGAACCAATCGCTTACGAAATATTCCGTGCCACTGATGTATCAGATAACTCTGGACAAGGTCGTTCGCAGATGCCAGTAGAGCCAGGCAATTCGATCTCACTAGGGGACGCATACGACGACTTTGACTTTGACTTCAGTGGAGGGCCGACAAGCGCCGCCGCTGCTGCTGCTGGCAGTTACCAATTTGCCCCGCCAAACACCTGGATCAACCCACTCCTGAACCTGGACAACTACAATCTTGGAAACTACATCAACCAACAGTTACCTACATCACCCGCCCAGCAAGGACAACCAAGTGACACCTTGAATAACGGCGCTTCATTTCCGTACTCGTGGCCTTCTCAACCACAACAATCATTTGACATTTCGGCTGGCTCCGGCGGCAGTCGCCAGCCAAACAGCGACGACCAATTCCTTGGACTGCTGGGCGGCGACTTCTCATCTCCATCGTTGCCACCATTCAGCAGCCCCCCGCCCAGGCCGAACAACGCCTTTGCTTGCCTTCATCCAGCAGTTCCTGCGCCTTCTTTTCAATCGCAACTTCAGAACGCAGCCGACAATATGCCAATTCAAGCGACTAGCCACACCGCCGCATCGGAAAGAGGCCGAAGACCTAGGGCTCCGAGCCTGGTTGACCTCACGTCCCCTAAGCTGGAGCGTGAAGGCGATGTACCCCGTGCGCTAGATCGCGCCACGCCGATGCGAGCTCCCAACTCGAGAAAGCGCACTCGCGACAGCACAACTGGCAGCAGAGCCGGCACGACTGAGAGGCGGACTCCCACGTCTACAAAGTCACGACCGATCAAATCTCTCAAACGCCAGTCATCAACACACGAAGATGACCCGTTTGCCGAATCGTCCCCTGCACCTCAAGGCGATGATGATGATGTTCTAGACCTGACTGGTACCGACGAGCTGCCGGCCGAGCCGCAGCTTCCCCCAGTGGATAATCGGGTGAAATTGAGCAAATTCCAGTGTTCTATCTGCATGGACGATGCCACTGGTCTGACAGTCACACATTGTGGTATGCTATTTTCATGTAACTTTTTTGGTTTCGCTACTGACTAACTTCTCTAGGTCACCTTTTTTGTTCGGAGTGTCTACATTCTGCCCTGCATATAGATCATCTCAAGAGGACATGTCCAATATGCAGACAGAAGGTCGAGCTAAAGAATAAAACCGGTTCAAAGCAGCCGAAGAACTCGTTCTATCATCTCGAGCTCAAGCTCATGACGGCGAACCGGAAGGGCAAGAGACCGGTTGGCCAGTGAATGAATTCGAGCCCGCATTCGGCTCAATGCGAGTTGGGATCGGCTTGGAGTAGCATCAGGTTTTCATGTGAATCTGGTCAGACTTTGACCAGTATGGCGTATTGCATGGACAGGCGTTTTTGATTTGGAAGGTTCACGACGCATTCGATACCCACATGTTTTCAAGGAAGGGATTGGGACTGAGACCGAAAGGGTACTGAGAAGTATTTGATGACTATGCCAGCTGTGTGGCTTTCTACCGTACATTCTGCTGGTTTTCTTTTGAGCTGTGTCAGCATAAGCAAAGAAGTTGGCCACTGTCAACATGGGAACAAGTGGGCATTTATAGATAGCGTTCTGGCCAGCTATTGCGAGGAAGTCACATATACGAGCCCCGCGTATAGATAATGTATTTCGACTGAGAAAGCGCATATATTTACTAGTACTCAATGCGAAGTCGACACGGTGGCCGTGGGATCCCCTGCAATCATGAAATAAGTGCCCGAGTTGCTTGAATACAACGAATAGCTTCAAGGTTTGTCACAACTTTATAAGAATCTAGACACGAATCTACACAAAACTACGTCTTCTACAAGCCCACTCACATATTATAGTATGCCGTCTCTGTCTATAATAGGGCTGACCGTTTCGTCGGCGTCGCCGCCTCCCCGACCCAGCAAGCCTCTCTCCTCCACGGCGTCACCTTCTTCTCTGGTGCGCCCCAACCGTCCTCCGATGCCGGTTGCGTCCTCTTGCAAGCCCTGGCGATCTCTTCTCGACTCCTCGGCCCCATTCAAGACGAACCAGCAGTCTTTCTTGGTGAGGAGTCCGACCAGCTCGCCACGCTCGGTGAACAGGACGTACCGCACGCCTAGTTTTTGAAAGTAGGTCACAGCCAGGTGCAGAGAGCTGCGGGAAGGCAATGTGAGGGGCGTCTGGTCCATCCAAGGTCTGAGGTCGAGTGTGCTCCTGGGATCTGCAAGCGGCTGGTGCGAGAAGAAACATTCAGTTTCTGGTGGCAGATTACGGGGTGATGATGTCGCCGAGGTCAAGTTGTAGACCAACTCTGAACGGCTAATGTAGCCCAATAGGACCGCCTCGCGGGGATCCGATATAACCGGGAATCCGCGGTACTCGCACGATTCCAATACATTGCGCAGCGAAGCAATAGTATGTCCGGTGGCGGTGAGCACCACGAGGTCCTCAATGCGCGTCATAATCTGGCCAGCAGGAATATCTGGAACACTCTGCGCACCATGTCCATCGTCGCCTGAGTCGAGAAAGGGATAACCATTGAAATGGATCCAAGATTCATAGATACCGCGGCGAGAAAATGCATCCCCAACCCAAACTGACAACATGACCGCAATCATGATGGGCAGGACATACGTCAAAGCACCCGTGAGCTCAAAGGTAATGACGACAATGCTGACAGTCATGCGCGTGACACCCGCGAGTGTCGCGGCAGCTCCGATTATGGCATACACGCCTGGCGTGATGCATGGAACATCAGGTTCGCATTTACTAAATGCAATAAAGCCTGGGTGATTGTGTTGCCAGATCTCCATGATAATACCCACGGCTCTGCCACTGAGCGCCCCAATGGCCATACTGGGCAAGATGATACCAGCAGGAATCTGCAGGCCAAATGTAATGGAAGCCAGGAAGAATCCAAGCACGGCAGCAAAGAGGAGAAGAACAATGGTACCAGCTGTTGCTATACCGGTTTTGCAAAGTCCAAAAGGATCATCAAGAACCTGAGTGCAGTCCGAAAGCAGCGAAGAGACAATCTCTGAAGATTGTGCTCGCATATAGTGATTTGGGTAATTGATGAGTGCCGTGAGTAGCGCAACGAGTACGACTTGGGTCAGAGGACCAGGGAGAGGCCAAGAAGTCGATTTCTTCCAACGCGCCACGGCCATGTTGGTTTTGATGAATAGACCACCGTAGATGCCACCCATGATGCCTATCAGTGCAAACGGAATCATTTCGAACCCATGCCAACCAGATCCGTACTTGACTTGGAATAAGACGAGCTTTCCAGAACGGAACGGGTCAAAGGCTTGCAGCATCACGGCCGCAGTCATGGCACATACAAATGACTGCCACATGGTCTTGTCGGGGAAGTAGTAAGAAAGTTGCTCGAGACTGAAGAGTACACCGCCAATGGGCGCCCCAAAAGCAACGGATATGCCAGATGCAGCAGCCGCTGATATAACCTCGCGCTTTCGGGCTTCATTGTCATTGACACTGGGAAATAGCTTGATGAGCAGATTTGCACAACAACAAGCTACATGAACCAGTGGGCCCTCTTTTCCCAACCACATGCCAGACGCAACAGCAAGTGCCTGTAGACCATTAGCATGATTCCGGGATACTATTAATATTGTGGCAATCGTACCAAGCCCAAACTCTTTATGAGCAATGTCCATCCACCAAGAAACCTCCTGATGATGAATCCTCCCAGCATGGTCTTGATCTCGGGGATTCCACTATGCTTGGCGTATATAGCGTATTCACTGACCAAGGTTCCAGCGCAGAGGGCGAAAGTGACTGAAAGCATCAGGAAGAAGAAATATTCGATGAACCACTTGCCGCCGGCGCTCGTAATACCCAGCGCCGTAGCCCAAGGTTTCCAGCCCACGCAGTTGACGCCCTGATCGTAGCCGTAGCAGCAGAAATTCCGATTCAGATAAAAAGCGCCACCATCCGGTCCCGACGCACAGTATCCAGACTTGAGATCGGCGAGCCAGTCGGACGCAATGTCGATACCTGCTGCGAGTGCGCCTACGGCAACACCGGTGAAAACCAGAATAAACCATATTTGAGATGCGTCGAGAAGTTGTTGTATATATCCCACCAGTCCGGTGGCACTGGAGTATAATACTCGTAGTCGCTGTCTTTCTTTCGTGTATTCAAAGATCCAGTCAATGGCCGTGAGATCTTCGTAGCCAACTCGTCGCCCAGGCCCTTCCACATACCAGTCCAAGGGTATTCCATCTTTTGATCCATTGAGTATGCTACCGCCTGTCTGACTGCGCGTCGGGGTCCCGATACCGAGCCCTTGCAGGCGGGTCGGCGTGTTACCTCCCGACATGTTGGGCGATCGCGAGTTGGGAGATCGAGGGGGTGTACCGAGGCGGTTGCCTGTAATCGCCGAGAGCAAGCGGCCCGGGTGTGACAGTACCGTCTCGTTTTGCTTTTGCTTCCGTTTGAAGCTCATTGGCTCATTCATTGGGTCATCTCCGAGCAAATCGCTATCTTGTGGTGCGCTGAACAGATCGAGGTCATCGTCATCGTCATCGTTGCCATCGCTATCGGGGCGCCGCTGATGCGCTCGGGGTGGCGGTTGGTCGCTAAAGGAGTGCGAGGAGGATGACGAACCCTCCTCTCCTACGGGTATCCTACTGGCCATGCTGAAGTCACAGCAGGCGCAACTGCCATATTCATTCGTCCGACTACTCCTGAAGACTTCGAATTGTTCAGTCCGATTAAATACAGTCGATGGAGTGCTGCGCAAGCATTATGATTGCGACAAGGCTGAGCAGGGGCGTCGTGGCAGGGGTTACGCAGCTCTGCGATAAGCCCCGATAAAGTCCGTCATAGGCTGGGCACTCAGGTAATGGGAAGGTATTACTTAGTCGTTACCTAGCTTTCGATCTGTGACCTAGCCAACCTCACTAAAGTACAGCACTGCAATGAGCCAAACCTAAAAACTTCCACACCCAAAGGAGAACATTGAAAAGAATAAATTGGGCCTAACCTAGATCGTTTCGGTATGCATAGGTATGCACTTGTATCAATCTTTCCTTGAAATCATTTGCCCAAGATATCTTGCCGCTTGTTTTTAGGCCTCTGTCAAATCATAGTACCTGAGCGGGTCCATCAAGTTTGCTGCAAATTTGGGCATCGCTCTACCAAATCCAGTCCTTGAAGGGTAACAGCATGAACACGCTGCGAAAATGAGCGAACAAAGTGCACAGCCTTCCAAGCATCTGGAGCAGCCAGGCTCCCAAAACCAAAATGCATCATTGGAGAGGATCATAGGGCTGCTCAAGGCAAAGGATGACACTTCACGCTTTGTTGGTCTTGCCCTTTTGAAGTCGACGCTAGATTCGTCAGAACAGCTTAGGAACGACAAGACCGTGGTCATCACATTATGGAGCTCTATATCTGCCAAATTTCTCGATCGCCTTCTTCGAACTGGTTCAAAGCCCGGGGCAAAACAAGCAGATGCCAAGGAAATGCTCGATCTTGCTGCCAATGTCGTCTACACGTTTGCCATACTCCTCCCGGAAGAAGCAAGAGCTGATGACAAGCTCCTTGGACGGGTCCCACTCTTGGTGAATGCCATCATCCAAAGGTATGATATACTTTCTTTCGAACAAGAATCCACCATTTTGCTGACCAAAGAAGCTCGGAAGAGACGACTGATTTTATTGTCAAAACGTTACTCACAATCGTGAGCTCATCTTCAAAGGGCAGTGATGCACTTGCTGCAATTCAAGATTGGTCCCCTTTGATCGAGATAGCCCCAAAGCAGCCCTTGGTCTTATCCATCTTGGCGTGGACATGGACAACTGGCAACCAATTCGATACAAAAGCAATGTCCCGGAAGATTGACGAATGCATCAGCTCCCTCTGTGCATCCTACAAAGGCACGGATGCAGTCACGTTGTTGGATTTTTTAGGCAAGACTTTAGGTCGTGTCAATCCCGATGTAAGTACCATGCTCTAATAATTAGACCTAAAGTCTCGACTCGGGGATTAATGCATTATAGCTTCTCCTCGAACGCCCAACATGGTTGTCCTCGGCGATAAACTTTGTACACAATCTAGCAAGATCCAAGCCGACGGCAGTCAGCCGCGAGGCGTATACGAATTGTGCTGCTAATCTCCTTGTTACCTATGGTGATTTAGCTAGCCACGCTTTGTTTCAAGACATTTTCAAGTCATCCAAATCTCTTTCTTATCTTTTCATGAGCCTGATCATAATCGATCTTCGCTCAAGCCTTCCAAACTTGCTTGCAAAGCTCAACACTGCAGAATATCCAGCCATTTCCGAGAGACTGACGTCTGCGCTCATAATTCTGTCATTCTTCATCAATTATTTATTAAAGATGATAGATCAAGCTGAGTCTGACGATATCTTTCAACATGTCCAGCCGGATCTCCTCCTCAAGCTCAGGGACTCGGTTATTGAAGCACTGTCACTAGTGCTGGAATACCTTAGAGACAGATGGGATGCTGCGGTCTCTGGAGCTCAGGGCCTCCATCCCGATGCACGAAGTGCCGAAGCACATACCGGCAGTGGATCTTTGAGAACGCTGGCCTGGGACTCAAAGCATGAATCTGCCTCTGAGGACCGTTTGTTGTTAGCAGCTCTGAAATCTCTTGGCGATTGGATAAGAGAGGACGATGCTCCAGGTTTGAGGCGAGAGGCTACAGGTCTAATAGACCTCCTCATGGACCTTTACCAACCCAGTACGGCTGCCCGAATCGGAGTTGCCACACGCCCACTTGTGCTGGGTGTACTCGATGGAATCCTGAAGGAAGACGATGGCGTGCAAGCGCTTTTGGAACACAATGGTTGGTCGATTTTGAGTCGGGATTTATTGCTCATTCTTTCAACCTCGGAGCAGACTGGCCGCTCCGAACACGAGCTTGGGCAGCACATCTCGGCAATCCTGATGTCACTCGCGGAAAGCAGATCGACAACACCGGACGACTGGTTGGACGTTGTGACAGGCGTGGCAGCGTACAATGTCCCGGCACTCTCTCAACCTCCAGCTTCTCTGCAACAACTCTGGGCAGACATGCTTGAGCTCTGTATCTCATTACTTATCAAAACACCTCCTGGTGTAAAAAGACGCTATGTCCATTCAGCCAGCGCACTCGGTGGTATTGCAAAAATTGTGTGCCAGATGAATCTAGAACATGATATTAGAGAACAAATCAAGGACGGCACGGCACAGCTGTACGGCGATTCAATCCTTGGCGGACTTCAGTAATATTACTGTCTGTTCATCAAAAAGTCTCAATCTCCCTGATGCCTCCCGATTCTTGGATGATTGATTGGTCTCCTATCTCACCCGCGGCGTAAATACCACATCGAATGGGGGTAAAGCCATGGTAAATGCATCCATAATCGTTTCTTCATAAGCCTGCCAGTTTGTGCCGGGAGGAAATTTCAAGTCGAACCCGAATGCTACTCTTGCAACCACACTTCTCACCTCCCGCAAAGCAAGTGGTTTACCAACACATGCATGCTTGCCTACACCACGACTGTCAGCTTGAGGATGATTACATGAAGAACGCAACCTACCAATATTAAATGGGAAAAAGGCGTCTTTTTCGCATTTTAATTTCGAGTCCGGACTCCACCTCTCTGGAATAAACTCCGTCGCCCGCTCAAAGAAGCGCTCATCACGGTGAAGCACCCACGTGGGAGCCAACACATCTATGTCTCCTGGAATATAGATTTGCGGACCAAACTTGGATTCTGGGATAATCAGACCTTCGGGGCCTGTCGTACGAGGGTTGCCACTAATTCCGGCTGGGCGTATGCGCAAGGTTTCATTGATGATGGCATCGACCCACTCGATTGTCTCCTTATTGGCAATAAGCGTCGCATAACTAAAGGACTCTGGACCTTGAGGGAAGAGGTTATCCAAGAGCTGCTGTAATTTGGCAGTAGCAGAGGGCGCCGCAGCCATGAACCAGAGACAATTCGCCAGTACGCTCTGTGTTGTATCGGCACCTGCCGCAATCATGACCCTGCTGTCCGAGTCCATTGCCTCCTGACTCGGCGGTGCCGAGGGCCCACCTTGTTCCATGGCGTCCAGCAGGTGGGACATTACGTCTTTGCGATCTTGCGAATCCTCTTTGCCAGACTCACGATCGGCCTTGTGCTGAATTTGTCGTTCACGGACCACACTGGCGCACAGGGCCAAAAAGGGGACAAAGTCACTACCACCGCCTGGGAGAGCGCTGAGTATACCCATGAGCCAAGGCACCCAACGCAGACCTGCCCAAGCGTAGTGGGCTTTCCTCATGGCTACGAGAGCAGGGTGTGATACGCCCGAGACCATGGTCCCGTATTTATTTCCAAAACCAACGAGCGCCATGATGTCAAATGAGAGCCTCCCCATTTCTGCGGGAACGTCGAGGGTTCCTTGTACGTTCAGCTTTCGCAGGAAATCACCAATGATTTCCTGTATGTCAGCATCAAATTTGTCCATAGTTGGGGTGCTAAAAGCCTGCTCCCAGGGCCGTCTTCGCTGCTTGTGGTCCTCTGAAAGTCGCGAAAGGGAGAAACTGAGCTTGCTGTGATCATTTCCCTGGTGTGACCACCAAACGCCCTTGCCAAGGGCCATGAGTGGTACCACTGCATCGGCACGGTTGACAGTTATCATGCGAGGAGCTAAACAATATTTAGTCTGCCATTGTTTCATGCGCAAGCTTGGGGTAACAAACCGATACGGACAACATCGCCATGCTCGCGATGCCAGTTGTGTAGTCTCCGGTGGAATTTATACTCCCCTGAGCTCTGCTTCACTGTCCAGAATGCGCTAAATCGTGCGGCGAAAGGTCCAGGGACATTGCGCAGACGGTGAAAGAATCCGCGGTAGATCAATATTGAGCTTGTGAGACTGGTCAAGAACGCCGAGACAGAGAGCCGCAGCTTTGACAGGGCCGTGAGCAGCGGCAGGTTCCAGACATTGATGAACCATAATGTCATGAGAAAACACGACGCAATGGCCACTCCAATGAGCCGCAAGGCCCTAAAGTCGACTTCTACCCTCCGGGCATATACATGATGAAACAAGACGCCGCCCAGTGCCGAGAGACCGAGGATCGTCTTGTCCGAGAGAACAGTTTCGAGCAACATGGTGAACTATCTGATAATAATTCAAGTGCTTCTATCACAACTGCCAAAACACCAGAATGCCTGGCGGTGTTATCGTGCTTATGTATCGAGACGTGCCATAGCGCAAGCCTCCGTATCACCCACATACATCCCGGTGAATCATTCCCTGTTGGGCGAGTCTGGCCGTTATGTTCGGGAGGGGCCCAGTGATGAAATACGCAAGCATAACGTCTGATAGGCCTCGAGACATGGGAACGACATTTGGAGCTCCTGGGCATCGTACCGGGGCTAGACGTCTCTAGTTGTCGAACTAGCGGGCCGACTCCGCAGAAATTTAGTTTGTTCTTAGCTGACTTACCCGAATCGCGCTATAGGTCGGGTGTATCGTGGCATCTCGATGACCGTTGGCGGCACTTTGTTGGCCGCGTCGTTGTCCAACGTCAGTCTGAGATGGGCAAGGGATGGGCGAAAGCAGTGTAACGACACTCAAGAAATGCCTCGATAAGGCATGATATGATGCCTCTTGCGTCACGGGACACCATCAGCAAAAATCATAACATGTAAGGGCATTGATGAATAATCGTGACTGGTCGAAAAAGAACTGACCCCTGCTTGCATTGATCGTTAGTTACCTTTTTCATCTGTACCTTCGCATACATGGATTCCTTGGCTCTGCGCGGAAATCATAGCATTAGTCGCGAGACCCGCGCCCTCTTTCCACCTCCATACGTGCGTTCGGTCGATAAAAGAGATCCACTGCTGAAAAGAGAAGAAATAAATATATTTACTAAACTGTGACTAATGGTTATGTACCCCAAATGCGGAATATTCCTGACGTTCCAAATTGGGCTGATTTACCTGCTCGGAGATTTTGAGTCCTAGCTTCTCGTCATGATAAGCCTCATATTATAGCCCGGCACTGGTTATTGGATTCTGGATCCTAAACCCAACGGCTAGCGGTGAAGGGAGGATCAATAGAGTATCGAGTGCCGGAGCCGTTGTCACTATATTCTGCAAGAGCACCACAACTACCCGTCCCTTGGGGGCTCTCAAGGGTTCGAAGAAAAAACCAAAGGGTCGAGATCTACAGTAGTGTACGATGGGAAGTGGAGACCCGCCCGTTATTCCTATCTGGAGATCCCTCTCTTTCTGGTCCTCGTCATGTCAGCCCATCCAAACTATCGAGAGCCGGTGGGCATGCGGATTTCTGGGTCGGTATCCGGTGCGGCATGTGGAAACCGCAGCTCATTACTACCTATGTACGTACAATGAAGTCACACGGATTGTTTTTTCCGTCCTTATTACCGGTTCATATGTAAATCGGTTGATGTCTCTGCCGGCTAGATGAGTTGGGCGAAGAAACAATGATTGTCTTTCACTCTTGATCTTTTGGGAAATAGCTAGCTGTGATCATGCTGGGTATGGTAATTTTGCCTTGTTGAATGGAGACACTAGGGGAACCGGCAGCATAAAGCCACGACTTGTGTGTGGAGTTTGATGCGTGTCTAGTCCATCTTGGTACATACGATGGCTCTGGTGATTGACTATCTTCTTCTGTTCTACCGTCATGTCGAAAGATGGTGCAGCCCTACTTCGTATTCGGACCTATGGAGTACAAATTCCACGCGTCTTACGATGACAGGCGTTGCGATGACAGGCGGATCGACGCCAAGAATTTCTCGGACTTGTCTGTAAATACCGCTGCTCATACCATACCTCTATGAGTACTAGATGTTGCATTAAGAATGGGTCATACATCACTGGTCGTCTCGAAACTCGTTTACTAATTATGACTGCTCATAGTAATCGATCCCCAATCCGATGGACTCGCATTGCTCCAATTCCGAAAATGATTCCTGGATACTAGGCCATTGCAACGTGCGTCTCGTCAGATTGTCCTTGGTGGCCGGGAGCCACCGACCGGCGACCTCCAACTCGTCAATCGTATTTTGGTATCCTCTCGCCTCCAGGAACCCGGCATCCGGATTGGGGTCAAAAGTCCTTGCAAACGACGAAAACGAGTCGAGAACGAATTGCTCAAACGGTAGATCATTGTCATCTCGCATCGGCAGACCCTGTCGCGCCAGGTTGCCAAAGACGTAATACAGCTCGCCCGAGTGGCACTTGAAGTATTCGGCATCAGGGTCACCATAAGGGCGCGACGCCGTCTTGGGCGGCTCGCACGTATTGAGCCCTGGCCAGCCCGTTGTCTGGTATGACCGGTTGAACTCGTAATAGTAGACGTCAGGCTGGAAACGACCAGATTCAAGACCTGTGTGGACGGTAGCCTGGTCGATGCAGCGAAAGATGCCGTCGGTCGCGAGTCGAGAAGACATGTTGTAGAGCGCAAGAGTCTTGTTATCGAGCGTCGGGGTAGGAAACAAGTTTGCAGAAGGAATGGGAAAACCCGAAGTGTTGAGGTATGTTTCCTCATCCGTCGTGGTGGGATAGTTGATCATGGCAGCGCCGTCATCGCGCATAATACCCATGAGGATCCTCGCCGGGAGCGGATCGCCGTACAGTTGCAGCTCGTCGGATGTTAGATATGTGCCATCGACAACTGGATACCTAGCCGAGGTGCCGAGGTTGGCAATATCATAGGCCGAGAAGGCTCTCAGACAGTCGACTCGTGAAGCTGCATTCGTGCAATTTGTTGCATTCAAGATGGCATTTCCGGCAACTTGCATCTCCTCTTCGATTGTATAGTACTTGGAATAGGTTGTCCCGTATTGTATGCCGCCCAGGTTGCTCATGGGGATGGCACCGGCAAACTTGCCAACGGATTTTGGAGAAGCGAGAAGTGCGCGAACACTTCCGGCTCCGGCCGACTGGCCAAAGATTGTGATTCTATCCGGATCACCTCCGAAATCTTTGATGTTTTTCCGAACCCAGTCCAGCGCATTGATCTGATCAGCGAGCCCAAAGTTTCCATTGGTCACCCCGTCATCGAGAGCGAGAAAGCCCAAAGTTGTCAGTCGGTAGTTGACATCGACAGCCACCACGTCACCTCGAGATGCCAGGTTGCCTCCGTCTGCAGTCGGATCATTTCCAGTACCTCCAGTAAAAGCCCCTCCATGAATCCATACCATCACCGGGCGAAGGTCCTTGGAAGTTGAGTTGGTGCTCGGCAAATAATTGGTCCATATGTTCAAGAACAGGCAATCTTCTGAACCCACGTTTCCGCCTTGAACACACTGCGAGCCATACTCTAGAGCCGATATCTGACTGCCGTTTCCGATATACGGTGTAGAGTATGTCCAGCGCTCGGGTTGTGGTGCATACCGAACACCCAGAAAGCGAAAGCTGTAGCGGTCGCGGAAACTGTACCGACGGCATTAGTGAAAACTTGCAGCCAATATCGAGAAAGGGGGGTTTGGATCTACCCAGTCAGATATTCGCCATTCGATCGAACGGTGACCTGCCAGTTGTCGCTTGTATCCTTGAACGTCTCGTTCGAGAAGGGTGCAGTCTGCGTGCAAATGACTGGAAGTCGGGAAGCGATTGCCGGCCAGGAGACACGGCCAGTCCGGTCGATTGCTCGGCTCCCCACTCCTTTCGAAGCAATCCAGAACTGGGACGAGCCGAGAGCATTATCCTTGTATCTTAGATAATCAAGGTTGCGTTGTATACTCGAGCTTCCCAGTTCCGGCGACCACAGCTGCTCACCCAAGGCCTTGCAGGCCAAGATTGCGTCACTATACGGTCGGGCGGAGAGCACAATGATGCTGGAATTGGCAGTCGGGCTATTGACACCTTGTGGACATTAATTGGAGTTGTCCATGTCTCGACGATCGAAACTCACCTTGCAAATCATTGTCGGCGACTATCGTGATTCCCGTGTTCAGACTATCCGGGGAGGGAGGAATCGCTCCGACACTCACCGCCAGTGCGGCGAGCCACAATCTTCGCAGCATTGCAAAGAAAAAGGCCGACGAATAAATGCCGTCTCAACTATCGACCGTGGGAACGTGGCAGACCATCATTCTGTAAAAGCCAAGAAGAGCCGTCCTTTAAAGGGTCCTCCCACCTCTCATGTTGGATTGGCCCGTTGCACCGAAGAATCTGCGCCGGCCAGCGATCCGTCTGCGAACCCACCACCACTCTGTTCACGGCATCATTGAGTATAACTTCCCTTGTGCCGAGCGATTCCCTCCAATCGGATCCACACGATAAATTTTCCCGAGCCCAGAGTCATGGGCACTCATATCGCTAGGGCAGCTTGGATGCAGGGACAGTGGTGCATTTGGAGAAGCAAAGTGGTATTGTCGCCCCGCATTCCCGCGACCATTGACACTTCCCCTGCCCTTCTAGTGAGATGTTGGGGGCAAAGGCATTTTAGATTTGGCTTTAGGCTAAATAGTTAGCAGGCTTTGTCATCGGCTCCATGCCGAGGTAGTGTCTAGGAACAATGGCTAGGACATTTATTCGATGTTGGTGATACGCATTTGAACAAATCATTTAAATCTGTAACGCAGTAGATGGATTGACTCGAAGGTCTGCACCAGAGCCCTGGGATCTGGAATTCGCCAAGACTCGTGGGGGAACATTGGGGTTGGGATTGGGTAGCATGGGGATCTTCTCTACTGTCGATCCTCGAAATAATCTTCTACTTGAATCATTTGCAAACAGTTCTGGTGATAGCTTGGGACGTGCGATCTAAGCAATGGAATACGTGGCCATGATACTGTCCTTGTCTTGCGTAGCCAGCGGCCCAGGTCATTGACTGGGCTGTTGCAGTTATACGCAAGTATAATCGGGGATTGAAGCAGAGATCTTGATGAGCCAACCTGATAATTACCTATACTCCAGATCATAGTCATCGCGCACATCGCGAGCGACGTAAAGTCGAGCTCAGGCTGTAAGAGACAATGAATCACCACATTACTTGAACCTCGCGTGTTTATTTTATAGCTATTATAAATTTAGCTTACTCATTAAGTGTTTTTACCTTTATTATCACTTTTCAGCCGAAAGTAATAATAAGGGTAGGAAGTTATCCTTTTCTGGGCGGCCACTAACACTTTTCTTTATCACCACATAAGTTCATCAATGCGATCCGGCCTTGAGCTCGTCGCTCTTAGGCAGGAGCGCAAGGGATCGGTCCTCGCCGAGCTGGCGCGTGCCGTACCGGCTCGTGATGTGCGTGTACCAGTGGTCCATACCGACGATCCAAGCCACGCAACCCTCGGCCAGCGTGCGCAGCATCCATACACCTCCGTCGCCTTCACTACCTCTGGGCGTGTTGGTAACCCTGTCATACGCCTCGACCAGGCGGGCCGCCAGTCTCGCCGTCTCATCGCCAAGCCTGTCCGTAGCGTCTTGCATAGCAAGAGAAGTATCCTCCTCCATAAGTACGCGCACACCGTTGTGCGCGTCCTCGCCGCGCGCCTGCTCCTTATTGAAGCTGTACAGGTCGTTCTGGTTGATCAGGATCTTGATGCTTAATGCACTCAGCTCATCAGCCGCCTCGCCGCGCGCGTCGCCCCATGGCACAAAGCGTGGACTAATGCGGTCCTCGTGCATAAACAGCAGCGCAAGCCCGGGAAGCACGCCAATCGTCTTCTCACGCAGCTCAGAATACTCAGTCCACCCGAGTACGGGCCCGTCCCAAAGCTGCGCTTCGAGCATCACGCCGTCTAGGTAGGCGCCAAAATGATGCGCAAACAGTGCAGCTGACACCTTCGTGCCGATTTCCGCGTACTTCTTCGCAATGTCGGTAGCCATGGCCACGAGGCCGCCTTGTAGCGGGTGGTCATCATCGACTGCAGCGGTCGGGGCTGTCGTGATTCCGCCTGCAGGGGTAGCCAGGTCTGGCACAGGCACGATGTACTCGTCGGCGGCCACATCCGGACAAGACAAGGCCAACTTCAGGTGGGCAGCAATACTGGCGACCTGCTCGGGCTTAGTCCCGCCATCGGTCGCGACCTCAATGGCAAAAAAGAGGATCATGACCTGCGCCGCAAGCAGGCAGGCTGCGCGGTCCATGTGGCCGTAGATGAGGCACCCGATATTAGCAAAACTACCTGCCAGCAGCTGGACAACTAGCTTCTCGGGCAACAAGCCCGTGGCAGCAAAGCCGCGCAGCCAATCCGCAGCCTCGGCCTTGATCGAGTCCGACTCTGGGTGCGGCCGCGCCACCCACGGCCAGCCCTCCTTATTGCGCACGAGCGGGGCCATGAAGTCCGGAATCGTGATACGGGCAGGATAGACACACTCGTAATCGTTTTCTTTACCGCCGTCACAGTCTGGGTGGACGGTGTTGCCGAGCTCCGTGGCATCCGGCCATGTTTCCTTTAATTCTATCCCCGCGCTTCGTGATGATGCCGTGAAGAAGTCACCGTGTGGCGCGTTACTCTGCTTCTGCTCTTTGCTCAGACACTCAGACGTACTATGATGCCGAGGTTCGTGTCGATCATATAAAAAAGCATCAAAGGCGAGAGTATCCAGATTGGGCGTAACGACTGCCATTTTGGAGGGACAAATGAGATGGATGTGCTAAATGGAACTTATAGTATTTTTACAGACACCAGGTAATGCTATGCGAAAAAGCAGCCTGCCATCCAGCCAGAACGTTCGAGGAGGCGCTTTAAAAAGTGTGATGCGATTTCCCAAGGCATCGCCACGACCACTGAAAGCTTTGGACACGAAGACAAAGAATATGGAGATAAATCTGCCACCCCCACGAATACGTTCAGATGACACGCGAGATAAACCCAAGAAAGTTATCCCGGCCCACATGTCAAGCGAATCCATTTTTGTTCGTTCCAACATATGCCCCAATCTGGTTATTGGAATGTGCCTCACCGTGATAATGCACGTGTCCAGCTCTGTAACCCGAGGATCAGCATGAGCAATCCATTAGTACAGTCCCCGTTCGGCTCAATATTGTAGTGGGCTGATGGCAAGGAATCGAATCCTTACGGCCGAGCACTGAGTGCATCTGAGCTCAGCCTCCATCGAGGCAGACGAAGTACAAACCTTGAACAGCCTTTTACTCGTCTGGCAGTGATGCGACTGTAGAGATAGCTGGAATTTGTGACTCAAGCTACGACAGTGATCTGCGATGGTAATGGGTAATCGACAGTGGGTAACTGATGGTGCAACTCAGGTAGGACTGGATATGTCACCTCTGCATCCGTAAGCTCGACTCTGCATAACGACTAAGCATGACGACCCACTGAACCCGACGTAGCTCCACATTCGGCGAGCGCAGGCTCCAAGAGAGGTGTTTTTGGTGTAGATACTATGAAGAGCGGGGAAGAAGTAGAGCTCGACGTTGAAACGAGCACGAAGACTCCAGGTATTGTGCAGTTATGGTAATTTGACTTGTCGTTACGCGGCGCCAAGGCCTTTGCCAAGCGTGCTGTCCAAGAACTCGGTCGCATCGATGTTATCATTGAGGAATAACATGACTACATTCAATGCTTGAAAACTCGGCGTTGAGGGCCACGAGGAGAGCGTGGTGATTCAGGCACTGAACACTTTCTTCCTGGCAGTGCTCCGATATTGAAAATTGGCGTCAGGAAGTTCAATACTCTGACGCATTTGGTCAATATCGTAAGCGAAACAGAATTCATCGTCGATGCGAAATTGACTGATCTGAGTCATAGAAACCCTTTCAACAAAGTTGATACAAGTTCTAGCGACTCGACAGAAGATCAATACGGCTAAGAACCTACTGGGCAGTACAGCCGAACGAGATAGCTGAGAACTGCTCCATGGAGTAGTTGCTGGAAGCGAAAGCCACGGATGTTGCATTGGAAACTGCAAAATCGAAGAGTGAGTAAACGCCAAGAAGGCTTTTCCTGAATGACAGCCATACTCACAACCATTTATTAAGTCACCATGTTCCAGATTGAATTACAGACGCGAAAGGTCAAGAGACTCAGCAGCGTACTTGGGAGGACACTGCGCAGGAGCTCGAAAGAATTGAGCTTGGGTGTATAAAAAGACTAAGAGGCAGTCGCTGATCGGTGCGTTATATGCCCAACAGAGGAGGCATTAGAAGTCGCTGTGATACAGTTGTATAAAGTCGATTGCATATAGTATTGTGCAAAACTCCAATCCAAGGAAGCTTTGAAAGCCGTTGCTGGAGTTGTTCAGAGTCGGTTACACCCAGGATTTGAATGCTCTCTTGTATCTTTGGCAGTATCCACGTATCGTCTGATGGGCGCAAGATTACTGTTCGGCTTATAAGCAGGGTCCAAATGAGCACCTCATGACAGCTGACAG
This sequence comes from Neopestalotiopsis rosae, assembly GCA_023078685.1. Lineage (NCBI taxonomy): Eukaryota > Fungi > Ascomycota > Sordariomycetes > Amphisphaeriales > Sporocadaceae > Neopestalotiopsis > Neopestalotiopsis rosae. The sequence goes on along the minus strand of JALGAS010000012.1, from coordinate 907,107 downwards.
AGGAGACTTGATGTTTGTCTACAGCGGCCTTTAATCTTGCACCAAGAAGCGGTAAAGGTGGGATCTTTCTGTTTAGACCAGCGAAGAAGGTGACCACAAAACAGTATAGGCCTAGAAGTAGCATATTGCTCATAGAGTCATGCAAATGCGTCGAGCCAAGAGGGTTGATAGCAATCAGTCTGTACCCAAGGAAGTTGATTACATCATGAAAGGCGTGTCCGTCTATCATGGCAGGACTATGGGTGTGTGTATTGATGAGTGTTGCCAATGCTTGAATATACTGAAGAGCTTCACCAAGGCCGGGGGCTAGGTGGCCCAATGGCAACTCTTGAGTTTCTTGCGCCGGATCCAGCGTTGAGGATGTGTCCAGTAAGCGCTCAACCCGGTCGTTCCAGAGTTCAGTATAATGGAACCGCGTAGGTGTGCCAAGGTGGAGAGCAAATTCCAAGTCGGCTCTGGCAAGTGAGTGTCAGTCACATTGCACGGGACAATGAGATGAGTTGTGCAATTGCGCCTAGCTTACCTGAAAATCTTTTTTGCCAAGGGTGGCTGTTTTCTTGCAAGTTGACGGATTCCGCCGCGCATATTGGTCAAGCGCTCAAGGCCATCCAAATGTACCAGACCCTTCTTGTAATTCCCCTTGAGACGCTCATACTGGGTCATGGCCACTATGGAAGCAAATGTGGTGTCCGCGGTGGCTTCATTACCTGATAATTTCTTGTTGACCAACTGAAACGTTCGACTCATGTGGACCATGGCCTCTGCTGTATCCTCATTGCCAAGGATCGTCGAACCGAAGGCTGCATTCAACATGGCGACGGTGCAGTGGAAATCTAGTATCCATTAGCACATCAATTCGAGGCAAATTTACAGACGAGTAAATGTACTAACAGGCTTCATCGAGAAAGATGAATTGAACCCACATGGAAGAAGTGGAATCCAAATGAATCGCGCTCTGAAGAGTGTCTGGGTATACGGTCGGACATATGAATGTGAGGACTACAGATACTACAGCATCAGCATTCAGTGTCATGCACGGGCGGTTCACGATAGTTGTCACCTCGGCTGAAGAGATTCTTGCTCTTTGAGCTCATCTCAAAAGGTATGCTCATAAGAGATACGCCATCACACCAAGGTCGCTCGAGAGCAAGTTCATCATTTTCAGCCGTGTCTACGCATTCCAAGAGTGTTGTAGTGTCCCTCGAGTCTCGTGGGGGTTGTTGTTCTTGGGTCGGGTGCGGTTTCTTCCGGGCGCGGCCTTTGCCTACATTCTTGCCCTTCGCAACGTGGCTACGGATCAACTTTCTGGCCTTGTCGTCGATAGCAGCATTGTCAACGAACTGAAAAGGCATATTGATGAATCGATGGCAATGTGAGGAAGCTCGGCATTGCTCAGGCTGCTGAGGTAAGGTGCAAGGTCATCGTTAGTCCCTGCAGATGATGTGGCATTTTAGGCGTGGACCAGCGGGCAGGATGACCGGCGGCTCAATCCCGGTAATCCCGCCGCACAATGTCCGGGGTTCTAAGTTGCCCACCAAGTATCCTACTTATAATATGTTCAGTCCCTTTTTCAACTACCATGAGTTTGCAAGTCATGATGAGACTTGTGATATCGCTCTCGATTGATACCTCAAAAGTTTTCGTGTTGTTAAGAATCGCAAACAAACACACAAGGCCGGGTCGTAAGCGAGGCAATCGACCGCGGTGACAACTTTGCGGGGCGGCGCTTCTGGGCCGCAAATGTACAGTCCTGAGCTTCGAGCAATGAACAATCGACTGCTCTTGTGATGCCGACCAGTGTTCACGATGACTTCTCACAATCAAGATTGAAAAGGCCAGATTCAGCATCGGGTGCGCAGGCAGAGACATTCGGGATGACTGCGTAGGACAAAGTTTGCATGCTCTCGCCTGTGCAATTACCTGAGTTAACCGTCAGAGCGGACCTGTGTTCAGCCGCTTACAGTACTTTGTCGCAATCGGAACCACCCTGCTGTGGCTACAAAGTACGCACCTAAAACCTTGGTTCCATGACTTCATCTCGCCTCATGATACAGTCAGTCCGCGGACAGCGATTGCTCCTGTCTTTTGTTGATGGCTTCCAGCATGATGCAGTCCTACCTTTCCAGCTATACCTCGGCAGGACATTTTTGTCCCTGCCTTCATATTTGCAGTGCACAAGATGTGACCAACCATTGTTCTCGCGCTTGGCTTAAGCGAAAGAGAGCGAGCCGAACCGCCAGCTACGGCAACGGCGAGCAAGATTCAGGCGGTCGCCAACTCAAGTGACTGGTGACAAGGAGACTCGAAAATTGACCCGATGGGATTCTCCAGCCATAAGCGAGTGCGACGACTGGAGGCTCCTCCGTGTGGCACCCCTGTTCGCCCTGCTAAGGCAGTCTTCGTCGAGCCAAAGCCATGATCGCCATTCCTTTAGCGGCTTAGTGCGTCCTGAATGCCCCCAAAATTCTAGAATGTCGCACTCGCAAACGATCAATCCGACTATGAGTCTATGATCCGCTTCGGACTAACCTTACTAGACTAGAGTGAGTACAAGGTACCTGGTTACGTAGATTCCGTACAATGCACTGATTTTTGGCTCTGTCAAACCACGGCGCCGAGTTACTCTAGTCGACGCCAGACCCGAGTCCGAGTAGAGTCGGAGGAATACCACTTCCAATATTCGCATTCGAATAGGCGACACATGCAATGTTTGCAAGACCTCATAATGATCATGTATATAAGAACTTACAACCCATCGTTATGGGATACTTTTCTCGTCATCAAACAACAACAATAATAACAACACAGATCAAAAAGATCAAACAGAGCCGATAATTGCAAGATAGCAACTACTCAGCTTCTCCCTTGCATGTCTTTCTAGAACAATTACTCCCATTTTCCACTTCCGAGTCCAATCATAATGAGCTCAACATTCAAAGTCATCCTTGTTGGCGGAGGTCCAGTAGGACTTACAGCAGCTCACGCTCTTACTCGGGCAAACATTGGATTTGTCTGCCTCGAAAGTCGGCCTACCATTGCGATCGATGCTGGTGCCAGTCTAGTCCTGTCGCCAATGGGTCTGCGCGTGCTTGGACAACTGGATCTTCTCCCGGCCCTGAACCAAGTCAGCACTACACTCAAGGCGATTACTCGTGTTGACCACAACGGCAATGATCTCGGAACTTCCCACATTTTTGAACATCTCAAGAGAAAGTGAGTCTTATCCAACAGCTACTTTAGTTTTATCAATCGCTCATCGTCGTAGTCACGGTGAATATCCCAGAGTCATCAGTCGGCACGACTTGACAAGGCTCTTGTACGAGACACTCCCAGTAGAACGACAAGAATGCATGCTGCCAAACAAAAAGGTGTCAAACATCACCTCTACATCTACTGGGGTGACGGTTGAATGCACCGATGGCACTTCCTACGAGGGTAGCATCATTATCGGCGCAGACGGTGCTCACAGCAAAGTCCGCCAGCAAATGCGAACACTGGCGATGCAGTCATCTAACGGGGACAGCTCAACAGTGAATGCAGAGAACCCCTTCCTCACGACTTTCCGCGCTCTGTGGATGAGGTTCCCCACCAACATTGGACTTACGCCGGGACAAGCACATGAGACGCACGGCGACAAATTGGGCATTCAGCTCTTTGCTGGTGACGATACCGCCGTAATGGGCATGTACGAACGTCTACCTCAACCAACGCGCGAGCGTCATCGATACAACCAGGAGGACGAGGAGGCCCTAATCAACAGATGGGGTCACCTGCCCCTTACCGATGGTCTGACTGTGCGAGACGCCTACAACGCCAAGTTGTACACTGGCTTCGTTGATCTTGAAGAAGGCGTCGTGGAGCACTGGAGCTGGAATCGGATCGTATTGGCCGGCGATGCGGCGCACAAATTCACACCGTCTACTGGTTCCGGATGCAACAATGGAATTGCCGACGTGGTGGTACTGGTCAATGAGTTGCACAAGATTATCAGCTCAGCCACGGCTGAGTCTGCCGAGCCCACGGTCGAGCAGCTCACCACGGTGTTCAAGACGTACCAGGAAGCCAGACATGAGAACGTGGCCATGGGCTGCCAACAGTCCGGCAATGCCACTGCCATGGCCACCTGGCAAAACACCGTCCTCAAGATTGTCGACAAGTACGTCATGCCAAATCAAATGGTCCAAAAGTACTTTATGAGCAAAGGCGCTATTACTTTTTCAAAGTCTCCTGTCTTTGACTTTGTATATGGCCCTGAACCATTGACTGGTGAAGTCCCATGGGTTCAGCCTATTCTCGCCAGCAAGGAGCTATCTGTTTGAAGAAAGAGTCGAGAGACACCGGCGTGGACTTGGAGCGAAATTGATTCATAGACTTTTCAGGAAGGCGTCAGGCTTTGTTTTTATGTAGATTTAGAATGTATAACATTAATATCTGATTTTATACTTACGACAAGCAATTCATTCAATCATTTATTCCTATATCCCAGAATCATCTTGTTCATCATCAGCCTGCTCAGGCGAGCTGTAAAAAGTGTTCCATGTCTGACAAGTATCAGTCATGGATCCCACGTCAGCATCCATAAGAGCAGGGATCTCTGAAGATCTTTCGACGAGCTGCATGGCGAGTCCTTGGCTGGCATGCCATGCAATATGGCAGTGCATCAGCCATGATCTGATCAGAGTCAGCTACAAGAGTTTGTGGACTGTTACTGGAGGTGCTTACCCAGGATTATCTGTTTTGAATGCAATCACGAGATATCCATTGCCGTGTAGTGTCGCCGTGTCCCTCCGAGGCGGGTTCTTGGTGTTGAGGGCGGTGATGCCTGGCAGGAATGCCCCGGATCCTTGTGCGAGGATGTAAAAGTCGTGGCCGTGAAGGTGCCTGATGGTTTGAAACATGTCAGCCTCTTTTCTTTTGTTCATATTTTTCAGAAAGTACAGTTTTGAGCAATTCGTGATAAATCAAGGGAAGTACGTCATTTCGGTACTTACATTGGGTGAAATGCGTTGACCAGTGTCAAGTCCTGTATCACCCAGTAAACCCACTGGTCGACCACATCGATAGAGACGACATTGCTATTGTCAGGGAAATCTGGTGTGGATCGATTATCATCATAAACATCCATGATGGTAGGGGCCGACCAGTTGACAATGAGCGTCTTGCTCTGGATCGTCCAGTGAAAGACTAGGTCGAGCTCATAAAACCAGCCCAAAGCCAGGTAATCCTCAATGGCGCTATCGCCCACCTCGTGGGAAAGCCAGGGCACCAAACTGTCATAGGGCTCGTCGCCGCACGAGCCGTCAATGTCGGGATCAACAGTGCTCGTAGGGTCTTGGGTCGCGTCGGATCCATTGTACCGTACCACGCCGAGAATGTTGTTCTTGTTGTCATTGTCGTTGTTATTGCAGGCCGTCTGGTAAATGGCGCGCAGCCAGTAATTATCCACCTCTTGGTTCGCTTCAACAATGACATCGTAACGTTGCCCACTGGCAAGAATAACGTTGGTCGTGGTGTAAGGCTCAATAGGTACCAGATCGTTTGCAATGACAGTGAGGTTGTGATTGTCAACGGTAAACTTCATCCAACCGTCTGCTTGAATTCCGACAATGCGCAAGAGATACTTTTTGCCCTGCTCGAAATTGATCTCGTAACGTTCAGATGTCCCGATGCATGCCGAATCAGTTGATCCATCGCAGTCGAAGGGATTCAGACCATTTATCAGGCCATTTTCCGCTACCGGCTGGTAAAGAGCGATCTTACGCTGTGTCTCTTCCCAGACTTCAAAGGCGCTGACATGAGACCAGTCTTGAATCATGACAGCACCAACGTCGACATCATAATCAGCAGTTGCCGGACCGTGTATCACGATTGGGCCATAGAGGCCTTCGGCGAGCTGCAAGCTGAAATGGGAATGATACCAAGTAGTTCCGTATTGAGTCGCTCGCCAGCGGTAAGTCACTGTTTCGCCAGGAGATATGGGGCACTGAGTCACGCCGGGCACACCTTGAAACATGAGCGGACGTTCAATTTCTGGAGGGGAAGCCTACCATCGTGGTGGTTTGTGTTGAGCTGGCGTATACCGTGCCAATGTATTGCGGTGCTAAATCTGTTTAACAATGTTTCTTTTTCAATTTACGCGACTTGAAACTACGCACCCGTTGTCCGGAATCGCATTAGTGACGTGAATCACAACCTCGTCTCCCCAATTTGCCTCGATAGTCGGTCCCGGGAGGGAGCCATTAAAGACTTGCACTTCACGCTCATATCCGTCGGGTGCCAAGACAATTTTCTCGGCAGTGAGCCAATACTGGAATCATCTGTCAACACCTTGTCACCACGAACAATGCTGGAAGGGGTCATCATGACAATGGATAATTCAAAGGTACAAAAAGTCTGCTGTACCTCTCTTGTGACGCCCGTGTCCGGTGTTGTCTGATAATAATCAGTATCTATGCTGTATTCTCCCCAGCAATTGCGAGATGTGGCCGTATTTTCGCAAGAACTGGATTGGCGAGCGGCCGTGTTCGACTGTGAAAGGGAACGTGCTTCTGCGCCCAGCGATAAACCCAATAGGGCAGCTTTGATCACATTTGGATACATGGTAGTCGACAGCAAGTCTAATAACTATGCCTGAGAGACGTCTGATATTTTCGCCGACTCTGAATCGAGCCTTCAACGCTTTTATGGCATTTCAAGGACGAAAGACAACACATGGCATGTGACGCTGTATGCACAATCCTGGCGTATAGTGCCTTGGTTTACATGGCTGCAGGGTATGCCTTGGTGGTTGCGTTCCTGGACAGAGCATAACCACCTCATGTCCGTGCCAGTCAATTTGGGAATGATACCGCTATGATAATCTCCGGCCATGTAAAAAAAAATGCTGAATGTAACCCTCTCACGCGGCTTCTGCCGACTCGTACGAGCTGTTTGCCCGGCCGAGAACCCCTGTTCCGTCTGATGCACCGTTGATATTGTGGGGTAAACAGGTAAGCCCGGGCATATGAATGGTCGTATTTCCGATGTTCAGCCTGATGGGAGAAGGTGCTCTCATGACAGAAACCTTGGGCTCCGACATGAAGAAGTTGGTTGGTCTTGATATCTTCTCGCCATAGACATATGCCGATAAGGGGAATAGTTTCCCATGGCCAATCAGTTTGCTGAGTGAATAACTTTCTTGATATGTGGCAGATCTGATCGGTCTTTCTTGAGACTAATCGCCGCCTATGGAATATTCCTCACAATGGTACGTGACGTACTCAACCATAATATGGAAAGGTTGCAGAAGAGTCCCAGCAAGATCCATCGACATAATCACCAGTGACATTTTTGACGGGAACACCATTTCCAAACTCCAAGATCAGACCCCCACCTGTCGCATTCGCATCAAATTTCGGCCACCCCTTCGCTACAGTCGCGTCTCCCAGAAACGCCAGCAAAAAGTCTTGCATGGTTTCTGAACTCTCGACTTCGAGTTGCGGTATCTCTCCTGCGTCCAGCATATACGTACCAAAGAGCATCAAGACATCACTCCAGTGGAACGCTCCAAGCCAAGGGACAGGACTGATGTTGGAGAAGTTACCTGTAAAAAGAGAAGAGATGGAATTAGTTTCTGCTCCAATCAGGGTAAAAATATGCACTGACCTGCCCAGAAATATCGATACGTGTCTAGACCGTATGACTGTCGCAGCACGCTGTCTCGGTAGTTGGCGCAAGTCCACAACTGTGCGTTGCTTATTGACTGGGTCAGATTTCCTTCGGTAGGGATCTCGGTGGCTGCGTTGGATGCGACGGCGGGACCTTTGGCTACGAGTCCCCGTTCATAGCGGTCTGTCTCATTGCTAAAGATGTATTTTTCATCGGCTTTTCTTGTTAGTAGTTGGTGGCTATTACTAGAATTATGGCAACTTACGTATGTACTTATTAAAGGCAATCGATGGCGTCGAATTCCAATTGTTTACAGTCTCGACGAGTTGCACAAACGAAATCTGACGCATGCATTCTAGCTCTGCCTGATAGTCCTCGACATAGTCGCAGCCAAGAGCCGCTGCAAGGAGATCAAAGTCTGCATACGGGTCTGGCGTCTCTGTGAGATTAATACGCACATCTGGGGGCTGAGAGATGATGCCAAACTTGCTGACGAGCGGGTCATCGGGCCATGCCATGGTGTACTGGTGCGTGAGGCCGGCGCCTTGCGATTGACCCCAGAGCTATAATTGAGTGTCAACGAAGGCTTCGATGGGTGACTTGAAAGCTCTGTTTACCATGATGTTGTTCTTATCACCACCAAATAAGTCGATATTCTCTGATACCCACTCCACCGCAGCGCGTACATCGAGTAAAGTAAGAGAAGTCTCGTCCAGATCTCTAGACTTGGGATCTGTGAAGAATGTAAGTATTGATCGACATAAGAGAGATAATTGACCCACTTCCAAACACATTGACTCGGTAGTTGATTGTAATGGCAATATGTTCTTGCGACCGAGAAACCCAATTTGTTGGCAGTTGAGACGCGATGTTAATGCCGCCAGTCACGCCTCCACCTCCAGTTATGTATAGAGCAACGGGAAGTTTTGACGTTTTGTTAGCATAGCTTGGTGTCCAAATGGCTAGGGATAAACAGTCTTCAGCTGTGCTCCAGGCGATTGCACCAGCATTTGTGTGTTCGCCAATATTGATTACTGTATTTGGAGGCTGATACATGTTCCACAAACTTTCAGTGCCAGACACAAATTGGGGACATGCTGCATCCAGCCGTTAGTCGAACTGCGCATAACTGGCACATCTCGCACACATACCAGGACCAAAGAAGGTTGAGTCAATGGTTTTGTTGGTTTCCTTTGTTCGCTGCGGGGGCATCCAGCGAAGATCACCAACCGGAGGCTATAGACAATCACGTCCAGTCAGAGCTGGTTATTAACCTTTTTGATAGGAAACGCCATACCTGGGCATATGGCACGCGCAAAAAGTGCCGCACATCTGGATAAGTGTCGTTGAGCATTCCTATAAAGGTTCCGGTAGGAGTTGTCACTGTCAAATTCGACCAATTTGAAAGAGTTCTTGGAGGCTGCCATGTCAAATTGGCATAGTATGGGTCGAACATGGCGGCGGACGCACGTGTTGCCGTGGTTAGAAACCAGACTAGCAATGTCTTTGCTACCGTCATAGCTCCTAATTCTAAGATAACCGTTAAGAATGGCGATGAATGATTGAATTTTCAGAAGGGCCCGCAGAGTGATGTTTAAATTCTGAAGGATAAGTCCTATCAAGTGATGTGATATACAAATGGTATGTGCAAGTACTATGCGGGGATTCGGTCAAACTGTCCTCGGACCGGCACCGTATACCAGGGTCTACCTCTCCATTGGACGCACAATGACGCTGCCATGTCACATTGGAACCGAAAATGGCCATATAGGTTCTTTTTGTGGTCAATATGACTTGAATAGTGGAGGTAGTGTAATTCAGGCCTATAGGACTCTTTTGTGGGGGGGCTCGTATTTCCGAATCTCAATGAATGCGGGGAAATAGAGGCCTAGCTAAGCCTAATGTGCCCATGCGGTGCAACGCCAGGGATTGTAAGTGTTGAATATAATCGGATCTTGTATGCCATGTTCATTGCACCGAGTATCGCAAATGTGTTGTCGCAGTCCGGTGTTGCCAGTTTCGCTTAATAGTTCAAAGTCGAATCAGAATGGTATGGTGATACCATTCCTAAAGAAACAAACAATCCATATCAACACCAACGAAGCCGATGTAGCAATTCTTGGAATGCCTTGATCGACGCAGGAATGAACAAAAATTGCCAGTGACTTTCCACTCCTCATGTCGCCTTGTGAACATGAACATGAAACCACTCGACGGCTTTGATGAGCCCCTTGTGAACTTGCCCTCTGGCATTCTTGAATTCATCCGTCCGCCGAAAAGCCTCATGAGCCTTGACGCTTTCCCAGCCGCTGATGACCACAAAGCATCGACCCTCGGCATCGCCTAGGCTCTGGTGATGTACACCTTCGGTAGCCCAGCCCCAGGTGCTCCCGCGATAGCCTTTTGCGGTATACTTGGTGACCTTATCTGACCTTTGCATCGACTTTGCCCATTCGGGATCGAAGCTGGAAAAGTAGAAAAATACGGGCTCAACCACCGGAGCCGTGATGATTTCCTGCAGTGGCAGGCTCAGATCAACGGACAAATCTACGGGCGCCGCGGCCATGCAATCTTTCCATTCATCGCCTAATGCCTCAAGATGCGGCTTTGTCTCTGTACCTATTCAATTTTCATCAGTGTCCAATAGCCTTTCCTCAAGAATTGATAATTACCGGAGAAAATGACCATTTTATTCCTCTTCTCAGTGTCAATCCCATAGTACCAATCACGATCGGGGATTCTAGCCGCTATGCAGTCGATGAGTGGCCTTTTGACATTATCCAAGACCGTCGTGCAGCTGAGTAGGACAATGCTCTGATTGATGGACATCTTTATTCGCCTCTCGACACCTAATGTGCGAGATTATTATCAAGATTGGAAAATTAGTTTATCTCAAAGATGTTGAGGGGGGCTGTTGACGTTGACGATGCCAGTTGCTCACATAAATAAGCTTCATCCGATGGGCAGCTGGTGCCTTTCCAATGCATGACGCAATGAACTCAAAATTCAGGGACCTCTAAATTCAAGAATTTTGGGCCTATATTTGATGAAAAGACTTCTTGAGGATCATGGATCTTCTTGAGTCAAGTAGTTTATTTCTACCCTATGCCTCAGAGGCTATGACTCGAATTTGTTGCAATAATTGATCATGAGAATATACCGAAGCAGAGAACAAGATTCTGTTTGTTTACACTGTTGGTGAAAGAAAAGAGAAAAGTTTCTGGTTATCAACCATTACAGAATCTTGGTATCATATTCTGGAAGATAACCTATTCTTTCTATCGAAGGTGCATACGATATGGATGTGGAGGACGATTCATGTACTTGTCAAGGCACTGAAGGCAGCATGGATTAAGATGCAGGACAAACACGTGGGCTCCTGATAGACTCGCGAACTGACGAGTCCAAGTGCCGCGAATCCAGGACAAGCACGTCACCATCTCGGTCCCGTTAAGGTTAGTGCCGAGTAGGGGCTGCCCGCGGCCTATACTGGCAAGCATCGCGAGTATAGCTTCACCCGTAAACTCTTACGTCAGGTATACCTGGCTGGCGATTGATTTGCTAATTACCTTGACTATTCCAATTGTTCAAGATTGGATTCTCAAATGAGCCCCGCGCTTTTGAAGAAATGGGAATCGTTTTCGAATGACTTGAGCCAGCTGTCAAGTGAATTAGAATTCACCATGGCAGCAATGTCGGACACGGGAAGCAGATAACCGCCCGTATTTACGTGCACTACTGCAACCACTCTACCCCGCACCGCACAGTAACAGCGATGATGGATTGATCATCACGGATAAAAGTCCTTAAATCCGATGATGAATTATCATGGTCCAGCATATATACTGAGATTTCCAATAAAGTATAAATTTGAGGGGCACAGCCAGTGCAGTTACTGATCACAGATAAACCAAGAGATTGCTAGCGAAAAGACTGATTTCACAATGGCTTCAGTACCGAAAGCTCTGCAGGAAAGCGTCGATGCGACTCAAGTCTCGTATCAACAGCTGGGAAAATGTGGTCTTCGAGTCTCGGTGCCCATTCTGGGTGCCATGTCTTTTGGTGAGCACCAGCAATAATACCGTCCTTACACTTTCGCTCGTGCCTACTAACAAGAAGGAAAACAGGCCACAAGGACTGGCAAAATTGGGTAGTGGATGATCAGGAAGAAGTCAACAAGCTTCTCAAAGGCGCATACGATCGTGGGCTCAACACCTGGGATACAGCCAATGTCTACTCCAATGGCGTATCAGAAATCATGATTGGTAAGCGACTTCGCAAAGAGGCTGCAGAACTGTGCCCGCGACACTCACTGACGTCCAAACAGCCAAGGCCATCAAAAAGTACGACATCCCTAGACACAAGCTGGTCCTTCTCACCAAGTGCTTCGGCACGGTTGGAGAGGAACCAGCCGTGAAGCACATGGCTTTCGGCGACATGATGAAGCAGTCCAAGGACTATGTAAACCAGGGCGGTCTGTCCAGAGCCGCCATCTTCAACGCTGTTAATGACAGTCTGAAACGATTGGAGACCGACTACATCGATCTCCTCCAAATTCATCGCTATGATCCGAGCGTCCCGCCCGAAGAGACCATGAAGGCTTTGCACGACTTGGTTCAGAGCGGCAAGGTCCGGTATATCGGTATGTAGACACTCGAGGTCTCTCTAATTGGTTTCCTCACTCGAGAGCATCTACTAACCACCCGCTCAGGCGCGTCATCAATGTGGGCATATCAATTTGCACGACTTCAGAGCATTGCCGAGGCTCGCGGCTGGACCCAGTTCGTCAGCATGCAGAACCACTATTCACTCTGCTACCGTGAGGAAGAGCGCGAAATGAACAAGTACTGCCACGAGACGGGTGTCGGACTCATTCCGTGGTCGCCCTTGTACCGCGGCCTCTTGGCACGTCCCTTGGACTCTGAACCTACAGTCCGAGAAGAAGCCACAAAGGGCACGCGGTTCGAGACCAAGCGCGGCGATAAGGATAGCCCAGACTCGATCATCATTTCTAGAGTCGAGGAGCTCGCGTCAAAGAAGGGTTGGAAGATGAGCCAAGTTGCGCTGGCTTGGATCGTCCAAAAGGGCACCACTCCCATTGTAGGATTCAGTAATCTGTCGAGGCTCGAGGAGGCGGCTGCTGTAAGAGGCAAAACTTTGATGGATGAGGAGATCAAGTACTTGGAGGAGCCCTATCGACCAAAGGAGATTTCGGGTCATTTCTAGGTCTTCTATTATGCCAGCAACACAATCACTTGAATTTCAGTCCAAGTGGGCTATGCATCTCGTTGACTTCCCTCAAAAAGACAAAATATCTAACCACAAAATGATATACTGACTGTCTCTCCACCTGCCTGATACAGCTGCGGAGACGGCTCACTGATTACCACATCGGTCGCGTTGGGCAATTTTCGGCGACATAGATCTTGAGACTTGTATGTGAATGTCCAATAGCCTTGCAGGACACCCTAGAACATTGCCAAGCACTGGTCTCATGACAGATGTGCAGAAGCTCGACTTTGACAGTGATCTCATGGAACAAGGAGGGGAGACCTGAAATGTGGGTGCCAGAAGATTGCTCAAACGTCCTATTATTGATCATACCAATAAGGCGAAAAGATAACTTCTACTTTAGTCTACTGGATATTTGGTTCCACCCTGGCGTCTGACCTCATCCATGATCTCGAGGACTCGAATTGTCTCAGACCATGGCATAATGCTACTCTCCTTCTTGCCAGCAACCAGGTCTAGTGCTGTATTGTCGGCCTCGTAGATGAAACCTTGCTGGGGCCGTTGATAATCGTACTTCTTTCCCTTTGGCTTCTCGTCGCCAGTCCATCTCGGATACACTGTAAACGACCTAGGGTGCGAGGGTACATGGCCTTCCACTTCCACAAATCCGTCGGTACCGTCAATTGTAGCAATGATATTGCTTGAGGCGGGAGTTGCTCCGTAGGCCCGTTCCGTGGACGAGGTGACAATGGCCTGGCGATCTGTCTTGGGGTGATGAAGAAGGATAGTAGTGGTGACTTCGATGCCATCAACAAAAGACTGAGCGGCCTTGATCGTGGGCAACTCTCTTTGAGCTGGCGCGTCGGCCTCGAGCGTCAGGATGGACCAAGTCAATGGGTAGATGCCAATGTCGAGTAGAGATCCGGCACCTAGATTGATGTCCTTGTAACGCGACGTGGATGGTAGTCCAGCAATGTCCACGTACATTTGAAAGTCCGAGGTTGTCCGAAAGACGTTGCCAATGACCTTGTCTTCGTACAGCATTTTTCTCAGGTCTGCAACCAGGGGACGGTGACGAAGCCACATGGCCTCTGCAATATAAACGCCCTTGGACTTGGCGGCCGCAAAGACTTCCTTTGCTTCCTTGGTGTTGAGCGTGAAAGCTTTCTCGCAAAGGACATTCTTGCCAGCAGCAATTGCAGCGAGACAGTCTCGCTTGTGAAAGCCGTGAGGGCTGCCAATATAGATGCAGTCCACATTGGGGTCCTGGTAAACCTCTTCGTAGCTACCATACAAGCTGGGCTTGGTCTCAGTGCTGTTGATGAGCTTTTCTGCAAAGTCTTCACTCTTTTGTAGACTGGAAGAACCAATTGCCTGTATTATGTGCTTTGCCTTGGCATCGGTGCGAGGCATGACCAAATCTCCCACAAACCATGATGAGATTAGGCCCGTGGCTACAAAGGTAGAATGTCAGCAGCTAGCTATCGCGATCATTAATTATTGGGGACGACTGGACTCACTGATGATACCCCAACGGCAAGTTGGAATTTCTGAAGAAGCCATGTCGTTTCAATCTCTTCCAAAGTCTGTGATGTCGATTTTGGCTGTAAGTTTCTATAAGGGACACAAAGTTCTGGGTGATGGCGGGGTTAAAGTCTGGAGAAGTGAAGACGACTTTTTGGTGGGGCACTGGAGTAGTGCGGGGCAGTCTTTACCACTGAAAGATGCGCAGTGACGCACCTACGGTCTTCAGTGCTGACGGTGATTTTATAGGGCACTTCGTCTCGCTTATTACTGGAAGGTAGTGGAGTGAAGCACTTCGCTTACTTGCAACAACCATATCGTTGGTCTGCAATACAACTCGTCCCTCGCATTCGTCATCGAAGCTTGTGTTGGACAAGACTCGCGTAACGCACCACGGGCTGCGGGACTGATAGGATGAAATGCTCCGTAAACTACCCAGGTGCCCATCGAAGCCGTGTCTAGGTCACTCGCCGCGAGAATCATATGCCCATGTCAGCAACGATGCCAAACGTGCATGAAAAGACTTCTTCAACCAGTGAGCCGCCAAAGAACTCTACCGGGTACAGTCAGAAGTGAAATGTCTTTAAGATTTGTAAGCCCTAGATCGAGAGCATCCACTTCTGGCCTATAGTCATCTAACGATCTACGACGCGACGCTGAGCTGAAAGTCATGATCTTTGGCAAATCTCTTTGTCTGTACTTTGCGCAGTTGGTTCACCTACCCATCTAGGCCAAATGCCTGTATGTGGCCTCGGTGATTGCCTTGGTGATAGCCAACCAACGCAACATTTCTTCCTTCATGGACCTTGTCAATCACTTCCGGGTTTGCAAGAGCTGACTTCCATGGTGATGGATCCTGGTTCCGGATTCTGCATTTGGCGCCATTCACGTTGATTACCAAGACTTTTATTTGACTCGTTTGACTAATAAAATCGATTGCCTTGGTGACACAGCCTCACGTCACAGCCTGCAAACAGCTCCTTCCGCCACAGCTCGGCAAAGAACAGGCGCAAGAATGCAGCCTTGGTAGTATCTTATGCATATGGAGCTGTCAATTGAATCATTCGGGCAACCAATGTGGAGTTGCAAAATATATATTGGTTGCCGTGGACAGCCATGGCAAGTTCGATGAAGCCGTTGGGTGGTATCACCACAACGGGCAGACAGGCTACCAGGATCCAACTCCAATACGTATGAGATAACCTGATCCATTTGCCCCATCAGGATTGCGGGCCTCATATTTTCTCTCCATCACCACCTGTTTCTCCTGAGCAAACTATTCTTCTGCTGGTTCAGATTGCCTCCCACTCCAAGAGACCTTTTCTCGAATTCTCTATCAGCCGAAAGTGCGACATTGTTTTCGGACAGCTCTTTGGACATTGTATACATGATGACTCGAGATGGAGACCTTACCATACGCAGGTCCCGAAGACTGGGCAAAACATAAGACCTTGATCATGTGCCTCTATGAGACTAAAAGCCTCAATGAAGTGATTCGATTCATGAGAGACGAGCATCATTTTCGCGCAACGTAGGTAGCTCATCAATTCCATATCGATGAGCTTTACAAAAGTGCTCATAATAAGCCATATTTCAATAGCTCAAAGATGTACAAGTACCAATTCGCCAAATGGGGGGTCCGCAAGAATCTCTCAGTCAAATTCTTTGAGGAGCTGGACCAATTGGAGAATGATGCATCCACATCTAGAGGCAAACCACGGCGCGTATATCTTCGCGGCCACGAGGTCAACAAGAAGGACTTGAATGCGTTCGTTATTCGTCGCGCGGCCCGTAATCAGTGGAATCAAGTCCTTTCAGCGACCGATGCCACGAGGGCCCCCGGGCGCGCAATTGCCCCTTTGCGCAAGGCATCAACACCAGCTACACCACCGGGACCCTTACGTCTGCCCGACGGCCTGTATGACTTTGAAAAGATCTTTCACTCGCTCAAGACATATGCAGAAGGATCGTTCCCTGATTGGCAATGGCGCGCCGATGCTGCCGACTCGCCGTGCAGTCGACTGGATTCATGGACAATACAAATGACTTCCATAAGCGATATGCTCCGATGCGGCCATGCTCGTCAAGCGTTCCAAATGCTAGAGGTCTGCCATCAACAGTGCAGGGATCTGGTCATGACTCAGGACCCTAGACTAATCATTCGTATCTTCAGAGCAATCTTGCCCTTTTTACAGGATCATCCTGCAATCGTCAAAATTTTGCTCAAATATCTCGGAGGTCTTTCAACAATAATACACGGCGAAATGCACCCGTTACGGCAAGTGGCTCAAAGTTGGTACATCATGGACCAGGGCGAGATCGTGCAACGAGCCAGGCCGCTGCTACAATCATATTATGCTCTTCTTCAGAAAGAAGTAGAGAGTTCCAAGAGTCGTCAGGCTATCATGGGATACGCTGGGCGGGAAATCCATAACATTATGATGGCGCATAATGAGCCTATCAATCAGTCCAGAGACTCCAGCGAAGCGGCGGTCGTGAGCTGGCTCGGTGGGGACTACTACCATACAATGGATGCTGCCACCCAGGCCCTGGAGTCCGAAGCGGACAGTGACATTGAGTTTACTCGGTTCCATCACCAGCTTGTGTCAAGATTCTCGTACGATGAGCAGGATACGCCTCTGGAACTCGCACAGAGTCTGACCGAGTACAGCCGAATCACGTTTCCCCCTGGCGACTGCCGCACGGTTACTTGCCTGGCCATAACTAGCACGAGTCTGCGCAAAGGCGGCTATACTGACGCTGCGATAGCAATGGAAAAAGAACTGGAAGACGAAATGGATCTGTTTTGCACATTAGCTGGATCACCAATGTATCCACAAAAGAAACAAGGGACTTTGTTTAGCAGAATCACTTGACGAAGAATGTAGGGAATTGTCGAAAATCATTAAGCTGCAGCAGTAGCATCAATGCCACCTGAAAGGGCGATTCAAGTGGAAAAGGAAACATAATCTGAGTGATTTGACGCGCCAGTGACAGAAATATCCAGGGACTGATATGTCGACCTATGAAAAGCGATGAAACAGTTACCGTTTTGGTGATGAATCTCTACACTATCATGACATGGGCAAAGCAATCAAGCCTGCTTGTTTTCCTTGATGCCTTCGCGGAGGATCTTGATCTGCTTCTTGATCTCAACCCACAACACGAGGTGATCCAAGTCACCACCCTCGTCATCATCAAATGCTACTCCGACCCACTCGTCCTCGAGATCTCTCATGAAATCCCTCTTCTTCTTCTCTGCGCGCTTCTCAGTCTTGCGTGCCAGCGCCAGCAAGGCAGCCACGAATGCCTCTTGCATATAGGCAAAGCTAAACTTGTCGGTGATATCGGCAATGGCCTTGCAGAGCTTGTCGGGAAAGTCGATGTCCTTGTTGTCCTTGAGTTTGCCCTGCCAAAAATGACAGTAGGCGATGCGCTCCTCGAGATTCGGGTTGGGGAACAGGTATTTTCTGTCAAAGCGTGAAGGGCGTTTCTATATCGCTGTTAGTGGAATCCTCTGTCGCAACTCAAAGTGTAAAGACTCACCGAGATACCAGGATCCAGTCGCTCCAGATGATTCGTGCTGCCGACGATAAAGATGCCATCGTTGCTCTTCAGTCCGTCAACCTCGTTGAGAAAGTAGCTGCGCACGCTATCGCTAATGAGCGAGTCCAAGTCTTCAAAGACGAGGTAGCATGGCGCAAACTGACGGGCCTTGCCAAAGACCTGCTTGATTGAGTATTCTGGTCCTTGGTACTGATTTGGGAAACAAAAACCATCAGCTTGGGTTTTTTCAGGTTATGGCACTTACGACAGAAATGGCACCCACTGAGAAGAGGCTCCGCACGTAGAGCGTAGGGATCGAGGCCGGCTTGTGCTTGTACAATGTGTTCATCATGGCCTTGATGCTAATGGTCTTGCCGTTGCCCGGCGGTCCATAGTAAATGATGCCGCGCTTCCATGGGACCTTGAGATGAGTATAAGTCTCTCGGGAGGAGAAGAAGGAAAGATGATCGTCAATAATGGCCTCCTTCATCTCCGGGTCAAGAATGACGCTATCCCAGCTGGCATTTCTAAAGGACTCGTAGAGATCCTTGCTCTTTTGCCAGTAGCCACCGTCAAAGACCCAAACCTCCTCGTGTAATTCTGCGTTCCAGCGTCCGGCCTCCAAAATAAGCTGATGAGCCCTTGGCTTGTCCGTGGTCAGGATGTAAAAGTTGTGCACGGCGGGGTACGAGGCCTGCCCATCCCTACCATCGACAAAGTAGACGATAAAGTCAGAATCCTTCCACTTGTACATGTACTTGCCAAAGAGTGGCTGCTCGGCCAAGCCTCCCATGTCACCATCGAGTCTTCGTGCTGGGGGTACGTAAAAGTCCCATTGCAAAGAGCTTGGTAAACCGCTGGTATTCTCCTCAATGGCTTCAAAGCTTGCAAATCCTGCATTGGCATAGGCCAACAGGTTACAAGTTCCTGCTGGAGTCACCACAATTTGCAGGTTGGGGTACTGTTTGGTCAACGCGCTGGTGATATATGCATCCGTGTTGGTGCGTCGAGCGCTGGAGTGCTTGAAGAATGACTTGGTGGTAGCATCTTCGTGAGGATGATGGTGGCTTTGTGTCGGCGTCAATGACGTTTTTGCCGTCCCATCATTGCAACTCTCATAGTCAGCAGAGTAGAGCGTTTTGATCTCATCGGACATGTTGGTTGTGTTGGCTAGCTACAGACTGAGAAAGACAATACTAGTGGTCAAAGAAGATGTAAACAGTCAATGAATTGCACCATGTAGACTCTGTAGCTGCAGAAATCCGGCTGCCTGGCGCCGGTAAGCACAGATCTACGTCTTGTACAATGTTCTAATTGGGGGCCAGAGCATGCATCAGTCTGCACTTTAGCAGAGCCAAGTGCTAGGCTTCAGCATCCCAAATGCGGGGAAAATCACTGCGCCACGGTGAGCTGGCATGCCACTTCTGGCAAGGTGCAGGACTATCAGTGTAACATTGGCATTGAGCAACATTTCTTAAGACTATCTCTTGACCTCATCCACCACAATGAACTTTTCATTCTGTCGTGCAGACCACATCACAAATTTAATCCGACACCTTCAACCACCATAGCAAAATCTTCTCACCCTTTGCCAACTCGGTTCACAAATGCACATTTCCCAAAAGATTTGGATCACAAACATCGTCGCGTTTGAGATGGCATTCGTCCAGGCGTGCTGATAGTCGCTTATTTCAAGAGGTAGGTGCGCCGATGGCGCCTGGGAACTCTCTCCATCCAAACTCAATCTTTTGAAACAAGCTCTCAAGATGCGGATAAGTGAACATCGTGCCTGCTTCAACGGCGGACTTCTCCATGCAAGATTGGACCTTCTTGAAGTCAAGTTGCGGCTCATCGTGGCTGTGTCCATCCGTGATGTTCCAATCATGGACACTCTCAGCTATCATAGCTATGTCGAACCGCTTGTTCACTAGCGGGTTAAACATGTGGTATTGATCGCCGAGCAAGAAGCTGGTGTCGTCGCAGAGGTTTCTGTCAGGGGCCTCAAGTGGGAAAATGATCCACAATGATTTGCCCGGAGCGGTGATGTCCATGAACAGATAGAAACCAGTACTGGTGACCTGCTTGCGAGAAGTTCCTTTCTGCTGTCCATGGACGTATACCTCTCCCAGGCAGACCATGTACTGTGGCAGATGGGGAAGGCCCCCCTTCAACTTGTCCATGATGTATATAGCTTCAAAGCCGCTGTGTCGATAGGCAAACTCACAATAGAGCCGCTCTTCACTCTCGTAAGCGTCATCAATAAGCCCACACTGGTCCCTCTGGGCGCGTGATGGCTCAGTCGAGAATCTATGGAACCTTTTGACGAAGTAGTCTTGGTCCTCACAGGAGAAGAGCAAGTGGTCATCGACGCGTACTAGACGATCCTTATATCCTTTCATACCGTCCTGTAGGCGGAAATCGAGACCTTGAAGCCACCTGACGTACCCGTTGCGGTAGATGGTGCTTTGATCCGAAGTCGTTGATGAAGCATATGTCATTGTTTGTGACTGTCTCTCTTTTACCTGGTCAATGTTGGCCTCGATGCTTGACAGGCGTTGCGTATTAGTCTCATGGTTCGTGACGACAGAGCCTTGCAGGCTTTGAATCTTTTTCTCGAGGCTTCTGATCGTCTCCTCGACACGCCCAATACGCTGTGCTTGAAAATCTTCCCAGAAGGCGATCTTTCCTTGCGTTTGCTTGGTGTGTGCAAGAAGCCTCTGGCCCATTTCTTCCTCGGCTTTCTCTTGTTGCTTCTGTAGAGCGTTCTTCTCACGGCCAAGGTACTGAATGTGTCCCTGCACTTTTTGGACGAGCTCCGAGTGTTGATGAGAACGTAATTGATCATTTTGCTGCGACTGTTCCAGGGCGTGTACTTTTTCTCTCATCTCATTGCTGCTCGACTCCAGCTGGCTCACATTGCTTTGGGTTGCCAACAGTTTTTGAACGACTTGCTGTGTCAGCTGTCGATCTTCCTCGAGAGCTCTGATTCGTGGTCTCCAAGTATTCCAACGTTGATTGTTGGCGTCAATGCACGATGCAAGAGATCGCTTCACAGGTTGAACCTGACTTTCGGCCCAGTGGTAGGGAGCGCATGTTGCGAGGGATTCCTTTAGACGTCCGATTTGCTTTTCGAGCCCAATAACCCTGGAACTCAGATTCGGAAAAGATCCCGCTTTAGAAGCAACATCTCTGTACTTGCCAAACAATGTTGATACATGGTCGAACAGCTTATCGATCTTCCTGTCGACAATATAAACTTGGCTATCAAGCCTGTTTGTACTCTCAACTGAGCCGTCAATTCGAGTTCCAATCGCAGTAATGGTAGAATTTTGAGACTCGATCTTTTGCGTCAGAGACGGTCCAAGGGGATTGGTAGATCCGACGATGGCCTTGATTGATTGGTAGCTTTCCTCGGAGACTTTCAATCTCTTCCACGTAGTCTCCTGCAATTCCTCGTTTCGTTCAACGTGCCCATGCAGCGAGTTGATTTGGCCTTGAACCGTGGTCGTACGATTGTTCAGGTTGCTAAGGTCATCCTCGATTTCGAGAACCATGTTTTCGATCCTGCTGACCTCTGATTGAAGTTGTTGGGAAGATTCATGATATGACTGCTCCGAAAAGGCGCCCAAGTTGGTGCTCAAGCTGGCAACCTCTACAAGGGTGTCATCATGAACTGCCGCGAGAGTCTTGCACTCTTGACTGAGGGCGAAAAGCCAATCTTTGATTTCTGTGAGACTCGTACGCAGGGCGTCAACTTGTTCCTGATTCTCGTTGATTCGATTGTTGAAACTTTTAGACTTATCCTCCAATAGTTCGACTCGGCGTTGCGCTGCAGGCTTGAGGCCTCCGCCCTCATGCACGTCTCTGTAGTCAGAGGTGCTTAGGGCCTAGCTCATCAGACACGTCAGCGCGAATAGCTTCAAAAAATACTAGATATTGAGGTTCAACTTACCACTCTTGACCGATTAATATTGGGCATTTTGATGGATGACCTTGGCCAACAAGCAAGAAGTACTTAGTAGCCGGATCGCAGGATGGCTTGTCATTCGGAACGAAATGGTGCTTGACTGCTTGATCAAAGATGAGCAAGGATTACAGCTGCCGAATCGGGGTGTGCCTGTATTGGAATTCGAACGGAAAAAAAAAAAAAAGATCAAGACTCTGGCAATAGTACAGCAGGCCTCCAACAATGCCTGATAGGCGAATAGAAAGAACGTCTCGTGGTGTCACTCTCGTTGGAGACAAAGTGAATTGAGTCACTCGGACCGAGATACTCGAGCGATCGTAGGTCGGGGAGGTGTGGTCAAGGGAAACTCCGAAAGAGGGGAGTCAGAACAAACGATACGTGCAGTGAGCACGAGCATCTGGATGCGACTGCGTGTGGTGAACTTCGAAATGCTGTAGAGAAAGGCGACTGAGAAAGTGCATCCAGAGAGTGACTGGTACAACGTGGCTTGTGAAGAGCACAAGGTTTAGTCTTAGTGTGTGGTAGGTTGGAAGCGTAACAGTATAGGCAGGCTTCACAAAAGCCTCAAGGAATGCCTGGCAAGTGTTTCAGATTGCCTGTAAGCTGAACGAGCAGGAAGTCAAGACTCTTGAGAAGGAGACAGTATCTGCTGGGAATATCAATGAGTAGCTTGGCTGCGACTTCGTCTGCGTGAATTGAGGGGAAACTGTGAAATGTGTCCAAGTGGACGCCGCGCTCACGTGGCGGACAAATGAAAAAGTGACGTGTTGAGAAGCGAAAGATCAAGTGTGTTGTCCTCAACTTGTAGAGATAAACAATTGTTCGAAGATAGGAGGACGACGTCAAAACATCCAGTCTTGATCGATTTGTATCGGTGCCAGGACAGAGAGAACGAGGAAGACCATTGTGTGGCGAAAATCTGGGCCAATTCTTTTTGAGAACAAATGCGCGGGCAGGTGGCATTTCTTGTAGTGATTAGTCCACTTGAATAAACAGAAGTTGGCATTCAGTACAAACTGTAAGAGTCTGCTACTGGCCCTCAAGGTCCTGCTAAAAAGCCTAGGAGAAAAGGCAGGCGCCCAATTTTCGCTCCAATTCCCTGGAAACTGTGTGTTAAATTCTCAGTAATGGTGATGTTAAAAGAAAACGCAAAGAACGGCCGGAACGTTCAACTTACCGCCTGAGGTTGCCTTGTTGTTGCAACGAACAGGAGATTGGTTTGTTTCTTCTCCCCTGAATAATCATAGTCACCAGCAGAGCAATCACATCTCTTCGTAGCTATCGGGCTTGCACAACTTGATATTTTCATCTTTTCCATGTTTCTTTTTCTTTTCGGATGCACGACCGGGCACCATGGTTTTAAGAGGAGTGGACTTCTGTATATGTGATGCTCATCCAGACAGGCTTGATTTGAATCGACCATCCGGATCTTTTCTGGAAGTCATCTCGGCCGAAGGGCATCTGATTCGAGCTAAATCTACTCGACATAGGCAAGAGACATTCGATTTAAGCAAAGCTGGAACTGCACAGAAACTTGAAGTTGTGCAATTCTCATGGAGTGCAGAAAGGTCCTATGGAAATAATAAATCGCAACTTCATTCGTCTTTCATAACCGAAGGTGATGAGTAGCTCAGGTATAACTTTAACTTTTGCTCTTACTTCGCAATTGTTGAGCTCGAGTTCAAAAAGGTGAGGCTTCTCGCTGAGGAATTGTCCTTGGCGTACTCGAGCCATTGTCATACACTGATTATACAAAGTTCCAAAGTTGAGATTATGCTCTTCTCCTAGAATGGATACAGACCTTGGAAATTGTGCATCACGACAAGCGCAACATTGCAGGATGTTTTGTAATGAACAACATGAGGATCGTCGCCATGGCACTGATTCAAGGACCAAGTCTTGCAAAGTAAACCTGATGAATAGAGCTACAGCTCCTCTAACATCATATATGACTGATTAGAGAGCTTTACACGCCTATATTACGCTTGGATGCGGCCGAAGCCTGGTTGGTGGATCGTGTCGAGGCTTGTGTACAACCTTCACAGAACGCAATTCACCGGGTGCCTTTCCACATATTACTATTATTTGATCATGAAAGATCTGAATGGCCTTCCTCGGCCTAGATAACCTGGATCCTTTGCCTGTTCTACCCGGAGAATACAAGCCAGCCCCTTTTTCTACACCCCTTTTCCGTCCACCTTTAGTATACACCAGGCAGGATTCGCCACCTGACCGCCTTCTTGTACTTCTCCCAGTCCTCACCGTACTTCATGCTGCAGTTGTCGTCATCGCGTCCATCTCGGTGAATCAAGAGAACTCCAAAATAGAGGATGTAGAAGTAGGTAAAGAGCATACCCCAACCTCTGGCTGGACCCTGGATGACCTCACGACCATCCGCCATCTTGAAAGCGCCGGGGACATCGCTTCCAGCACTGAGAATGACATAGCCGGCGATACCAGTCGGTAGGGAGTACGGGCAAGATTGGATCCAGTCACCGAGGTAGTTAATGTGTCTAGCAACGCCCCACCAACCCGAAGTCAAGAGACGTGTGCCTCTCTTGGTCTCAATGTACTTGAGGTGAGCGACTTTGGGGTCATTGGGGTTTGTACGGAAGGTGTTCTTCTCGGCATTGCTGAGGCGGAAGATGGTGAAACCGGTGATGAGCACAGCCAAAACGCCGGCAGTACCGAGCCAGCCCATCTGCAGAGGATAGACGGATAGGTAACGGACTTGCTGGGAGTACAGAAACGGAACCCAGCCAAGGTCACCAAAGGCCAACATGAAACCGAATCCGTCTCTGGTAATGTCCATCATGGTCAGAATGCCAGACTCCATCACAAAGCAGTCCATGACGTAGAGACCCTGAACAACAGTGATGAACACTGCGCTGTCGCTGACATAGCCATAGTTCCGGTACTGCTTAGCCAACCATGCAAGGTCAACAAGCAACCAGCCAAGAAGACCAGGGCGAACCTCGCAGAATGTCTTGATGTCAATCTCTCCGAAAAGGGGTAGAGTAATGCGGGGATTCAATTCACGGCCAATGTAAAAGTCGTAGATCAAGTTGCCCGTGTGACCTCCAGCAGCCAACTCGCGCTTCTCGGGGTTGCCAGGCTTCACAGAGAAGCTGGCAATGTAGACGTATACGGAGAGGGCGAACGAAATGATGATGTTGGCGGTCAGGATTTGGAGGTAGTTGTCGGTGATGTAGGTCCAGAGGGGAAACTCGGCGCCCTGGGCAATGGTTCCAGCGAGACAAACTGCGAGAATCAAACAGCTCGATGCGAGACCTGTTGTGAAAGAGATTAGATTCTAGATGGGTTTCAGCTACGGGCAAGGGCGAATACATACCGTTGAACTTGTACTTGAGTCTGCCGCCGCATGCGAGCTCAGTACCCTCGACCTCTGAACCTGGCAAGAAGCTGAACAAGACCAAGCTCAGAAAGTAGTAGGCACATGTCCAACCGAAAGACTCCCAGCTACCCAGACCCCAGATACCGTCGGCGGGCCATCCTGCTTCAGCCTTGAGAGTTTCGAGTGAGATGTTCTTGGGATCGAGGAGCGAAGGAATCGGACAACCGGATATGTCGTTGCAACCGAATACATAGAACCACTGAAGAAGTGGTAGTCCAAGAACAATTCCGAGGGCGCCAATCCTAATGTTTATGTCAGCTCGGCATGAGCTCTCTCGACTCGCGCACGCATTGGTGGGCTGAACCGACGGTTGGTAGTTTACTTACGGGCCGCCGAATTCGTACTTGTTCATTGCCTTCATTGCGAGCGCGGTGTTTCAAACCTTGAGCAAGATTGCGGTGAGTAGGCGCCGCGTACGAGAGAAGTCGTAAAGAGGCGCGTCTTGCTGGGTAACAAGACTCCTATGGGGGGTTGCAATTTAAAAAATGTTGACGTCGTCGAAGGACCCTTTTATGAATTCCCCCAATGGATTTCCCTGGGGTCGAATTCACCAATCAGAAACTGGGAAGGCTTTCTACAGCAGCTTAGTTGACAAATTGTGCCATGCAACGCGCTAACTGGCCGGGTCGGTTGGCTTCCGTGGTGGGACGATCAGACCACGATTGGCGGTCGCCTATTGTGACATGACCATCTGGGAGCTCATTGCCCAATAATGGTAGAAGGCAATGTAGGAATGACATATACGATATACGGTATACGGAGGAGTCTCTATTAGTTGCTCTTGTTGTCGCGTTAAAGGTGTACCTGCTCTACCATACCTTAATGTAAGCAGAGTCTTACACAGCCCACAAGCTAACCGGGAGAAGCAAACGTGAAATGTTTTGACGGTAGACCAAGACCATAAATGGGGACACGTCCAGTGCCCAAATGTCCCGCCGCAATGGAAGAATGATATTCTGTGATCGACGGCCCCAGATCTGTCAGCGTCGAGCGATAGCTTTTAGTGTATGGAGCAAATGTACGGAATATGCTTACAAGCCATACACTTTGGATCCCAGTTTCACAACATGCACGATGCACAGGATGTCTTGATCTGCACATGTACCTTAATCAGTCCCCTGGCTTCAAACGCTCGAATAAAGTAAAGTCTGTTGGCAGAATGACTTTGAAGTTTGTTCTACACATTCTTTCGATGGTTCTGGCAGGGTTCTCGACGGCAAGGCACGCGCACTCCAGTGGACTAGGGGTCTAGTAAGTGGGCGGGATTGCGTACCACGCCTACATTAGAGTGCTGTAAGTTACCTCCAAACGCACTCACTAATGGCTGCGACCACGGCTGCGGCTGCCAGTGTTGCTTTGCATACGTAACCGGCACCTTAACCGAAGGCTCAGCAAACGACAGGTGTCGCAAACCTTCAACCTAAGAACCAAACAACCACTTTCATTATTGAACTTTATCATTCTCATTTGCTTCATTTCAACCGTGTCCACATGCGAAATATCTACTGCTGAGCCGCATCCGCCACGCGATTCCTCCCCTTTTCCTTTCCATTCATGATCGCTCCTTTCAACCTTTGTTAAGCGCAACGAGCGCCATTTCCATTCTACTTTCGCATCAACCTTGGTGGGCGCATCCCGATACTCCCGAATCAATCACGCACGATGCGCGTGACACTGCCATCCGCATTCCTGGCCGTGCTGTCCCTGGTGGGCGGCGCTGTGGCAGTCGAGGCCGATAAAACCACCACTGCTGAAGCCTGTACGGCGACTAACCCGAAATCCGGCGCCTTTTTCGATCTGCGGCCCGACATTGCTGTCAAATTACCCTCTGACGGATCCAAGGTGAAGAGCGGTGTGCCGACTAAGGACTACAAGATCAATGGCTACGACTATGGATGGAACTTTACCATGAACATTTGCGCCCCCGTGGTTGAAGAGATAAGCAGCGTCCGCGGCGAGATCAAATCAGAGCAATGGGGAAATATCAGTGCATACTATACCGTCAAGGGCGACACATACAGTCTCGGTTTCTCCAACGGCGAGTTGAAGCGAAGAGGGACGAAGCTGGTCCTTCAATACACGGGAGGTTCGACCTGCGGACCGAGTTCCAAGAGGGATGTTGAGAGCGTTCCTTCAAGGCGATCAGTGCACAGCGGCGCTTCATACAAGTACTCCGACTATGACGACGAAGACGAGCACTCCGTGGCCACGAAGAGTGTGCATGTCTCCAAAGAGACCGATTCCCCGAGACAGCGCAAGTCTGCGACAATTTCGTTTCACTGCGATCGGGACCCCTCGGCCTCAAGTGCCACGGTAGCATTCGTCAGCGTAGACCCTGATGAATGCGCATACAATTTTGAGGCGCGCTCAATACATGCATGTGCTGGCGCCGAGCAGCATACCGCTGGTAGTGTTGGCCCAGGCGCAGTGTTTGGTATCATTTTGGCTGTAGCCATATTGGTGTACTTGGGCGGAGGTATCTTTTACCAGCGCACAGTAGCCAACCAACGAGGATGGCGGCAGTTGCCCAACTATTCGCTCTGGGCTGGAATCTGGAGCTTTCTTTCAGTATGTTCGAAAAATCATTCTGGGAAGAATAACTCAACTAATTGGCTCTAGGACATATTCATTGCTTCAACCGCCTCATGCGCGCGGTTCTTTCCCAAGCGCGGAGGCTATCATTACCTCTCTGGCTCGCCATCTAGGACAAGGCAGAGCCGTGACCGCGAAGCTGAGAATAGGCTCATTGACGAATACGACGAGGAATGGGACGACTGATTGCTGTCATTGTCATCATCGCCTTGTGGTAGAGCATTTGCATCGTGTTTTACATGGGATTACATTTGAGTATTGGCGTTTGAGGAGTAATGCAGACGGGCAGGTCGGTGCTTTTATATACAATGCCATCCTACAAGATGTTATAACAAAGGATGAGGGTGTTGACTATCTTGCTACTTATCGATTTTGGCAGCGTGTAAACTGCTGTTCACCACGTGTCTTCGTACATTATTGATCATCATGCAAGTGAATTTGGTGTTTTATATATACCAGAATACTGTGTTCTAGCTCGTCTGTAGGCCTGCAATTCTCACTGAAAGCGAATATCTGCATTATCTGGATCCAAAAATGCAAATACAAGCATATCAACACATTATCGCCGAGCATCACCTACTGCAAGTACCCTGATGTGTACCTAGGTACCTAGCCAAGCTTCGCATTTGAGCTCATTATGATCATTCGGTATGACCTAAATAGTTCAGATGGTAGATAGGTCATTTAAGGCGGACTCGATATTATTGACTCTTATATCATCACCGATTCAACGATACTTTCTGCTGACGAAATATTTCACTATGGTTCATCAGAATAAGCAATGGAAGCTGGTTCCGTCTTAATCTCACATTTCATACCATTTCTTTTTTTAAAAAGTCTCTGCGAGTGACTTTATTATATGCGGTGTAGCTCGAGGGCCACACTCGCAAGAATATTGCAGATAAAACCTTTGAAAAGGCATTTAAAGGATGAACTACCTTGAGTATACGATTTAATTGATTAGACTTCATCCTTCAATTGCTACAAATAGATTAGAGGGTTGTGAGACCACCCTGCAGTTTGAAGACTGCCACTGATCTTTTACTGACTGGCACAGCCTCGCGCATACACCTCGAAAAACATCAAAATTCATAAGAAATAATTGATTGTTTCATCCTGACTGAACGTCCTGCGGTTTGTATCGCCAGAAGAACGACGGTCATTAATGGCACGTTTTGTTTCAAGTTGGGTGCGAGGATGCCTAAGTGCTGGCGTTGTTCATCCCGCTGTGCACCTCGTTGGATGACTTTTCCTCTTGTGACTTCATGTCCACAAACCTTGCGTCAATGTTCCGATATCTTCGTTTCAATAAAAGGAACAATCGCGCACAGGCCACACAAACTGTTTACTGGCCATTGTATTATATAAATTCCCAGCGGCCAATGGGAATAATCCAGGCCTGTTCTACCCACATCGGAACACCTTCCTATCACAAGCTAGTCCAGTACGACGACTATCGGGACTTGACCCCTGTCCCAGCATCTTGTTCCTGACTTTCCGTCATCTCTCATTCATCATCTTGTCAAACGCTGGCGGTCCACCGCACACACCCACCGTCGCCGAAAGGGAGAGTTGGGTGGTTGTCGCTGATCACAACGTTGATGCTAGGAAACCACTGACACGGCAAGAACGCCTTGGTTCAGATATCAGTCGCCCTTGCCCGCGACGTACCCTTGCGCATCGCTCTCGATCTTCACTCGACATTTGTGCATTTGAAGATGAAGCTTCTCGTCTTCTTATCGCTCCTCCTTGCCTGGGTGCAGGCCCTGGATGTTGTCGACAGCAGCAAGAGTGTTGGCCGCCAGGACTCATCCGACGCAAACGCTCAGGATGCGACACCCGCGTACCTTCAAGTTGTACAACCTTATTTCCCTCCCCGCAAGTCCCTGGATGATCCGGTCTGTCGACAAACAATTGTGCAGTACACCTTTGCCAACAGCTATGGCAGCCCCTATGTTGGCACCTATGCCCCACCTGCTGGCTGCAACTTCACGACCACCATCCTGAACCTCACTGTCACGTCCCAGGGTCGTCAGTATGATCGACTCGCTTTGCTATTCCTGGGCGATACCGAGGTATGGCGCACCAGCACCGCCATGCCCCTTCAGTCCGGTATCCAGTGGACCTATCAGAAGGATGTGTCGGTGTTCCACACCTTGTTCACCCAAGATCAAAAGGTGTTCCTCAGTCTAGACAATGTCCTCCAGGATGGTCTCTACACGGGCTCTTATGAAGTGACGATAGAGGCACTCTACTTTGATGACGTCTACACTCCTAATTTCGCACCTGCTGACGAGATTCACCCAATCTCCAAGTTGGCTTCTGATCAAAACACGACATCCGAGTTTTCTCTTCCGGCCGACAGCGGTAGCGTCAACCTGACGCTGGCTCGCAACATCAAGCAAGCCGTCGTTTCCATCATTGCCACCGGCAACGGTGCCGAGGAGTTTTGGTTTGCCAACGTGCCAAGCGAGTACACCAACACCTTCCCAGGCCCACTAGGAGAGCTTGCTGGCTACGGCCCTTTTCGTGAGGTACAGCTCTTGATTGATGGTCAGCTGGCTGGCGTGGAGTGGCCATTCCCCATTCTTTTCAGCGGCGGTGTCGATCCTGGCGCCTGGAGACCCATTGTTGGCATTGACACGTACGACCTGCCAACCTTTGAAATCGACGTGACTCCTTGGCTGTCCCTGCTATGTGATGGTGAACAGCACGAGTTCAAGTTACAGGTCGTCGGTTTCGACAGCAGTGCTGAGGACAAGATTGGAGCAATTGGGTCCAATTGGTATGTCTCTGGTTCCCTCTTTGTCTGGCTCGATGAGACCGTCAATCAGACCCAGGCAGGCGAGATCACTGCGACTACTGGCACACCCTTGTTCAAGGATCTTCCTGATTTGACGCAAACAACATCCTCCAGCGGCACCGTCACGAATTCGTCTCTCTGGTTTTCCCTTGGCGTAGAGCGAACACTCTCAATCAGCTCAACCATTGAGACGGCAGATGGCAATAAGACTGTCTCCTGGAATCAGCACTTGTCTTTCAATAGTATCCAAAAGTTGACGAATGCGGCCCTCAACCAGTCGACGAGTATGGTCACCTCAGGAACTTACTCTGGCTCCACATCTGATGAAGTCTCAACTTTCAAATACCCCCTCGAACTGTTCAGCTCCTATGACTTGGCAGATAGCAATCCTGTTACTAGCCCTGGGTCCGTCTACTGCTTGGCCGATAGGAGTTTGATCACTGATGGCGTCGCACTCTTGCCACTCATGTCTGGCCTGATCGCTGGACCAGAGAGTCTTACGGTTCGACAAAACGTCACAAGCATGTACTATTGGAACGACACGATTGTGGAGGCCACAGGCGACAACAATACTTGCACTGGCGCTTCCTGGCTCTCGTTTGTTGGCAACTCGACTTCAGACTATGGAGTGGAGGCTTTTGGCCAACAGCTCCAGGAGATGGACGATGCTTGGGTAAATCAACAAGAAGCTTGGGGCACGATTGCCGTCCCTACGACGGGACCACTGCCGACCCCGAATCAGGCTCCCGCTATACAAGAGCGGATGGTTGATAGCCAAGATTGATGGAGTGCGCAAAGGTGGCAATTCCATGAACACACGTAGACGACAGACGCATGAATAAAGTCATTGACCAAATCTAATATCATCCTCCGCATTACATTTTGTGACGGGAAAAAGCAAGTTAATATAGTCTTTGGGTGGCTCGACGCGTAACCTTCCGCCCGACAACGTAGCCGGGCCAAATTAAGCGGGTGGACTTGAGCCGTGCCGCCTTTCGCAAAACTGGCGATTCCAATTATTCCGCAATCTATGCTTATTATACAAACAAACAAAGTTTTCTTTAGCCAGGATCAAGGCCAATGATATTAGAAATAGGCAGTGATGTACAAGGTCTTATTTGATGCGCTGCTTGCAAAGGGAGGTTTACCAAATCACTCGGAATAAAGACCATAAATCATGCCATGAAACATGGAGATTTATATAAAATGTTGAGTTCGGACGTGGAGATAAATATGCAGAGAGGGCCTAGACATCGAAACTACAATTTCCATTGCAAAACTTTATTTTATACCGTTACTTTGAGTAGAACTTGGAACCATAGTCAAGATTGCGATTGCTGGAGCAAACAGCCGTACGCTCATGATAAGGGCCAAGATGTATACACTTGGACTAACTTTCCACTCAGAACTTGCTCGGGAAATAATCAATCATTTAGTAGCTGCTGAGAAGCACGAAATAGTGGCACTTTTTCGAAAGGTACTTACATACTCGACCAAGCTGATCAGTGCCATGAGAGGCAAAGGCTGACAACTTTGCAGGACCCTGAATCAGTTCCCTCGCTTCCTGGCGTCGAATGGGTCAAGACTTTATTTGAGGACAAATTGGAACTGGTCAGATTGTTGACCAAAATCCATATACTTTTCTGCTTCTTCCCGGCACATTTGGACAAGAACGGCGAAGCGCAAAAGCGGCTTATTGATGCTGCAGTTGAGGCAGGTGTCAAACGCTATGCGCCGTCTGAGTGGTCCGCGTGAGTGCACACCTGAAATGGCAGATGTAGTCCCCTAATGCTGGTTCTAGAGGAATGAACCTGGCTCCGTCGTTGGACGTGATACCTTGGTATGCTGGAAAGATTGAGATTCGAGAGTACCTGAGACAGATCAACGAGAAGAACAAGGTGAGTGTCAGAGACGAGTTGTGCACAGAGACAATACGTGCTGGTGAGAAAATAGCAATATTGAAACAGTAAAGCAGGTCTTGGAATACTGCCTCTTCCAGCCGGGTTGGTTCCTGGATTATCTCAGTTACCCGCACGAGGCATCGGAGCAAACCTCTACCTTTCCGACTCTGGTCAACTTTGATAATGGCACCGCCATTACAACCCAATGGACCCTTGATCACCGCATGGCTTACACTGCCATTGAGGATATTGCCAAAGTTGTGGTCCGAGCAGTCGATTTTGAGGGTGAATGGCCAACCATTGGAGGGATTCGAGGAAACCAGCTATCCGTAGCCGATTTGGTTCGCATCGGAGAGTCTGTTCAAGGCATGTCATGTAACCCAAACCATGATAAATGTCCATGACTTTGTTTTCTGACAACATTTCTGCAGGCAAGAAATTCCAAGTTGATGTCCTCGAGACAGAGGACCCGCAGGCCGGCGTACTGAAGACGGACAACTTTTCACGAATCAGCTCGCCTGCCCTGCCAGAGGAGCAGGTGGAAGCCTGGTCGCGAATGGCCACGATCGGACTTCTCCAGTCCATGGAGCGTGGCTGTTGGGGTATTTCGGATGAGTGGAACCAGCTGTTGTCGGATGTGAAGTTTGTGAGAGCCGAGGAGCTGCTCAAGAAGGCTTGGTCGGCATAGGTCATTCAGCCCCACTGCGTATCAACAGACAATGAAACTTTCTTCTTATCAGTACATGCTAACAACTAGAAGCGATTCCTCATCTTTTTATCAAGTTTTCGCACAGACACGGAAGTAAATCATTATGTGGCTATATACAAAAATTGTTGCATGTAAGCAGATTGTCCAGCTTTATCGAATGTACATAATATGTATTGGGAGTACGACCTGAGCCTAATACTCTAATTCTAGACGTCCAAGTCTGAAAGTGCTTTTTCGACCTTGGCCCAGAGACCAGCCATTCGGAATCCATAAAGCCAGTAATTCTTTTGGTTGTCTTGTCCAATGATACAGAAACCCTCGGGAAAGTTGAAGGGTAACTGTGTCGTTTGTATATAGCTCGGATATTGCGCGATTCCACGATCTTGGGCAGACAATGCAGCCGGACTAAAATCGTGTCCATACAGGTTGGCTTTGCCCCAGTTGGATATCGTCATGGAGTGCATGCCAGCATCTCCCATGAACGGCAGCACATTACCCGGGCCTTGACGCTGGAGCGCATAGTATGCTTCGACCTGTTGTCGCGTGCCCTGCTCTACAATGGACCGGCGGATCTCCTTGGCAGTGTGGCTGACCGGTGCGTTGATCATGTCTCGGGCCGACATGAGCGTGTACAAGATCGAAAACAAGTTGCTAATGTAGGGATCCCGGGAAGGGTCTGTCGACACCCCCAGCGCTTTGCGGGCACTGGCTGCGTATTGGATGCTAATTGTACGCTCCGAATCTGGGCTTTGACTCGTTGAAGCGGCAAGCCGTGCCCACCAAGCAGCCAAGACGTCGGCTTCCGATAGGAAGGGGGTTTCTCCTGGTCCTGCCACCGCGCTGACTTCTGCCATTGACTGCGCTCTTAGCTTGTCAATAAACGCACCCGGTATGCACACGATACGATTTTCCTTGGCCTTGAAAGCAATATCAAGCACATTGCGAGCACCATAGCCAATTAGGCTACCCATCTTCATGTGTCTATCAGCCAGTACGTGAGGCTCTGTAGGGTTCATGCCTAGATCTTTGAACGGATCAAAGTCGGCTGATCCGGGATCACAGCCAAATGGGTTGGCTACCATATGCTCGCGCCCGTGGAGTACGTGCGTCCAAGCCGTCATCAGAGCGCCCCAGCCCATGAGATCAAAGGAGGTGTGATTATAGTAGAGTACCACCAACGTCGCATCCGTAAAGGAAACCACGTGGAGACCGAGCTGACCACGATCTTGCGTCAGCCAGTCATCTATGCTGGTAGGCGTACCCTCGGGTCGTGCAAGGCTCGTAAACAGCTCGGGGTCGCCGGTAATTGTTGGTTTGTCGCCTTGTGCACGTGGAAGCTGGGATGCTAGGGGATGAGCAGCAATAGATGTATCATATCGAACGTGTGAAAAGGTAACGGCTGGCCTCTCTGCTGTGAACTCTGCAGGTAAATGGTACTCAATTTCACCTGAAGCCTGTGTCACCAGTTAATTCCAGAGTTCTTTGGGTCTCTCAGAATAGACGTGTTGACTTGCATTTTTCCTGAGGCGGGCACCGAGCTTGCGCCATCCTTCCATTGATAAAAGTTTCTCCAAGCTTTCGTGAAGCCTGTTGGCATCTAGCGCTACATCAAACCTCGACAGTGAAAAGACGACCAAGGACTTCAAAACCACGCTGTCATCCCAGTACCGCATAGGCACGACCGTATCAGTCGGCACCCGTTCGGGTGC
This sequence comes from Neopestalotiopsis rosae, assembly GCA_023078685.1. Classification (NCBI taxonomy): domain Eukaryota; kingdom Fungi; phylum Ascomycota; class Sordariomycetes; order Amphisphaeriales; family Sporocadaceae; genus Neopestalotiopsis; species Neopestalotiopsis rosae. The sequence goes on along the minus strand of JALGAS010000012.1, from coordinate 872,062 downwards.
TGCCTTTCCAAACCAGCCCGACATGCTGTCCTCCTTGTGCTTCTCGTTGTTGGTCAGCAGCGATGAAGTTATGAAGTTATGATTTGATCGAAGGCCCGACAATGACAAGAAGCTGGGCGGGATGGACAGAGGTGCAGGCGGTTTGTAGAGGAGGTATCGCGGAACAATGAGAATAATTCCTATGTGCAGACAACATGCCTTATCGGTAGGAACTATGGAAACACATTATCGGGGAACGACCAACGCTGCGGGCTTGGCAGGGTCGCAATGTGGCATTCAAGCATGCTGGTGGACTAGCGTTTTGGGATCCACGGACTGGTAACTTGGTAACGTATGACCATGTCGCTGCGCCGCACACTTGCAGCTCGCGTAGGAATAGGTAACGAATGAAACGATGGTCCACGGAGGAGCTTAAGGTTTATTGAAAATTGTCCAATGTCATAACAAGTTCCCCGCGTGGAGTATGTCTACTGTCCCAAGGCCCGAGGGCTTGGATCGCGACCCCTTTTCTGTTGCATACACTGGGCATAGCCGTTGACTGGTTATCTTGGCGCCGGTACGGCTCGTGATGTGGCTACTACTGGCAGAGTCTAGAAAGTGAATTTCCTAGGATTTCAACGTATGATCGGTATAAAACCCCACTTATGAATCCTCGGATCTTCACTTTCTTATACTGAAAAGAGTAATTCACTTCAGCGCAGCTTTGAATGGAAATTTTGAGGATTCCATGTGAAAACTAAAAGACAATTGAATTCATCTTGTGGGTTCAATCCCGTTGGAGAGGCTCGGCTGGCTCACTGCGTGGGGCAACTCACGATCTAATCTGTATACTGCGTACAAGGGTATATTGTCCGATCTTAAGTTTTCTTTACAATCATCTCAGAATAGTTTCCATAGGGGCATGATATGTTGCTGATATCATAATCACTATGACCTGAATATCTTCCAAAGCCAATTCATTGTATTTTGAATGCCTTGTGGTCATATCTTGGAGGCGAAGAGGAGGTGCAGTCAGACCCAGTCTCATTGGTGCCCTTGCGCCATGGCGATCGCGAAACCTGATACCCGACAGCCGAAGACATGGAGATAATCTCGAGTCAGGTAGGCCGAGTCAGGCATGCCTGGGATATGATCCTTCGAACCAGTAAACCCCTACAGCATCATGAATTTAGTTCGGAAGCCATGATTAACAGTCCCGCGGCTCCATCTTGCCCCGGAACAGGAACCTAGACACCCGGCTTGCACTTGAAGGCAAGATTCTCCAGAATATAACCGACCCAGTCACATACATTACTTTTCAACGGTGAGACCTCCACGGATGAACAAAACTGATGGCCTCGAACCCCCAGTACGTTCATACCTATTATGAAATACAGATACGACCCAAGGGCATTGATCCTGCAGGTCTGTAATACTAGTCGAAATTCAGACGAGTGGTGTGACAAATTTGTTGATCAGTCCCTGGACTAGACTCGACGTGAACAGCGAGTTTTAATATAGCTTAGTGACTCCGTTCCCCACGTAAACTTGGTCTCTCGCTCCTGAACCTCATGTTGATTGCAAGGCGACGTCGAGATGTCTTCAACTTTGGCAGAAGGAGAGCGGCTGCAGGCAGCAGCTTATGCCACATCTTCAATCGAGCCTTTAGATCTCGGGCCAGTGATTAATGGACTCATATACTTCTTTACTGCTCTCGCGCTGGTGGTGATTTGCCTTCGCGCATGGGTTCGCTTCTTTGGAGAGCAAAGATGGGGTTGGGATGATATTACCGCCGTTGTTGGCTTTGAAAGTGATTTGACCTTGAGCAACGTTCTTACCAGCGTCGCGAAGAGAATTGTCTCTTCACAACACGACTGACACATATCCTAGCTGGCCTTTGTCCCATCTAATGTCATTGGCGTCGTATCGACATATTATGGTTTGGGGGCATCAGATTCTTCTCTCGAGGCATTCGGCGAAAACAAACACAACCTTCTCGAGATTCGATCCATTGAATACTTCATGTATTACGAAATCTTATACTTTGCCGCTTCTTCGACAACGAAAGTCTCCATCACGTTGACAGTCCTCCGACTGTGCGAGAAGCAGTCGCTCTATCGATGGTTGGCTATAGGAAACGCCGTGTTGATGGGCGTGGCCGCGGGAGTAGCTGGAGTCTTTGTCCTTACAAATTGTCGGCCGTTTGCTGTCTATTGGAACCCAGACCTTTTAGTAATCCAGTGTCGCATTGAAGTTGAACATGATGCTGATATGACCATCACAGCGGTGTCTGCACTTTCGGATCCAAAGGGTTGGGTAGTCTGGAAGTCGTCAGTTTGGTTGGTTCTACCTTTCAAATGATTAGCGAGTAAGTCTTCTTTTACCTACTATTCCTTGAATATCGAACGTCGCGGTGATTCTAACATAATCTTCTTTAGCTGGGCGAGTGCATTAATACCATTATTCATTATATCTCAATTGCAAATGCCACGCAAAAGAAAGATTGCTCTCATTTGTATATTGGGCCTCGGAATCCTGGCCAGCATTTCCGCACTCGCTCGCATGTTGTTCTACAAGTACTGGGACAAGACAAAATACCCAGACGATTACCTATGTAGGTGGCCACTTAGTGATGCTTCTCTTCAAACACTAACATCAAGTGACAGACCATACTGGCGTTATTGTCATAACATCCGAACTTGAAGTAGGCCTGGGTATTGTCGCTTGCTCACTGCCACCTTTACGCCGGCTTATCAAGAACGTCTTTAACTCTTCGTTCCGTTCTCGTACAGGACAATCCGATCTCAACTATAATCACACAAGAGACACTCAGCTCGTTCGACTGGCCCCACAAAGTACTCATATGCACGGTAAGAAATTGACGGAAGCTGGAAACTGGGAACGTCTAGATGACGAGAAAAACTTGACGCAGTCTCAAAGGACAAATTCTGTCTCCAGGCAGAAGAGCATTTTACGATCAACGACAATCAGCGTCGAGTCTAGATCAAAGGATAGTTTCAGCGTAGTGTAATGGCCCTACAATTTTGTGTAGTTTTAATGTAGAATTAGTTTTGAACAGCCACTTTTGATGTACCTCTATCTCTTTTAAGCCAACAAATCTGTACCTGAAGGAGAAAAACAGAGCTTCGGGCGAAGCATCAGCGTTGGCACAATGAGTCCCCCTTTGCTTGGCGTGCAATTACAGGCAACAAGAGGCTAATCACTCAATACAAAGGCTAGTGAAAGCCCAGAGCACTCAGCGCTACCAATCGAGCGCCAGAAAGTGGCATCAATATGATCAACTAATGTAGGTAGGTAATGTAGGCAGGGTGGGGCCTCGGGGGTTGTCGCCTTCCGATCCCCGAGTTTCATATCTTATCAGATCTCCAAGTTACTGCAGCGACGAGAAGCAAACAACCCCAATCATTCAATTTCAACTGCTCGCATTTTTGTGCAGACAGTTCTGTGACAGAGACACATCTCACTTTATTTGCCACAAATAGACATCATGGCTGACGCTGCCGCACCCGTCGCACCCGCTGCGAAAGTGGACGAGCCCACTATTGAAACCCCTGAGAAGGTGGCCGCCCCAGCAGCTGAGTCAACCGAGCCTACTACGGCTCCTTCTGACACAACCAAGGTAGCTGAGCCGGAGAAGTCGGCAGAGACAGAAGAGACCACTCAGCCGGCGGCCGCTACAGCAGAAACATCGGGCAAGGCTGCGGAGCCGGTAGCAGCAGCAGCCGCCACTCCGGCAACCACCGAAAAGGCGGCCGAGGAGAAGCCCGAAGCTCCCGTGGCTCAAGAGACTACTGCGACTCCACTGCAGCAACTGTGGGCCACGGCAAAGACAAGCGGTCACCCCGAGATCTGGGGCGTCACGCTGGCCGACCCCGACACGCATGTCCCGTCCCAGATTGTCTTTCAAAAGTTCCTCAATGCCAACGATGGCGATGCCGCCAAGGCCAAGGATCAGCTGACCAAGACTCTGGAATGGCGCGCCAAGGAGAAGCCTTTGGACTCCCTGACCAAGAAGTTTAGCAAGGAAAAGTTCGATGGCCTTGGTTATGTTACTTCTTATGGCGGCGAGACTCCAGAGACCAAGGAGGTGTTTACGTGGAACATTTACGGCGCTACCAAGTCCATGGAGACCACCTTTGGCAATGTTGATGAGTAAGTCCTCCATCGGGGTCGTTTGCAGTGTTACAAGCGACGCAACATGAGCCACTCAGGACTGACACATTTGCAGGTTCATTGCGTGGCGCGCAGCCTTGATGGAGTTGGCTCTCCAGGAGCTGTCACTCTCTACTGCCACCAAGCCCATCACAGCCACCGAGGATCCGTACAAGATTTTCCAGGTCCACGACTACTTGTCCATCAGCTTCTTCCGCCAGAACCCAGCCGTAAAAGCCGCCTCAAAGGAGACCATTCGCGTCTTTGCTCTCACCTACCCCGAGCTGCTCAAGGAAAAGTTCTTTGTCAACGTTCCTGCCATTATGGGTTTCATCTACGGTGCCATGAAGCTATTTGTAGCCCCCAAGACTATCAAAAAGTTCCACCCCATGAGCAATGGTGGTGCCTTGGCCCTCGAGTTCCCAGACAGCAAGGTTGAGAAATTGGGTGAGAAATTGCCGGCAGCCTACGGTGGCAAGGGCGAGGATCTCCAGGCTCAGAGCAAGGCTACAAGCCTGGAATAAGAGTGTAGAGAGAGGTAGAGCGAGCGGGTTGAGTCGAAGGAAGCCATGCCACGTCTACCATTACAGACCATGGGCTGGAACGCTCGGATAAAAGAGAATTGATACCATTGCGAAGAGGACGGAAACCATACATAAAACAGTAGCCCTTTCTAATTTCTGAATGCTCTCATAGAGAGCCTAATAATAGTTCTGTTCATACCTTGAGACAAATGACTTGTTTCCAGTGTAAAGTAGTTGAATATTACCAATGCGAACACGTTTTCAAGGAGAACACGATCCTGATCCCGAGATGTTCATGTCACTGCACGAGAACAGCAAGAATCCATTTGGTTGAGACAAGCATGTGTTAGCAGCTGAAACTATGGAAAGTTATTCCACAGCATTGTTACCATGATCTGAAGTACATCTCATCTGCCCCCTATCAGAACCACAAAATCAACGTCGCATATCAAAACAAATGGGATGAATGAATGTGTCGAAGTGGATAGCTTTTGGTGTTTTGGTTTCTCCTACCGACGACCAATGTTCTTGCAAATACCCCCACCGGTTATCGGCAAAGAATTCAGGTTACGGAAGTCAGGTAGGTTATCTGCGTTTTTTGAGTCAAAAGGATCATCTCCCTTACGACGACACAACAAGTGACTGTGCGCTAACGGTACCGTTGGTGGTGATGGAGTACTTGACATTGTCAATGGAGGTGAGTCCCTTGGTGCCGACGATGAACTTTGTGACGAAGCGGGCGTAGCTGATGCCCGACGGCGTGCCGCTGAGGTCGGCGAACAGGAGCTTGGACGTCTTGTTGGTCTGCGGGGTGAAGTAAAAGGGCGCGTACCCGACAAAGCCGAGCGACTTGTCGTACAGGTAGACGGTCACCTTGCAGGCGACGGGGACCTTGCCGGACTCGTCCGAGCACCCAAAGTACATTGAGTTGAGCTTGAAGTTGCTGACCTTGGAGCCGGTGTAGACGCTCGAGATGATGGGCAGGTCGGCCGTCACGGAGCCAAAGGAGGCGACGTTGGGGAGGGACTTGGGGGTCAGTCCCTCGGTGACGTCGGAAGCGTTTACAGCGTCTAGAAAGCAGGCATTAGTAATATGGACTGGTTTTTCTGGTATGATTCAGAGTTCCTCACAAAGACCGGTCCAGTAGAGACCTCCATAGTAGCCGATGGGGAACAAGGGGAATTCTTGGGATGTCAGTCTGTCAAAGTCTGCGGTGCCATTCGAGGTGGAAGTGGCACGCGACTCGAGGTCACGGGGAATGGGCTCAGCCGAGGCCAGGGCGGCGACGGCGAGGACGCAAGATACGATAGACGAGAGCATTTTGAAGATTTGAGATAACGGTTTTAAAGAGAGTAAGTAGTCGGGATAAGAGGCACTGATTCTGGATCTGAAGATACTCTCAATGAGATACGGAAATATTCGTCTTTATATAGATCTCGCGATTTCGTCGAAATCAGGACGGCGTAGTATAGAAATCGCCATTACCCAAAACAGCATCTCCTTCGCGAGTGCTTGTCATGGCAAGTTGGGACGCGTGCTGTGGGCCAGAAGCGTGGAAAAAGGTTGGTGACTTGGTTCGACGCAGAGAATGACGGCTCAGAGAACTCTTCGAAATTCGTCACTTTTTCGTAAATGAGTCTGCCGCCGGCATTGTCAAGATTGTATGCCTGCCAAACCTGCCTGGTTTGCCTGTCTAGGTAATCCTGTGGGATGTCTTGTCTTGGTGCCGGGCATAGCCGGATGACAGTTGGTTACATGCTGCCATGGTAGACTTTGCCCACACACGACATTCGCCTTGAGCGCGTTCGTGACCTAAACCGAATTACCGTGCCGGCGCGGATGGAGGGAAATTGGAAACGGCTTCCTTTGACTTTCAGGGTCCTCGGGGGTTCAAATATACCGGCACACTAGTGTTCCAAAGCATCGGTTGTGGTTGGAAATGTGCACAAAAGAGATCGATGCCTTGCTTCTTTTTCAGTTGGACGGCCTTGCTTTCCAAATTACTTCACTATAAGCCGCAATGTCTCAAAGCGGGCTCAGCCGGTTCGAGCTCCTTCAATATATCCGAGCTTCATGTAAATACCGTTACAGAAAGCAGTGATTCGTCACATAACCACATTCGGCGCGAAAGACAGCGGCAAATAGCACATGGCACAAGTCGTATGTAAACCTCGTCAATTGGGGATGAACATGATCATTTTCACTAATACAAATGAGCTCGATAGCTAAAAGAAGTCGAGGCATAATTCATTACAGAAGTAAAGAGGAAAGCAGGATATGTTCCAGTAAAGACAGTTGCAAAGTGGTACAAGTTATCTCTAGTCACCGAGCTGCCAAAAGGATGAGCACGCGATCATTGACAAAACAATCAAAAGTAGTAAAAGGTCATGATTGTGGCTGGCTACCAAGAGGTTACTTCCGGCGAGGTCCACGGTTTGAACGGAGGCAAAGATCCGTGCCGGGCAATTAAGACAATCCCTCATATCCCTTTTTGAAATTTAAGCCCCGAATTTCGTGTTCCCGCTGCTCTTGTTTCGAGGCCTCGGCCTGCCTTGATCTGCTACGGCCGAATGAAGCTCTGTTCAGGATGACCACAATCCAGAATGAATTTTGCAATTGGTCAGAAGCTCGCAACCCCAAACTGACCCAAAATGATTTGGAACCCTGCTTCGGCATTTGTACAAGGACGTGACCAAGAGGACCTGTCAGAACATGTGGGCCTCTATCAGTTAGAGGCAATTGGTAACGTCGAATGCTGCCCGGGCGAGTGTGTCTTGAGAAGATGATGCCGCCATGTTTCCTGTTTTCCGTGATTGCCGAAAAGTCCATACCAGGTTATGACCACAGTCGAGGCAGATGCCGATGAATGCTCTTGAATTCGAACGGCTTTCATCAGCCTCACAATCGCAAAGACGCCCTCCCTTGTACCAGGAACCTGTATCAACTTGGTGAGCCATGTGACGATTGGTCGTGCTCAGAGATCAACAAAGCCTTCACAATTCAGCATATACGCAAATGTATAATGAGAGTGATATCAATTGACAAGCACGCATAAGAGACATGCTACAATACCTAAGGCTACAGTCCGTGAGGACGAGCACAAGGCAACGCCAAACCTGGAAACAGAACAAAGACCCAGCACAGCAATACACTTCACGTTTGGGAAAACACCCGCTTGTTGCCTCGTAACACATGACGCCGTGTCTTCCATGGACTGGCTAGAGTAATGACATTTTCACACAAGCAGTGGAGCTAATCTTCTCCAGCGGAGGAACACCAGCAGCGCTGTTTATGATATTCCAACAGATCACTCTTATGCCAAGGGCTCGTAGGAGCCAGCCTTGTGGGCCTGGCGGTTCGAGAAAAGCCAGTAGATGATCATGCCGACAACGGGGAAGATGAAGACGACGAGACACCAGAGGAGCTTGTGGGAGGGAGGGCGGTTTGACTGCAGGACCTCGACTGTGGTACAAGAATTGAGTTAGCATTTGTTCCAGCCTTGACGGGTCGCGTCACTGGAGAGGGAGAGGATGACGCACTGAAGACGATGATGTCGAGAACCAGAACGACGAATCCAATGATACCACCGCCGGTACCGTATTGCCAGGCGTCGGTGGTGGTAGCCGAGACCTCACCGGCGAGGGGAGCGGCAAAGGCAAAAGTGGCCAGGCAGAGCTGGAAGAAAATCGTCGCAAGGGCGTTCTGGAACATTTTGACTGGTGATTTACCGTGAAATCGAGTTGTCGAGTAGGTATCGATTGATTGTATTATGGAAAATGTGCAAATTGTGGTGTAGCTGAGCAAAATATTGCGGACATGGGCTGACGACTCCTCTTTTATCGGAGTTGTGGTGGGACTTCTGGATTTCTCGTGGCTTGCCGTGGTTGCCTAAGGAAGGTACTTTGGACATGCTATTGACCTGCAGAGTGAGCTGGCGTTTCAGTGACGTCAGTGCTTCACCGCGTGATGTTGACATTCAACAGTGGGGCCAGTTTTGAGCATTTTCGAGTTATTATATATGACTTCTAATCTGGCAGCTTTTACAAAATACGTACGTACAATGTGTATTATACTCGCTCTCGGCCAAGTAGCAGAGATAACCGAATATAATAACACCCATTGACTCCATTTTTGATTGTATAATCTGTTGATCATAATGTGTTGGTGATCACTGCCAAGGTATGATGGTAGTGGCCGAGGCGCAGCTGTACTCCATACGTGACGCGACTAGCGGGGTAGTTGCACTGAGCGACCGCTACCGACTCCAGCACCTCCAATACCGAAACCGAACTCCGAAGCTACACTGGCACACTGTTGAGACTCAAATCTTTGATTTGCGCTGCTCTGAAGAGTCGGAGAAGTTTACTGTCTGTGAATGCCTTTTGAATTACGTCGAACGCGATGCTTCTCCCCTAGCTAGTTGAGACATGCAGATGAGTGCCTAAATGCTAACCATACTGCTGGTAGCGGCATTGTTCACTGACTGCTGAGACTTGCCGTGTGCCAGTTTGTCAGGCATGTTCCAAATCCACACCAGGACGCAACTATCTTCAGGATTATGCTCCAACCCGCTTCAAACAATCGTCAACAACCTTGGCAATGGCAAGACATTCTTCGTCTCGGAACATGCTGGTGAATAATTGAACTGCGCATGGAGCTCCTTGCAACAGCTCAGCATTATCTATATCTCACGTTAGTCTCGCAAACCCACGTGGAAAAGAGTCGGGCTCTACTCGCATGGAATACTCATTGCGTCCGGTTCCTTGTCGTCAGCGATATCGATAGACTCAACCTTGCCGTATGGGAGCACACAGCCCGGATACTAAAAGTCGTGAGCGGAGAACCTTGGAGTCTAGCAGAGAGAGTCTGAGCTTACATCAAGAAGATTCAATAACATTGTATACGCGGGAATGCCAACGGCATCATGTTCAACTGCCGTGGTCCTAATGGACGGCGAAATGACTGCGTCAATTTGATGCGTTGCCCATAATTTGTTCCACTTAGCCTGGATCCTAGCTCTTTCCTTGTTGAGCACGGCGAGCTGTTCGAGTCCATGAAGCTGCGTCAGGGCTGCAAACTTGCTGTATTCCGGCGATGCGAGCAACTTGGCGCTGGTCTTTTGAATAGCGACGAGTGAAGGGATAAAAGGCTCGCCCCCGGCCTGCACGATTTGAGTGGCAGTGTCGTCCAGTCGAAACAAGAGTCCAGCAATTGCCACTGCGTCCGTGACTAGACCCTCGTCCGGGGACAATTCAATCACTTCGTGTCCCTCTGATTTGAGCGCCCTGGCCGTATTCTCAAGCGTCCGCCGCACAGGAGGATGGATCGGAAAGTTGGGATCCTCTGAGAGGAAGCCAAATCGAAGTTTCTTGCCCTGCTGGCTACCCACGATGCGCCAGGGCAAGTCAAGCGCAGTCGAATCCAGAGTGGCAGGTCTCTTGTCGAGTACGCTCTTGACAAACAACTCGAGAGCAGTGAAATCATTCGAGATGGGCCCTGCAGCCGCGACGACGAATTTGAGCCCAGGATTGACGCATGTCTGCTGGCCACCATAGGGTACACGGGATGTGGTTGGCTTGAAACCATAGGTTCCGTTGCATGCAGCAGGAACGCGAATAGAACCTTTTTAGAATCGTCAGCCATGGGTACTGACTAGCCGTCAAGCATCACTAACCTCCAACGTCCGTTCCTACCCCAAGTGGTGAGCCACGGAATGCCACTAATGCTCCCTCACCACCACTCGATCCGCCAGCTGATAGAGCAGTGTTCCAAGGATTGAGCACCCGCCCATAAATGTTATTGGAAGAGTCTGTGGTCTACACATTGTCAGTTGGACTGCCACTCTGTGTGGTGCTTGATTACATACCAGTAGCGTTTGTGGGATGTTTGTCTTGACGTAGAGAACAGCGCCGAGGTCCAAAAGGATATCAACAAGTGGCGAGTTTGTATCCGACACGAAGTCAACGTACGACAGCAGACCCAACGTGGCTGGCAGTCCGACAATTTGGAAACCGTCCTTGAGGCTCACTGGAAGTCCATGAAGGGGCCCAGCTAGTTTTCCCTGGACTTGAAGAGAATCGAGATACCGGGCCCTCTCTTGAGCCTGGTCGAACATGGTTTCCGTAAGGCATCGGGTCTGGATCACAATTAGTAGATTGATCGTTTCTAAGTAGAAACACTTACGAGTTCTTGTGCAATGGCTGCACGCTTGGAAAATGCAATTGTCACTTCGAGAGCCGATAACTTGCCGGTGGCCAGCAAGTTGAGCAAGGCACCGACGTCAAAATTCTCAGTGATTTCCAACTCCTTTTGTGTCAATATGCCAGACTTTCTGACAATGTCAAGCTCGATAAGGTTGTTCTTGTTTGATTCCAATGGTACTTTGAGTGAATCCCAAATTGCTGAAGGCAGCTTCCATTCGGCCGGCAAAGCAGAGTCTCGCTGGGCTCTTCTGGCAGAGGCCTTGGCCAGCCACGAGTCAGCTGGAGTGTCCGAGTCTCCCATCTTGATACAATGATAGAGGGCAAACAATGGAGATGAGAATTCGGGATACTTCTTTCCAATTAAATAATCAAAAAATTCACATGCGTACAAGCGGAGAGTAAAGGTTTCTCCCGAGACGCCAACTCCGAACGGCGCAGCGAATGAACCCCTCAATATGCGCCCCCGCCATGCATCCCTCGCATGGTTCAACGTGACCACTACGAACCAACAGGAGTAGACTCAACAGGGCGGATCTTGTTGCCTTGGCCGAGAGTACTTTTTAATATTTGATTCATTTCATGAGAAGAAATGATTGTGCATTACATTTGATTTCGCTGCTTGCGCCAAGAAAAATATCATTTACCTGTGCATCGCAATACACTACTTGCGAAGGTGTTTGATCTTTTTTGAGCAGGTGAATAGGTTGGCCGACTATGACATGGCCGTTGAAATCGCACGTTTATGTTGAGTTATCGCTGTGAAAGATGGAAACGAGTGTCGTCTATACCTGTTTCATGGCCGCTCAAGCTGGGCGCTGTGTGTGGGCCGCTGAGCGTTATCTGCAGCCCTATGGTATAGATAACCATAACGAGTATTCGTTCAAAATTGCCAAGAGTTCAATTACTCAAAGCAGACATATGATTTCAGCTCAGCCTTATGTATACTATGATGAATCGTAAATACCACCATATCGCATCCGTTACGTTGTTCTCGCCGAGTCATGCCAATCTAAACACCTCTAGTACCTATACTCCTGAAAATAGCACTTAAATATTTTCGGCCAGGTGTGGAGGAATGCTTAGTTGGACGATGCGACCTCGAACAGTGGCCAGCCGCTTAGTGCTGAGCATCACTTGATGCACACGCGACCGAGCGTGCGACACCCAAGGGTCGTGTATATAATAGCCTATCGAATCAAAAACAAGCATTTTCGTAATGTTAAAGCCTATTGGGTTGGCAATCTATAGCAACCCAAAGAACATCCAGCCGAGGGTGATCACTGATCAAGTATTTGTGCGACACTCGAGTGGGGTAGCAAGAGTGCAAAAGCCTATTGCTACGCCAAGCAACCTGTCCGATACGACGACTTTCTCCTCACATGCCACTTGAGTTTGATTGCCTACCTAGGTAGCTCGTGTCAAAACTCTCGACAACGGAGTCATCGCGCTATGATCTGACAGGCAAGCAGAACCTCCGGCTCCGTCGGCCCCGGGTGTATGATCTAGGAAACCGTGATGACGACAGCAACCAACTCCTGTCAACTTGTTATAAAACACGCCCAGAATAAAGCATTGCCTTTGCAGTGAGCCATCCGTTGGCGACCTCGATACGCCATAGAAGCATTTTCAGAACAGCACCTTGCTCCTTGAATCAGCAAACTGTGTCGAGCGGTAACCCAAAGCAACAGCCTATCAAAGAAAACGAAGCACAGTCGAAAGCTGCACAAAAGATTATGTCGAAGCAAGAACTTGGGGTGGAAACCCTAGGCACCAGAGCCACGAGACGATACCACTTGGCCACCGTTGCCATTACTGCCGCCGCCGCGACTCTGGTGCTGGACATCCTGTATCTACGTCCAGGCCCTCCAACTACACAACACAAAGCCTGTGGCATTGTACTTGTGCTCTCAGCCATTTATACCCAGCTATGGCTTCACGCAAACCATGTCTATTACCGCAAAATGGCCCAAAACGGATGTGCTCCGCTTCCGACCTATAAAAACAACCCCCTGGGCATTCCTTTCCTCCTGGAAACCGGCAGAGGTATCAGGAAAAATGAACTACTCGAACTACGTGTAAAACAGTTCGCTGCTCTCGGCCATACATTTGAACACGAAATGTTCCCCTCAACCATAACTTCGATCAACACGGATGACGCAGAAAATATCAAAGCCATCCTGAGTACCAAATTTGATGACTGGGTCATCCCCGAACAGCGCATCCGCGGTTTCAAGCCAGTGTTGGGCGACCATTCTATCTTCACGACAAACGGGCCCGAGTGGCAACATTCGCGAGCCATGCTCCGACCGGCATTCGTTCGCGACCAAATCTCGGATTTGGCGTGTTTTGACAAGCACATCACCAAGCTTATTGACAAGATCCCGCGAGACGGGAGCAAGTTCGATATACAAGCCCTCTTTGGGATGCTGACGATTGACAGCATTTCTGATTTCATGTTTGGCCAGACGACGGATGTTCTGGGAAATGCCTCGGAAAGGGACATTCGCTTTGGACTCTGGTTCGATGCCGCCTTGGCAAAAATCGGTTTTCGGGCACGTCTCGGCTGGCTGACCGAGATCCTGCCGGAGCCTGAACTGAAAAAGTACGCGGACTTCGTACACAGTTATGTCGAGGACTTTATCGCCAAGAAGAAGCAGATCAACGCTGAGAAGGGCAGCGACGAACAAGAGCAGCGAAAATACGTCTTTCTCGATGAGCTATGGAAGTCCGGAGAGCCAGAGGAAGTGGTCCGCGGTCAACTGCTGAGCATCTTTCTGGCTGGCCGCGATACAACGACGAGCGTTCTCACTTACCTTTTCTACGAACTAGCGAGGCGCCCGGAAGTGGTGTCCAAGATCCAGAGAGAAATTCGAGAGCTTGGTGCCGAAGATCCCACCTGGGAACAGTTGAAGAATATGAAATATCTGAATTGGGCAGTCAAGGAGGCCCTGAGACTGAATCCTCCTGTGCCGCTCAACGCGCGAGAAGCTGTCCGCGACACCATCCTTCCAGTTGGAGGTGGAGCGGATGGAAAGTCACCAATCTTTGTGCCCAAAGGCACCAATGTGAGATACAATGTCTGGTCCATGCAGCGCAGGCGAGACAAGTTTGGCGACGATGCCGATCAATTCATTCCGGAACGATGGGAAACGCTCAAATCTGGGTAAGCCGTGTTAGAAAGTCACAGTGTCATTGCTAACTTGTGCAGCTTTGAGTATCTACCTTTTAATGCTGGACCACGTATTTGTAAGTCAACCTCTTGCTCGGGTTTGCTCACGCGTAGTATTAATCTCTTGTTTGTAGGTATCGGCCAGAACTTTGCGCTGACACAAATGGCCATGGTGACATTTCGTCTTTTGCAAGCCTTTCAAACCATTGAAGCCAGGGATGATAGCGCCCCCGTTCTCAGATTAGCCATCAACACTTCACTTCTCAATGGATGCTGGGTCAGTGTCAAGCCGGTATGAGAGGGCTCGTGGGATCGCATAAAGCCATACATGGATATCCAATGGATGGTTAGGATGAAGAGATTCATGAATATGTTCGTAAATATAAAAGAAAGAAAAAAAAGATAAGCTCCAAAGCTGTTACCCAAGCAACTCAATACCTACGAGGTCCGGCGCCATGCCACTCATTCCACCATCTGCTGCCTTGAAAACAAGCGTATTATTTGCGCCTTGCAAGAAGCCATCGACGTCAAGAAGTAATCGCCCAGTGTCGAACCAGTTGCCACCGGATATTGGCAAGCTCCACTGCTGCAATGGGCCTGAGTTGACCGAAATGGTCATGTTGCGCGAGCTTGTACCTTGCGGCTTCTTCCACGATGATTCCCAGGCAATATCATAGTTGATGAAATCAACACCCACAATCTTGGTGCCATTGGTGTCGCTGTATATGTTTGTAAATGTGACGGCGGCATTGGCTGAGCCGCTTCCGATGCTCGTCACCTTGGACTGGGCAGGGAGACACTGGCCGAGCGCGCACTGGACTGCGGTAGCATTTCCAGAGATCATGGCCTTGCTTGCAATATAATAGCTAGTAGCTAGCGGCGCAGTCTTTGCATATACAATATTCGATAGCATGAGAATTTGCATCTCATGACCAGCAAGCTTGGTCTGGTACGTCTGTTGAAGCTCTTCAATGTCCTGGTGAGCCCAAACATCACGAGCGCTGGCGGACGAGATACCGAAAATCTCTGAGACATTGACAGTGACCGTCTGACTACTATTAAGCCAATTTGCAATGCTGAATACCATGCGGCCTCCTGAAAGATTTCCCGCATAAATGTCGTAGCCATTGTCACTGCGGCGCACAAGGTGCGCCGACTCTCCTAGGGGATCCTGGTTGATAGCAATGACCTCTTGATTCGATATCACATCAAAGGAGTCGGAGGAGATTTGGTCTGCTATGGAATTGCCCAGGATGAGGGGAGACTTGAAAATTGACCAAAGACCAAAGTGCATCTTTTCTTCCTGGTGAGATAATACACTGAGACCAACACTGTGATATTCCGGTCAGCACGAATCTAACAAACGACTTAAAGGAGAATTCAACCAACATGAGCATATCCATGTCTGGATAACTACCAGTAGTAGTGAGCTTGGCAAACGGAATGACTTGGTTGAGGATTCTCCAGATGCTGCCCCAGTTTTTGTAAATGTCGACACTGATGCGCCACGAGTTGGCAATGCCTGGGGCCCTGTCAGATATGATATTTGTCAACAAGTCGTACTTTTCAGTTGATATTTTGGTCTTCTTACCAGCTACCAAGATCATGGCCAACGCCCCATTGACACAGCTGGTAGACAATGTTCCGATCCACCTCGACAAGCGCCTGTGCCATGGTGCGGAAACGCTGTGACGATCCTGATTCCTCCGAGTAGAAGTCGGCCCCGACCGTGGTATTGGTGTTGTAGCAATTATCATACTTGAGAGAGTCGGCTCCCCAACGCGCGAAAGCTGCCGCATCGGCTTTTTCAAATCCTGTCATTCAGACAACAAATCAGCCGCCTGCTGTGCAGTGAGGGACATTGGAAACTCATTTCTACCTAGACTGCCTTGTAGTTGATTAAGGCTTCCACACTGCCAATATCCTGCATCGGAATAGACACCAAACTTTAAGCCGAGGGCATGAATAATGTCACCCAGGCCCTCGCCACCACTTGGGAACCTGGTCAGATTCCAGCCAAGGGCTCCGTCCGAGTCACGAAGGCCAGAGAACCACCCACAATCCGGCGTAACGTATTGGTAGCCCAGCTTGTTTAGACCGGTATCAACCAGTGCCTTGGCATTGCCGACAATGATGGTCTCATTAATGTCGCAGGCGTAGTAGTTCTAACTGTTCCAGCCCATTTGAGGAGCACTCAACTTTATGCTGGCTGCGGTACACACGGCGCCGAGCACCAAAAACGTGGCAAGCAAAGATGTTGGGATGCACTTTGCCATTGTCAAGTCAATCGCCGATGCTGCTTATCGCGACAAGAGCCCTTGTTCCGAGAACAATCACCGACGGGAACGCGGTTGTATTTTGAACGCGCAGCCATAGTAGTAGCCAACAACACGTCGGAACAAGATGGAGTGCATGAGGGGCAGTCGGACCTCGAACCCGGGCAACGATCACGTCCAATCTGGTCAGCTGGTTTGAGAGAGTATAATTATCTGTAACCTGCCAGAACCCGAAGGATGCACCGCAGCCCGGGTCGCAATCTCATTCGGGCGATTCCATGCTGGGCGTTGTAGGCTTGAATCCCCGTCGGACCCTTCTAGCCTGGGGAAATTAGCAGGCATTCCCCGCAAGTCCACCGGCGCCACCAACCGGCTCTGTCTCCGGCAGCTTCTCCGGCCGTTCTGCTCAGGTTCAACGGCGTCTGTACTTGGATTTTAGGACCACGTAAATCTAGTGAGTGCTGCTCTGCGTCCTATACTTGGCGTCAAATTGTTCCTGCATACTAGCAGCTTTCATTGTTCCCGAGCTTCTCTTCCGGCGCAGTCATGTGGTTGAAGATTGTACGTTGTATTTGCTTCCGTAATGTTGCATAGTTCTAACTATCATGTTCAGCTTTACTTGCTTGCTAGCATCCGCCTAACAAGTGCCCTGGTTACAGATGTACCCAGCTTGAATGGTACGTCTTGTTCTTCTTTTCTTTTCTTGTCTTTCTATCTCCCCTCGAGGCAGTCGATTGTTTCTCGTTTACTCAAAGTTTTTCCAGCACCTGTACCATATGTGCCATGGACAGATGGCCAGAAAAAAGCCCCATCCGACTTTGTCCATCCAGGGTTATGGCATACCCACGAAGACCTCGAGACTATACGCAATGGCGTGTTGGCCGAGAAAGAGCCGTGGTATTCGACTTATGGCCTCTTTGCCAATGACACCTACTCTCAGTCTACATACACCATGCAGGGCCCAAAAGCCGTCATAAGCCGGGGAGCCATTTCCAATTACACCACCTTTAGTGCGGATGCTCGGGCGGCCTATCAGAATGCCATCATGTGTAAGGATGTGTCAGAACTCTGGGCAGATCTGATTGTGCATGCTAACGGATGCGACAGGGTATATAACCAAAGACGAGGCTCATTACAATGTTTCTACCGGCATATTAGACGCATGGGGCGCCAATCTGACCAACATAATCGGAACTGATCGATCTCTTCTCATTGCCATTGAGGGCGACATGTTTGTCAATGCAGCAGAGATTATGCGTTGGGAGGGCGGCTGGGTCGAAGCCGGCGCCAAATGGCAAGGCGGCTCCGGTTTCAGTATCCAGCTGTACTGGCTGTTTGCCCGACAGAGCATCATAATCGGACAAGCAAACTATGGTATCGCGTCCATCAAGGCCTTGATGAGTTTTGCCGTCTACTTGGAAGACGTCGCCATGTACAATTTTGCCCTCTGGTCGTGGCAGAACGATCCGTGCGCCGGCATCCAATCTACCATCCAGGCGAGCACAGGGCAGAGCTCCGAGTCGGGTCGCGATCAAAGTCACGCGACGTCTGGCCTGGGCTGGCTGGCACTGGGCGCCCACACGTCCAGGAGTCAGGGCTACAATATATACGGCTATGCCGAAAACCTTCTCGCCAAGGGTGCCGAGTACACGGCCAAGTACAATCTGAACGAGACGGTGCCCTATGATGAAAAGTGGCGTCGCTGCGAGGCAGTACTGGTCAATGGGCCATGGGCGGATATCTCCACCGCTAATCGTGGGGTCGTGAATACAACTGGGACAACGGTCAAGAAATTACCTCAAGCATGGGATCTCTTGTACTACTCGGCCAAGACGAATGAGGTTGATGCACCTTGGACGACCAAGGCAAAGGCAGCAAACGATGCAGCTGGAGGGGAGGCTGTGTTTAGCGGCAATGAATTTCCTGGCTGGGGTGACCTATTGTGGGCTGTCTAGAACCTTTTCGTCTCACCAAGCCTGGACATATCTTTGATAGGATAATTTGCATCGTGATAGAGTATTGCTTGATTCTTCTAAGGCTGTGTGTCTGTACCCGAGGCTGTATAAATGACTGTCATAAGTCCTACCCTGCCGCCAAGTAACAATCATTTGGCATGAAAGGTGGAGCGCCAAGCCCGTGGCTCACTATAGACTGGCCATAGTCAAGACGTCTAGAAGACATGTGGACATGCTCAAACGCCTTGAGCTGACACCACGGACAATCTGATACGTGCCTCGAAGCCCTGAGGAACATGTTTGACTAATCTTTCAGCACCTCTGCGGCATAGAACTGTCTTGTCACTGCGCTGCCAAGAGATAAGACCAACTGCCCCAGGTTCAAGCTTGTGGATAGTTTTTCTATTCTGCGTTAGCGCACGTGGGATGTGTGGACCAATGACAACATGGTTCCGGGGTTTTATCACTGGTTATATCGTTGCCCAGACTTGGAGACACGGAGCAGAGCCCCAAAAGCTTCAGCTTGGCGATAGATAAGGTCAGAACTTCTCCAGAATCGTCGATATATGCACCGATAAGCTGGATGAGACATTTCCAAGCTGTTGGATCAGGGGTTTCGGGACCATGCCGAGCTCTTCATATGTTCGGGTCACCCAGGCGCAGGATGTCGACGCGTTCTGGAGTTTTGATTCCTTTGCTTCTCTGTCTTTTATCGAAACACACCAATAGCGCACTGATCGTGTCATTGGGTCATCATGAGCGAGGCTGTAAGTGCAAAGCTCTCTCGAGTCGAGTATAAGTCGGGTCAAGTAGACTGACAAGCCTAATTAGCCCAGTTACGACGAGTCCCAGCCCGACGGCGGCAATCCTCTCGAGGTCGACGTCAATGCTCAATATGTCGGCTACGAGTGGAACTACACCTACCTGGTGTTTTGCGGCTACATTGTCTGGCTCATCATCCCCGGTATCGGCCTGCTATACGGTGGTCTCGCACGCCGAAAGTCTGCTCTGGCTCTCCTCTTCCAGTCCTTCATGGTCTCTGCCGTTGTAACGGTGCAATGGATGTTCTGGGGATACAGTCTGGCCTACAGCCGAACGGCCGGCCCGTTCATCGGTAACCTGGACAATTTTGGTCTCAAGAATGTCATGTCCGCCCCTTCGCCCGGCAACGCGACTATTCCAGAGATTGTCTTTTGCCTGTACCAGTTGCTGTTTTGCGCTTGTACCGTCCAGATTGTCGTCGGTGGCGCATTTGAGCGTGGGCGCCTTATCCCCTCGCTTGTCTTTGGCTTCTTTTGGGCGACTGTCGTCTACTGTCCGATTGCCTGTTGGACATGGAACGCTAATGGGTGGCTGTATAACGTGAGATCCCGTCAACACTTTTCGTACCAGGATACCTTCAGGCGGCTGACTGATACCCATTAAAACAGCTTCCTTCGCTCGACTTTGCCGGTGGAGGCCCTGTTCACATTGCTTCCGGCTGGTCAGCGCTTGCTTACGCCCTGGTGCTTGGCAAGCGCAAGAAGAACCCAGAGGACAAGAGCCACGGCAAGCCTCACAACACGACCCTGGTCTTTCTCGGTACTGTCCTCATTTGGTTCGGCTGGTTTGGTTTCAACGGCGGATCTGCATTGAACGCCTCGATTCGGTCCATGCTGGCAGCATTCAACACCAACACTGCCGCCTCGACTGGCGCCATTGGCTGGGTCAGTAATCATGCACTCCCAGATTTGGAATATTTTGCTTACACGTGTATCATCTAGGTCGCCGTCGATTACTTCAAGCACAAGCGTCGGTTTAGCGTCGTCGGTGCCTGCGAGGGAGCCATTGCCGGACTCGTGGGTATCACACCCGCCGCGGGTTATGTCAGCGTCTGGCTCGCCGCCGTCATTGGCTTCTTGACCGCGGTGGTCTGCGCCCTCATGGAAAATGTCAATGACTGGCTCCACATTGATGAGGGCATGGACGTTTTCAAGCTGCACGGTATCGGTGGAATGGTCGGCGCTTTCTTGACCGGTATCTTTGCAACGTCATCTAGTAAGTGTCGTCTAATTCCATGTATTGGTCCTAGATCTCGTCTAACTGTGTAAAGTCTCATCGCTTGATGGCGTCACCTTGGCTCCGGGTGCAATTGACGGTGAAGGTATCCAGGTCGGAAGGCAGTTTGCCGAGATTACTGCCATTTCTGCTTATTCCTTTACTGTGTCATGCGCTCTCTTACTCATCATGAAGTACATCCCCGGGCTTCATCTTCGCATCTCTGACGACGCCGAGGCTCAGGGCTTGGACTTGGACCAGTTCTTTGAGGAGGAGATTGGCGACTGGGGCCTAGTGCACGAGCTGGAAAGACAGCGCTATGCTAATGCGATTGTCGGCCGTGCCCCAGTCCACGATACCTCGTCGGATGATGTTGTGCAAGAGCAAAAGGCATCTGCTTCTACAGAAGTTACACGGGACAAGTCTGCATGAGGCAGCATATTGTTGCCCAGTGTGGGAAACTGTTGCAAACATTATCTTCATGCTTCCGTCGCTTTCGACTTTTAGTCTATACTTCTTGATATCCATCATGTATATCAATTTAATCAATGATCAATATACTAGCTAGTGACGTGATCGTTTAGGTTTATGACAACATTCAACTACATGTTACACAATTGATGAGCCGAACCTGCCAAGGAGGAGTCGATGCAACTCGAAATCAAGTGTTGGTTGAACTTGCAAGTCAGTCAACCCTGACCCGGATTATCGGAAGTGGCACGGCTGCAAAAAATGCAAACAATACTTCCCTTGCATGAAAGGGCATCCGTAGGGTGAACAGTGCCAAGACGATATTTTTCGCCATGATGTCTACTGTTTCGGCAATATATCCATGCCGCGGGAACATGATTCATGTGTAACTCGGTTATGAGCATATCCATGCGGAAAAAGCTCCGTCATTGTTATCGATAATTGTGCCCCTTCTGGATATGTGACTGCCTGGCGGGATCCTTCGTTTTATAAGACATAATCCTTGGCCCCAAGGTTCAGCCAATAAAGTTTAACCGTCCGCAACCTGGCGTCCACGGATCCTCGTTGGTGCACTAAAATCTCTACTCAGAGTGGACAATGCTGTTGTTCCGTAAAGTCTTGGCCAACGCCGTGTCTTATGAGGGCTCAGCAGCCACGATTTATACGAAGGCAAAGAAGCGTCTTCCGGGCAGACTATCCCTTGTGACCTGAAGCAAACTTTATGCCAAGATGGAAGCTGGTGTTCCTTCAAATTTCAGTCCTTTGTGCCATCATCATCCGCTTAAATCGTGCGACTCATTGGTTCGGCATCGTTTTCTGGCTTTACGATACACCTTGGCGGTGCTCACCGTGGCTGAACATGCCAACTTTTCGAGGATCGTTACTCGTTCTGTAAAAGTTGTAAAGGCAAGAATGTGATATGATTCCGCCTACGCATTACCATGAGTCTCTATATAAAGCTGCTGTGCTTCCACGATAATGGCTGAACGTATTGTACGAATCAGACACTATCGCAACTCCAGTCCTGTGTGAAGAAATAAGTTGATATATCAAAGACTATTTCTACCATCATTCATCTATAAAATCACTTCAGCCATCACAATGGTCCGCCTATCCCTTCCCGTCCTTGTCGCACTGATCGCGGGGGCGTCCGCCACGGGCTGCGGTTTCAAGCTCGCTCCGTGCACCGACGGCGAGGTGTGCGTGCCCGACAGTCCCGACTGCACCCAGGTCATCGGCCTCTGCGCAGGCACCTGCACCGCGCCCATCACCGACGGCCGCCCGTGCGGTCTGCGGATCGCCCCCTGCGACGCCGGCGACGTGTGCGTGCCCAACGATCCCAGCTGCACCGATCCCGACCGCTGCCTCGGCCAGTGCTATCCCCTTCCCACCGCAACCGTCAAGGAGCGGAAGACTCCCACCCCGACCTACCAGGCTTGTGGCGGATTTGTCATTACGCCCAATCCCTGCCCTGCAGACTACCAGTGTATCGATGATCCCCGTAAGGGTGGATGTGGTAGTAAGTTCCTGCATTCCCCCCTTTTGAGACGATTTCCTGACTAGAGTCATAGTGGCTTGCGACGCCCCTGGTATTTGTGTCCCGAATGACTATACGCCTTGCTCGGGTTTCATTGGACTCAGCTGCCCTCAAGGATCTGGCCTACAGGTAAGAGATACCCCATAGTCTCCGCGTCACATACTCGCCGAGAGTGCTGACACCAATTGTTATAGTGCTACGACCTGCCGAATGACGACTGTGATCCCAACAATGGCGGTGCAGACTGTATTGGCATCTGTCTGGCCCCTCTCGAGAACACGTACTAAGTTGATGAAGAGATCTGGTTCTCGTAGAGGATATGGTGACACGATCTGATTACGAGGAACAGGTGACTCGCTCAAGTAATTCTTGACCTTTACGTTTCCTTCAGTTCAAATAAGTATCGTTCACTTTGATCAGTGATATCCTTAGAGAATCAAGACACTTTAGCAACATCGATTCGCTTTTCTACAATATGTTGTGCCAGTGCCCCATTCGAGGGGGACTATCAATGATCAATAGCAGATACATAGCACTACAAAGTCGGTCTTGGTTTATGAGTACAAATCATCAAGTCTTGGCCCATGAAAGTGTTTTCTGGCGTGCGCAAACCAATTGATTCCGCCAAATAAAGCCATTACTGCCAGAACAGCCGCACCGTAGTCTGTTGAAGTATTAGCCTGAATATCGAAAGATCTGTATTCATATACGTACTCATGTTGTCGCCCGTAGACGGTAAAGTAGTCGGAAAATTGTAGAAGACGAGTGCCAGAATGGCTGTCACAATAGTCATGACATTGGCCGTGTATCCCACAATATTGGGAACAGCAAAGGCTCGATCCTTGGGCAGAATCTTTGCAGACCGTTTTCGAAACATGACGAGAGCCGCTGGAATGGCATACGTAATGTGCTGTAGCGTCAAGCCTGTGCCAATAATGGCATTAAACGCCGAGGTCGATCCGAGATAGACACAACCAATGATGAACATGATGCCAAAGTTGGCCAAGAGCGCATATACTGGTACTTCTAGGTCTTGATGCACTTGCTTAATCATCGAGTCACCCCAGCACGCATTGTCGCGGGCAAAAGACCACGTCAGGCGTGAGGCGGTCTGGTGCGCGCCGTTCAAGGCAAATATCACGGCCAGGAGGAGCAGGCAGAGGAAAAAGGTTGCAACCGTTTTGGAAACTGTCGCTTGATACCAAAGCTCATAGATTGGTACTCTATACATCAGTTAGCGCCTGCTAGAAGCTATAACGACGGCATGTTCCGACTCACCCAGTGCTTGTAGAAACGACAGTGTCAAAGTCTTGCACGCAGTAGATCATGGCAATCATAAAGGCAAAAGATGTGACAAATCCAATGATAATGGTACTCAGCAAGGCTCGTGGGATCACAATGGCGGCATTTGTGCATTCCTCGGCCAAGTGTAGGGCACCATCAATGCCCGCGTACATGTAGTTGGGCGATACGAGGCCGATCAAGAAGGCGACAGTATCCGAGTTCCAGCCGCTACCATTGAACAAGGTATTCCAGACGAACGAGGATTCTTGATATGTAGGAGCGCGAGCAACACAGGTGATCAGGATTGCCACAAAGCTAAGTATCGATGCGGCGACTAGAGTATGGTAAGCGGGGCCCTTCTTTCTATATTAATGGCTACACTTACGCGCAAGGGTATGCACCCAAAGAGTATGTCTGAGCACAAAGGTGTTATACAATAGAACAAGCAGATTGAATGCTTGGTACAGAAGAAATGTGTGCCACGGCTGGGCAACATATTCGTCGTCGAAAAAGGCTATCATGCCGAGAACGAGCTGCGGTCCGATAATGGCGATTCCTGAGCAAATGGTGATCCACGAAAAGACGTTGACGGTTCCACAGAAGTAGCTCTAGTCAGCCCTGGTTAGCTCACGTCGATTATCGAGATACGACACTTGACATACAAGACCACGACTCAGCTTCTTGGGCGCCAAGATCGATGTCCAGTGATACTGCCCACCCGCCGTTGGATAGACACTGGCAAGCTCCGCCAGCGTGATGGCACAGCAACCGTCGAGACCTGTCAGACTCAGGATCTGGCCTTGCTGGTTGGTCGTTTCTACTCGTGAAGCGTGTTAATGGTGGTCAGACTCGCCCACTCAAATGATCCAGCTTGCTGATATCGTTTCCCACAGTGTCATGGGTCGAGCATGATGGGCATTGCTTGAAGGGCACTCAGGATTGGCCTTGCTGGTTGGTCATCTACTGGAAGCGTGTTAATGGTAGTCAATGAATCAAAGGTACTACTACAAATGGAAGGGCACATTCCCCATCTTGGAAATATTAGTCAATGAATCCACTTACAAATGATCAAGGGAATGAAGGTCATATACCTGTTGACTTGCTAATATTCTTAGTGTCAGACATTCTATTGCCAAAACGAAAAGTAAATAATGTGTGTGATGTTGTGTCCTCGCGTGTAATCGTCCTGGCTCATCTAGCAGCCTTTATAGTATACTTGTATCATTACACCGCGACTTTCCTATCTTTTCCTATCTGGTTTTCCAGTCATCATCGAGATAACGACAGAGCTATATCACTTTAGTAGCAGAAGATACTCAAACAGGCAAAGATGTATGCCATGAGCAAGGGAGGGGTAATAGCAAGCCGTCACCAGACTTGCCCATCACCTTTGCAAGTCCAGTACATGCCACCAGACTTGCAAACGATATCCAGGGCCTGGAGTCGCCAAGATCGCTCCCAGGATGGTTGTGATCCGTGTTCCAGGCTGTGGTGTCGTGATATTGGCGAGTTGGTGTTGCAAGGTTTGGCAAATTTCATCAGCTCAAGAGCTTCAAGACTATCTTTCTCCCTTTATTGCCCTGAACAGGTATGGCTGGCGTGTCAGTGATTGCCGTGGTGCCAAAAGCGGACCAGAGAGTTCTCACTTTATTGCCTATATCGGGATTAGAGGATTGTGGGGAAGCGGGTAAGCCACTGATGGATATACTATCTTTGGCAACCTAGGTGGTTATCCAGGAGTTGATTCTCTTCATCAACCGGATGTTTGGTATATCATCTCACTTTATTACCCAAATCTGGAATATCTATCTGATCAATGATATGGATCTCTCTTTATTGACCATTTTGGGAAATTCTCAGTATGATAAAATCTTTTCGGAGCAGTATTGAGTAACAGAAATTCTTGTTCATCATCGCATAAATGAACCATCAACCCGTGTTCATCATGGACTCGCCAGCAATGTTTCTCAAGCAAGCATTCATTCTATACCTTGCCAGAATCTTCTTTACAACCACAAGATGACGAGTCGCGACGGATTTTCATGGACACCCCAAGAAGGGCTCAAGCCGGGAGTTCCATCTCTAGGTGTCATTCAACCCCCAACAAAAATCGCTTCCAAGGAAAAGTACGACTTGATTGTGGTAGGCGCTGGTTATTGCGGTTTGACAGCTACCCGTGATGCTACCTTGGCAGGTAAGTCTGCGGCAGATGAGCAAACGGGATCCGGTGACTGATACGATGGGGTACAGGGCTCAATGTCTTGCTGCTAGAAGCCCGCGATCGAATCGGCGGCAGATCATGGTCTTCGAATATCGGCGGCTATCCCTTTGAGATGGGTGGTACATGGGTTCATTGGCATCAGCCGCATGTCTGGCGGGAAATCAGTCGATATGGGTTGAGTACGGCACTTGAAAGCTCTTTTGACTTTTCACGCGGTGTGAACCACTTTCGTCTCAACTCTGCGACTGCAAGTACAACCAGAAGCCATGATGACGAGGTAAATCCCCAAAAGGCTTGAGACAGTAAACAATACCTGACTCTCGAAAGGACAAACTTCTTGCTTCAGGTCTGGAAAAGTTTGTCAACGTGGACGGTGCACAAGGACGAAATATTATGCCCCAGCCTCACGACGTCTTTCACAACGAACAAGCACGCGCATTCGACAGCATGTCCGCACAAGATCGACTCGACCAGATTGCCAACGATTTGACACCGGACGAACGAACGACATTGGAAGCGTTTGTGCTTCTCTGCAGCGGCGGTACCCTATCGACCATGAGCTTCCTCGAGTTTCTTCACTGGTGGGCCTTGTGTGGCTTCACCTATCAAGGCTGCCTTGACATGTTGATTACATACAAGTTCCGCGAAGGTCAGTCGAGCTTTTCTCGTCATTTCTTCTCGGAAGCATCGAGAACGGGACGATTGTCATATTCCTTTTCCACGCCTCTCGCATCGATAGAAAACTCTTCGACTGGCGTCACGGTCACCACCAAGGCCGGGACAACCTTTGCTGCATCTCGCATCATCTGTACGGTCCCTCTCAATGTCCTCAGTACAATCAGGTTCGATCCGCCTCTAGCAAGAGGCAAACAACAGGCAATTGGTATTGGCCATGTCAACCAGTGCGTCAAGGTACACGCCGAGATCAAGAACAAGGATATGCGTTCGTGGAGCGGTATCACGCATCCCCATAACAAGCTGATATATGCTATCGGAGACGGCACGACACCCAGCGGCAATACTCATATTGTGTGTTTTGGTGCTGCGCAAAACCACATCCAAGCCGAGGAGAACATTGATCAAACCATCAAAGCGGTAGAAGGCTTAGCACCGGAGATACGCGACATACAGCGACTAGTCAGTGTGCTCCCTCCTTTTCCCAAGCATACTTATTACTGACCAGTCGAGCTGCAGGTTTTCCACAACTGGGCCAAGGACGAGTTTGCCAAAGGAGCCTGGTTCTTTTCTCCGCCCAGATTGCTCGCTGATCATCTCGACGACATGAGAGCTCGACACGGCCATGTGCTGTTTGCCAACTCGGACTGGGCTGTAGGTTGGCGCAGCTTCATCGACGGCGCGATTGAGGAGGGTACGCGAGCGGCTGCGGAAGTGGTTGGCGAGCTGCTAACTGAACCTCGTGTGGCTCGCCAAAACCTTTAAAGAGGCAGCCTGGCCGATTCAGTCCCGCGGAGTCGACGCTTCAGCTAACCTAGCTCAAAGTCAATATGATGGTGGGCTGCGGGCACATGGGCACAGCTGTTCCTCGAAGCAATCCGATCAGCCGCAGCGGTGGAGTGTCTCTTGTTTGGTTGCAGAGCTTTTCTTGAATTTTGGAATGAATTCGCCATCGAGACGGGATATGCGCGCAAAAGAAGAGTAGATGATTTTTTTCAGAGATGTAGAATATCTTGCGTGGACGTTTACCAGATATTGGATATCTGGGGTGCTCATAACGGATCTCGGTGGTGCCCTGGACCGCTGAATGCCACTAATTTGGGCGCCAACTTGCTTTGGTTTAGGAGTGGCTTGTCGCTCTACGGAGCTTCGGTAGCTTCCATTCGTCCACTGCAAAGCTCCACAAACCAGGCGACTCTTGAATACAGATGAAAAGTACCAGCCAATTGATCTCAGCTTTTCTTCATGTGATTACTCCAGCTCGAAATTCCAACGTCGATTAACCTCGTGTCGTTTCTTGCAAAACTGTGCCTTGCTTCTCTTTTCCAGCTGTGAGCGACGAGTATACGGATGCAATTTTACCATTATGATTGTATGACCCGTCCACCATGACCCCTCAAAAGACAAAAGGTTGTTTTCAGTGCTCGAGGCGTCGCATAATTTGCGATCTGGGCCAGCCACACTGCAGAAAATGTACGCAAAAGGGACTCGAGTGCTCCGGCCTGGGTCGGATTCGCTTTGTACCGGGCGTCGCCTCTCGAGGAAAATTCAAAAACTCTCGTATACCTGCGATTCAACAAGTATCTGAGCAGCTACCGCCAGCGCCCTGCAGCACCGTTGCGGGGCGCCGAGAAATCCTGCTCGCTGTGCGTCCAAGCCATTCTGATACTTCTAGCGACAAGGACCCCGAATCTCCTTCAGCTCAAGAGGTGGATCTATTATTCAGTTCGCCTATACCAGAACGAAGTAAACGAGACGAGACTGCATCTATTGCCATACTTCAGAAGGCTGCCGCACAGCTATCCCAAGCTGTATTTGCAACCCCTCAAGCATGGCTGCCACCCGTTGGACACCATGCGCGAATGCTTTTATCACATTGTATGAATCACGTACAGCACCTGAGCGTTTCCCAGCTAACCTTGATTCAGTTTCAAACTCGGTCGCCCCGGTCATGGTGGTCATTGATGGGCTCAAGAATGGATATCGAGAATTCATCTTACCCTTGGCATGTCAAGACGACTTACTGCAGCGTGCCGTGGGAGTTGTTGCAGCCCAACATCTCAGTCAAACGCAACCACAACTTAGGAGTGCAGCTGAAAAGGGGCAAAAGGCCATCATTGACAGACTACAACGAGACGCATTGAATGGGACGTCAGTCTTTACTACGACCACCTGGATAGCTCTCATTGTTCTTCTCGTCGGCGAAACCATCAATCCCAGTTCGAGCTTTGCTCCATTATTGCGCATGTTGCTCCTGACTGCTCAGAATTGCGACGAGAGTACAGTCCCACGGGAACTATTTGACTTTTTGACTCAGCAAACTCACATGTAAGGATCCTTTGTCAAGAATGCAAACGTAGTGTTATTGACGAGCAGGACAGGTTCGAAATTATTGCACGTCCACAACTCAACGAGCAAGAAGGAATCGAAATCATTTCTTCGCATCTCTTCAATCGCCTCGACTGGATACCACACGATTTCCCACCTGGGTCGGAACATAACCTCGCAGTGGAAATATCTCACAAGACATTTGTGGAAGCATTCCAAATCTACCTGAGACGCGCAAAGGGCGACTCAACTACCACACGCGCTTCAGTCAAGAAGCTACGCGAGCTCGTGTCCCAATTATCACCTTCTGCCCACGGTGCCCATGCTCTCGTTTGGCCTTGTTTCGTGGCAGCCATTGAGAGCGTTGACCCAAGCGATCGCGCATTTTTCCTGCAAAGGTTGGCGCAGATTCATTCCAGGACAAAGTTTGGCAATGTGCAAGCCGCGATTGATTCGATACCCCGAATATGCGACATGAACGAGACGAGTAGCTGGACCTCGAGCCTCGCGGATGCGCTTCCAGTCTTGATCATGTAGATTGCGAGTAGAAATGCAAATCATGAAGAGCAAAGCATGTGTCCTTGATACTCTTCAATGCCTCCATGCTCGAAAAGTTGGGTCTCAGCGGCACATAGTCGCCTAGCGGGCCGACCCACTATTGGCAGGCATGGGATGAGTTATCCATATTGGTTGTAATATCAAAAAAGTCCTATCATATGATAGAACACGGAGTCATCTCCGAACACATTAGACCTCAAGCGACTATTGAAAAAGATGAGTGTTCAGCTGAGTTTGAACTATACTGTCAGAGGCAAGTGGGGTGAGTCCATTGGGTCGAGACTTGCCTTGGTAGGGCTGAATCTTGTAATAGTAGAGCGAGCCAGAACCATTGTGGCTGGCTGAGAACTCAGACACGACGATCATCTAGGGAGATATAAAAAAAAGGGCATCTCCCTTTTTATTTCATCGTCTTTTTGAGTTTTTGCTTGCGAATATTATTTGCCGACTGTGTACAACATAACAGATCAAGCAAAACCAGGGGGAAATAATCAACATGCTGCCAAACACCACCCTCGGCGCTCTGCTGCCCCTGGCCAGCTTCTTTGCAGCACCTGTATACTCGTGGCAACAAGAAGTCCACAACCAGATTGGATTCATGGCCGACGAAATGATTAGCAGCGCAACGCGGAACATGGTCGCCTCGATCCTCGAGCCGGAGTACCAGGGGTCCCTAGGCCGCGCTGCCGGGTGGGCAGATACCGTGCGCAAAGGTCCACACGCCTACAGCTATACCTGGCACTTTATCAGCGCGCGCGACAACCCGCCCGACGACTGCGGTCTATACTATCACCGGGATTGTCAAAAGGGAGGTTGTGTCGTGCAGCAGATTTCGAACCAGACGCAAATCCTCGAGCAATGCCTAAGAGCGCAGCAACGCGGCGAGGTTATTGGCGAAAAGGGGGACTATAATAGCAGGTCGCCCGGCAAAATCGTGTGCTCCGAGGCGTTGAAATGGATCACGCATTTCATTGGAGACGTTGCTCAGCCGTTGCACACGTCCAACCGTTCCATTGGCGGTAATTCCGTCAAGGTCAAGTTTAATGGATCAGATTCGAATCTACACCAGGTGCGTTGCGGGACACCATTTGCGTCTCAAAAATAGATCTACACTTGTCGCATCGCACATAGATCTGCAGTAACCTACATGTGTGGTCACCAGTCTGCTAACAGTCCATATCGCTTTGCAGGTGTGGGACCGCGAGATCTTGTACGCACTGGCGCCGCTGCCTCCCAAGGGCCCGCCCGCGACGTCTCTGCACCCCTTCTTCGCCTACCTGGTGTCGCGGACCCGGGACGACGCGTTCCGCCAGCCGCGGTCGACCTGGGCCCTCTGCGACCTGGACGCGCGGAGGCACACGTTCTGCCCCGAGCAGTGGGCGCGCGACTCCAACGCCATCGTCTGCGACTACGCCTACGGCCGCCTCGTCGAGGGCAGCGACCTGCTCCTCGGCGACGACGGCTACGCCCAGGGCGCCATGCACATTGTCGAGCAGCAGATCGCCAAGGCGGCTTTTCGCTTGGCTGGGTGGTTGGACGCCCTCGTGGCGAGAGTGGCGGCCGAGTCCCATGTGGCCGACGGAGGAAGAGGCAGGTGGACGACAGGCGGGAAGAGCGGGGACAGCGGTCTGAAAGTACAAACCAACGAATTGTAATGTAATATGAAGTAGCAAAGAAAGAAAACAAAACAGCCGAAACGATCTGCTTTCTATTCTTGGAGCGCCAAATGCAGTGTGGACCAAGGTTTCATTCCGTTTCGAGAGGGAAACGGGACTGCCGGTATGCATATCGTAGGTGGTAGTACTATAAATACCCGGATCGTCAACGCCGGGGTCTCCCGAGAATCCGGATATCGCTAACGACATGGCAAGCATGGAAATAATCACAGCGGATATCGACCTGTATATTCCCCTTTTTTTACTGGAACCTTGAATCCCATTGCAAATAACTTGCATATTACGTTGCAGTGCCAAGTTTAGTTTACATGCACGTGAGGTGTTACAACTGCGTAATGTCTCACCGTGCTGTGTCTTCTCGAGAGTGTCGATCATCGGCATTTATTGTACATAGTATACACGTGTCGTCCGGCCGCGCCATTGGACGACTTGAAGAGCTCAGGTGTAAATTCGTCATGAACTTTATGGCAGTATCTCGTCACCAAGAACCAGTCAGAATACAACTCTGTCTCGCTGACTTGACGAAAAGCTCTCAAGGCTAGGAGTTGCCAAAAGAGGCTCCATCCAGTCTAATTAAACTTTGTATATTGCATTGCATGCATGGAATCCACACGAGGTGTGGAGGAAATTCAAATCAAGCACCCCCGGCAAATGTTGAATGGTGAAAATTTATTTGTCACTTTTTTTACTATTTGTCAAGAGGGGACCAGAATGATTCTTCTCTTCTTGGTTTCCCCAATATCTTTTCTTCCAACTCAAAACTTTGCTTCTCAAAGTAATTTCGTCTGGAGTCTCAACGTCTTGATCAGAATGGCATCCCTCAGGTTTCCCAAAATGGTATCAATCACGGCCTTGCCATCACCCATAATGACGCCGGTTGCGAGCATGACACGCCCGACGTGCTGCTCCTGAAACTTCTCTAGCATGCCTGTGGTTGTCTTGAGCACATTGTTGTAAATGTTTCGATCCTCCTTCTTGCTGGGCTCGGGAGCCTTGTTGACGAGCAATAGTATCGAAGCTTCCTTGAACCAAGGCGAGTCAATAACGGCCTCGACATTTTTGACCGTCTCAATCATTTGCCCCGAATGTTGACACTCCTCCATGTCAATGACAAAGACGACAAAGACAGCCGCCTCGAATTGGTGAATCCATTTGCCCTTTTTGCCCGAGAGTCCGCCAACGTCGATGAATTCCACCCCGATTTCCGCGTCCTTGATCCTAATAAGGTTGACGCCTCTCGTTTTGGCCATGTATGTCGTTGTATGTATTATATCCAGCTCACTTGGCTTGTAATCCTTGGCCGATATCCGTGATAAAGAGTCAAAGTAATGTCTCGCAGGTCCTGGCCAGTGTGCCCTTTTGTCAAAGGAGGACTTTTGAATCAGATCCGATACGAGCGAGTCGTCCACAATCGTCTGGAGCGCCTCGTAGAACCGATCATCCAACTCTCTTGCTGGCCAGGAATTTCCACCATTGTCTGGAAGATACTCTTCTATCAATTCCACATACGCCCACAAGTATCTCGAATCCTTGCGCAACTCGGCAACGCGCATCTGCTGCACCAATGCGTGGATACATTTCGCCATGTTTGATATTATCACATTCCGATAATCGATCAAGTCTTGGTCCGAAAGTTTCTTTTGGTCCTTTCTGTGTGCTGCCGACAAGAGATACGATCGTGACTCGGAACCGAGTAGCAAGATTTTGTACTCGTTTTGCCTCTTTTTCTTCTTTTCCTTTTTCAAGTCATGGTCAATGGCGCGCGACCGCTTTTGGGGCTCGCTCTTTTCACTCGACGCCGAGGAAAGTCCGCGCCGCAGCCACTTGCTTTTGAGTGACGGGTTTTGTTCCCTCAGTGACATGGTGCGGAAGGTGGCAGCCAATGTCGAGTCACTATTGATGGAGTCGCTTGGACTTGTGACTGTATATTTGTCCTGGGGATCGACTGGTGTCATGGAACTCCAGTCAACCAGTACCTTTCCGCTATTGTCCATGGGCGAATCAACGGGATCAACACTAAACTTGTCTCTGGTCTCGACGGGTGTTTCGTTGGGGCCAGAAACCATCTTCTCGTCGACCAACGGTAGTGTCGATACGCTAAACTTTTCCCTCGTCTCGACGGGCGCGCTGCTGGAACTGGAAGCACCATATCTTCCGTCTCGACCCGAGGATATTATGCTGAACTTTTCCCTAGTCTCGACAGGTCCTCTGCTCGATCCAGCTACGACTTCTTTTTCGTCTGTTGTTGGCGTGGGCGGTATTACACTAAACTTGTCGTGTGTTTCCACGCGATATTCCTCAGCCAGAAATTTGTCCGCGTCCTCGGCATGAGGAACATAAGCAGCTGCGGGATTACTACTGCTCGATGGTTGCGCCTCCATTTGGTACCCCAAAGCTTCATCCACCGTTGTTGGTTGGTGCGGCCATTGATGATATGCATGTGTGGTAAAATGCGGGTCATAGCTGGAAGACCCCGTTGATGTGCTATGAGGTGAAAAATCTGCTGGTGAAGAGGTTGACGATGAAGGTGATGAGAGTATTGAATTAGTGTCTCTGTTTGCATATACCCACGCGGCCGTCTCCTCCATTGCTTGAAAAATAACGCGGGTTTGCGGGGATGCAAGGATATATTCTTGCTGTGAAATGGCAGCGCTGCCGCAAAAGTTAGATCATATTACAAGAAATAGAATTCAAACTAGTGAGTATATCCCCATGCGCAATGGTTCAAAGCCTCCAAAGCTTACCTGTTGCAGACTTGCTGAATGAGCGTCCAGGCTGCCATGTGATGCTGAATAATGGGTAGTGCTTCCTCTAATTTTACCGCCTTGGTTACCGACGACGGCGAAAGTTGATTCGAACTGCCTGGGCGATTTGCCAATGACTGCTGCTGTTGTGACATTGGGTTTGCCTCTTTTTTGGAACTCCTCATCCTCATCATGAGCTTGGACATGCTCCTCCTCGGCCCGCTGGCGGCTAGTCGGTGCTGTTGAAGTACATCGCCGTCTATCCTCGCAATGAGCGGTCGGCAGCAGGCAATGCACCGGTCTAGGTAGAGGACTAGCTGGTAATGTAGAGCGGGTGCGCCGTATTGCGAAGCGATGGCCTGTTCGACGCGGTACTTTGTAGAGTTGACAACGCCCTGCAAGGTGAGAAGATGGTTTTCCAGCGATAAGACGGTCGCGTCGTCGTAGCCCCATTTCCGTCGCAGCTCGGCGGCGCTCGCGAGCGTCGTCCCCAAGGCCTCCAGCAGGCTCGACAGGCCAGTCACGGTGTCGGCAATGACGAGCGCCATATCGTCGGTCCGCTGGGTCACCCTCCAGGCCGACGGTCGCGGGGGGGTGGTATGGCGGGGTGGGTTTGCGCGACGCTACGCAACGGACGACGCGACCCCGTCCGTTGGGCGACGGCGACGTGTGATAGTCAAAACGACGACTGTATTGAAGGCGGCGCAAAGCGGTATCGGTTTTCGGTCGTTTGCGAAAGGATCTCGGCTGTTTTGGTTTAAGAAACCGTAGGATGGAGGTTGGAGTCCCCGACCGACCGTTCGGGCGGTTAGAGGACGGATTGGCAAGCACAGGCACCTAACCAGCAGAACCCAGCACCAGCGGCCAGGCAGCGGAGGCGAGGCGGGAGTGTTAAAGTCGCTGGACGTTTACCAGGGTCTGTATCGTACCTGCAGACGCTCGGCTTCGGTATTTTAATGAAGCCGCTGGTAATGTGGGCATTATTGGGCTTTGCAAGCCTGTTCCAGGCCAAACTGGTCAACATGATGATTGGTTGTGCTTACGCGAAAACAAGACCCTGGGCCCTATGTATATTGGAAGGTTTCTGCTTGCTTGCTGTGGTGGTGCTGCTATGCTGTTCGGGGATCCGGGGATCTACCTCGTCATGGTCATGTTTTTTTGATTATACTAATCTGGACATTCATTCTCCAACTTGCACTACCATTGTTATAACAATGATTCGATCAGGATGATGCTTGAAACTTGGTGTCATTTAATTTTGCTTTGTTTGCAGTCGTTATACTAATTGACTTTGGCTTGGAATATTTACTTTTTCTTCACCAGTAGGTACTCTGTAGACTTTGTTTCTACTGTGCCTCCCCATTGATTCTCTAGTGCTACGGGTACCTAGGATATCCATTTTCAGGGATGTCGGGTGTGCAGCACCATTGACGGCCGCTAGTCTGGTCTGATCTCCTGTCTGGCTTGGGGTCGAAGGAGGGGCTTTGGCCGCTTTGCGACTCAGCTTGTGCAGCAGCTATTACCAGCCTGCCAGCTACATCAGCACATTCAAACGGACTCAGCCCATAATATGGAGAATGGCGAGGCACAACTTTTTACCATGATTATGTCAAGGTGTATGATCGACATAGGTTGATCGACACCTCTGGGCTATTAATATACCAGCAGTGCCTTCATCTACAACGTGTAGCTGAGAAGGCACAACGTGGGGTGTTCAGCAGCGGCACTTGGGTCATGTTCCTCTCAAGGTGCGCACGCAAGTGCGGAGTCATGTAGGTATGGAAGTGGTAGGACTTTTTGCTTCTCGAGATGGCCTCCAAAATCGCCAGCAGCAGCGCACACTACGGCAGCTTGTTTAGTGCTCCTACCAATATGGCAAGATGTTCCCCGTTAGCGCAAATTTAGTGATCCTTGGTTGGTGCTTATGCTTGAATCCCAGAAGCCCCAATGTCGCCCCTATCAATCATTCTTACTCCTACGAAATTCGAAAAATCCCTTTCATTGCAGGTGCCCCAGCTAGTGTAGGACTTTTTCGCAAAAAGACCGGCATATTTATTGGCACGTATTGGTAGGGGCGGCGTCGCAGTCTAGAACCAAAATGTCGACGTGCCTCATGCTACCTTGGTTTCGAGGGGCCAATGCACGCAGTACAGATCCGTACAGCCAGTTTATCTGTGATTAATGGAGACAATACCAGCCTGCCTCTCGCTATAGCTCCTCCCAATTTATAGCGCCAAAGTTTATCTCGGATACGGCATTTAGCAAGTTCAAGAAGGAATATACCAAGATTGAGATCAAGCGACGAGCATTCATATGGTGGGCGTGACATTCATCGTGGATAGCTAATAAGATATCAGGAGCTACAATGGCAGCTGCTAGGCAGCACTGAGGGCCCACAACCGAAAAGATGGGATGATGTCTACTCCGTACACTGCAGCAGAGGTACCCACGGAATGTCCGCATTTGGTATTCCCACTTGATCCTTGTGGGGCCGCTCCGATTAATTATACGGCTCTGTTCTCTCCATTCTCCTCGTCTCCCTCTTGGCCTTGCTAATTGTTAGGCTGAGCTTCACTGGGTTGGTATGCTTGGTCTCAAAGATGGAATCGATCTCCTCCAGACTCAGTTGGCTCGTCTCGGGGAAGATGAAGTAGCTGGCCACCAGTTGCACACAATTGTACCCAATGTACACGGCCCAGATCTTGTAGCCAAGCTGGCTGATGCCCAGAGCAATTGCATAATTGCTGACTACACCGGCCGCGCCCTGGAACATGGAGTACAGACCCATACCTTTAGCACGCAGCGGCAGCGACAGGATCTCGACGGGGTACAGATTGTGCATGGTAGCAATGAGCGAGGCCGAAGCCACCTGGAACGAGAAGATCCAAAAGACAGTCAACGAGGCCGTGGCGTGCGTCCCCTTTTCGGTAAACTGCCAACTGGTAATGGTGACGGCCGTCTGGGCAATAATGATGGCAATCAGCCCCGAAAAGATGAGCGTTCGTCGCCGGAATACGTCAATGAGGTACGATCCAAACGCCGTAAAGACAAAGTAGACGGCCGTCAGTCCGAGATTGATGCCCAGTTGGTCAATGTCACGTGTGATGCCAATGGTTTCCAGTGCAGGGGTAAGGTATTGTCCAATGATGCCGCCGCCGTTCCATGACTGGAACAGAGAGTAGACCAAGAGGACCAGCGTGCGGAACCGGACCTCCTTGGTGAAAAAGACGCGATAATCGTACGCGGCCTTGACTCCAGTGCTGGACTCTTCGAGCGACTCCTCAATCTGGGTCATCATGAGTCCGACAATGGGCGAGTTGATGTCATCGTATGTAGTCATGTACTTGGCAATGACACGACGGGCCTCCTCATGTCTGTTCTTCATGACGAGCCATCTGGGAGACTCGGGGCACAAGAAATAAATGGTGGCGCAAACAATAAATGGGAAGAGACCTTCGAGAACTATAGCATTGTCAGTATCACGACTAGAGGAACAGAGCACATGGCTTACTCAAAGGTGCTCTCCATTGCCAGTTGGTCCCTTTCCATGTAGTAAACCCCATCATGGCAGCATTCATCGCAATACTGCCGAGTTGGAAACAGGCTCCAAATATACCGACAAGTCTACCCCTGAGGTGCAAAGGGGCAATCTCGGCCATGTATTGAGGTGCTGTACACAATGCTGTGCCAAATCCGAGGAGCAGTCTGCCGATGAAGAAGCAAGGCAAGTTGGGTGCTAGACCCTGGAGGAGCGCTGCAATCACCACCAAGAAGTTTCCAATAAAGTTGACACCACGTCTACCAAAGGTATCACCGAGCGCCAGAAACGGCGCGCCGACAAATGTCCCCACGGTCATGAGGGCATTGATGGTGCCGATAATGACGCCTGTGTCGGCAAAGCCAAAGTAGTCGTGCCAGCTATCGTACGCATTGATGCCGCCAATGACGGCCCAGTCGATGCCGTAGCCGGCCTGGTTGCAGCCCATGACGAACATGATAGCGCAGATGCGCAGGCCGGTACGGGAGCGAAAGGTGAGGGCTTCGGCCGAGTGCCGCATCATGTCTTCTTCGGTGATGCGAGTGGCAATGACTTCGTCGACGGTGGTGCCGAGCTTATCGGCCGTCTCGGTGGCGTCGACGTGCGCGACGCCCGTCTTGTGGCCGCCTCGTTCCGCCATGGTTGCAGTAGGAGATGCTAAAGGCGAACGGGATCTGATCAAGCAAATGGAGCAGAGGCAGAAAATCAAAGTCGGGACGCCTGCATATCCCGGGGCGTTGGCTTGCACGGGAAAGAGATCAAGGGAGAAAGCCAGCCATGATAAATAAGCCAGAAACAATGCGGTCCCAACAGTTTGGTTCAAGGTCACGTCTGTAACCCATGATCTATCCAGGGTCCGACCTGAAGACCGGGCCGGAACGCTGATGGACGATTTCCCCAACTTGCTCCAGGCGAGCCGGCCATGCAGCTTGTTGATTTTGAACATGACCATCGTCTGCCATTGGCGCGCTCCAAGACCAGCGAGTCTCGCTTGCGCTGGGTATAAAGGATATTTGGAGAACACATAGAGAGTTGGATATGTCCTGGTGGAGCTTGTATCATTCCTGCCCTCCATGATTGGCTTCCCCGGACAATACTAGCCCGTGGTCGACTGATATAACTGAATACCCCACAATCCCCCCCGGATTGTGTCCTGGTCCACAAATCTTCCGTCCAACCAGGCCTTCTGGATCTTACCGATAGAGGAACTCTTGTCTGCGGGCATAGGGCTGGGGGGCCTCGAAAATGTATGTGATTTAGGATTAGACCTGGAAAGAAGAACTGCTAGTGTGCTCTTTTCATTGATGGCTCCGGGATATCGGGACGTTTTTCCAGTCGGTTCAAGCTGCTCGTATTGTCAGCTCATTGTCTGTGGAATGAGTCGTGATTGGGTGAATCGTTCGTCAACATTGAAACATTTCCCTGAAGCATCTGCCGTAGAATTGAGGCCGAGATCGTGTGTGTACTCTTCAAGTTTCCACAAGGTCATCAAGATGAACCCTGATCATGCTCATCTATGCCTTCACTATGATTCTTCGGCGACCGAATGGTCACAAGCTCTTCCTCTCGGCAATGGTCGATTGGGTTGCATGGTTCACGGTCGAACCTCGACCGAGCTTCTTCAGCTAAACGAGGATTCCGTCTGGTACGGAGGTCCCCAAGACCGCACACCAGCCAGTGCAAAACACCTGGACAAGCTACGGCAACTCATCCGCAATGGGCAACATGGGCAGGCCGAGGATCTAGTCCGTGATGAATTCTTTTCTAGCCCTGCCTCAATGAGGCACTATGAGCCACTGGGCTCAGTGTACTTGGATTTCGGTCACGAGGAGCCCCAGGTCAAGTCCTATCAACGCTGGCTGGATATTGCTACTGCCACTCATACGGTCGACTATCAAGTCAATGGCATCAGTATTCGCCGAGAGATGATTGCGAGTTACCCCGACAAGGTATTGGTGATGCGCATCACCTCGTCGGAGCCATTACAGTTCAAGATTCGCCTTGGTCGTCGCGGTGAAAATGAGTGGGATACAAACGAGTTCTTTGATCGATTGAGAGTGGAGAAAATAGCTGAAGCAGGGTCAGCCCGGGTCTTGATGGATGCCACTCCCGGTGGTCATTCTAGCAATCGACTTAGTTGCGTTTTGGGTGTCAAATGCGATCCGGCCAAAGGAACGGTTTCGGCAACCAATACTTGCATCAAAATCAAGTCTGCAGATTGCCTCGTAGTGATTGGTGCGCAGACGACCTATCGTTGTGCAAATCCAGACGACGAGGCTTCGAGAGACGTACGTCAAGCGCTAGGCAAGTCGTGGGAAGACTTGCTATCACGACACGTCGTCGACTATCAAGGCTTATTCCGTCGTACAAGTCTGCGATTATGGCCCGACTTTTCTCATATTCCCACGGACCAGAGAATCGCAACTAGAGACCCCCAAGACATTGGACTGATCGCCTTGTACCACAATTATGGTAGATATTTGCTGATTTCCAGTAGTCGGGATGGAAATAAGGCATTGCCGGCAAATCTGCAAGGAATTTGGAATCCGAGTTTTTCGCCACCATGGGGTGCCAAGTACACCATAAACATCAACATTCAGATGAATTACTGGCCAGCGGCCGTCTCCGACCTGCTTGAATGTGCAGTGCCGTTGGTAGACCTTCTCGAGCGTATGGCAACGCGCGGCAAACGAACGGCCGACTTGATGTACGGGTGCTCAGGGTGGTGCAGTCACCACAATACTGATATCTGGGCAGATACCGATCCTCAAGATACCTGGATGCCGGCCACATTATGGCCTCTGGGAGGTTTGTGGCTTTGTCTCGATGTGCTGCAGATGCTGCAGTACAGATATAATGAAGCCTTGCATCGGCGAATTCATCCCATTCTTGAGGGCTGCATAGAGTTTCTGCAAGATTTCTTGATCCCTTCCGCAGATGGACGATACCTTGTCACGAGCCCTTCGCTATCACCCGAGAACACATATATATCCGACTCTGGAGAGACTGGGATATTCTGTGAAGGATCAGCCATGGACATGACCATAATCAGAACGGCTTTGGAGCTGTACTTGTGGAGCACAACCGTCTTGCAGCAGCATACTGGTCTAAAGCCCAAGGTGGAAGAGATCCTCGCGCGCATTCCGCCGCTGCACATCAACGATGCTGGCCTCATACAGGAATGGGGTACTCAAGATTATAAAGAGTATGAGCCTGGACATCGACACGTGTCTCACCTCTTTGGCCTCTACCCTGGCAATATCATCAATCCGCAGCGTTCACCAGGACTAGCCAGTGCCGCGCAACGAGTTCTGGAGCGTCGCGCAGCACATGGAGGCGGCCATACTGGATGGAGCCGGGCCTGGCTTCTCAATATGCACGCCCGCCTGTGGGATGCAGAGGGCTG
Source organism: Neopestalotiopsis rosae (assembly GCA_023078685.1). Taxonomy (NCBI): domain Eukaryota; kingdom Fungi; phylum Ascomycota; class Sordariomycetes; order Amphisphaeriales; family Sporocadaceae; genus Neopestalotiopsis; species Neopestalotiopsis rosae. The sequence continues at coordinate 831,308 of JALGAS010000012.1, read as the reverse complement.
CGGCAATCACATGGAGCTCCTGCTTAGCAACTCGACCCTGCCGAACCTTTTCGATTCACATCCGCCGTTCCAGATTGATGGCAACTTTGGCGGTTGTGCTGGGGTAGTGGAATGCATCGTGCAATCTTTTCAAGCCCCTACTGCGGGTATCGAGGATGGCCATGCAGTCGAAATTAGGCTGCTTCCGTCATGCCCTCGGTCGTGGTCTGAAGGTGAGGTATCTGGCATTTGTCTGAGAGATGGCTGGTCAATATCCTTTAAATGGAAAGAAGGCAAAGTCATTGGCCCGATAACTCTTTGTACAAAGCCATTTGGCACCCCAAGAGCAAATATAATATTTCCCGATGGAATTGGAATGACGGTGGAGGGGCCTGGAGAGCATAGTCTAGCGTACGGTGACGATGCATGAGCATGAGAAATGCAGGTAGTGAGCAGTAGCTTGGAGTAGTTGTGGCTTTGTATAGCAGGTGCAATGAGGTTGGCATTATCGTGCTCCCAGTACAGACAAACCTTGTGATGACCGGAAACCGCGGAAGTAGCTGGGTCTTGAAAGATTAATCTCTCAGATGAAGAATGGGATTTCCCAGAGTTTTGAGTTGCCTTTCGGCTCGTACAAGTAAATGCACATCATTTGGAGCACAATTCGGGCAATCAATGTGTTTGTCCTCATTTCATGTGAAAGTGTCCCTATTCTCGGAACCATGACAACATATCAATAGTATCGTGAACTAGAATTAAGGAGAAGATGGTTGGCGATACTATTTAGGGTAAGATTATCTGAGCAATGTGCAGAATAAGGACAGAGCAGTGGGACTCCTTCTCGAAGCCATCGACGAATTATGGGGGTTGGCTTGCTTTGGATGGGGCCCCAGTCAAAATTGGGTAGGCAGGGCAGGCAGAAAAAAGGGCACAAGGAAGCTAGAGGGCCGTTGCATTGACCCTCTCAGTACCCTTTTAGATGAGGCGAATCATCATTGGGGCGGACGGCAACTAAATTCAATGCCGGATCATGTCGGGTTCTACCTAATCTGTAGCTGTAGCACACCCCAAACAGGCGGGAATTGGTTGGATGAATGGAAAGATGTCATAGACTTTGCAATGGCTTGAAGAAGATCAAACTGGAAGAATCGAGGAGAGAGAAAAGTCAGCCGAGACTCTCCTCGAGGGGTGTGTGTGTGAGTGTGTGTATGTTTCTTTCTCCCACACGTGTTCACGCGCTCTGGACCAAATGACCCCACCAAGAGACCGTATCGTATTGCTTCGCTTCTTCTTCTGGCCCCCAGCCATCATCCAATTGTTCCTCGTCATTAGCAGTGGTTGGCGACTGTACTAGAGGCCAAGCACGGGCGTTGCCATAGGTAGCCGGGTAGTCCAGCTAATCCCGCAACCGGCTAGCGCCATGCCAGCCCAAGGGGAGCCACTTAGGGACTGACCTGGACAATCAACAGATCAAAGTGGAGGGTTGGGAAACACTTGACACGGGCATCCCCTTCTGACGACAGCGAGGTTCAACCGCGATCCCTCGACCATCATCCACCAGCTGGGCCCCTTCTTCGACTAGGGTGCACCAAACGTGACGATGCGATAGCCCGGTATATCGACGACAACATTGCAATACTAACCAGACCCTGATCAGCGACACGCCAGGAACAGGGCCAGCGACAACTAGACCCAACGAACACGAACACTTCACCACCCGCCCCGGACCGGCTCCAGCAATCAACACCACAACAGACTACTGACTCACCCTTTTGTTCCCTTCCCGCGCGACATTTCGTATCTGCGCCAACAACCCGACCCGCGACAAGGCTGTCGTTGCGGAAACTCGCCCATCTCCAGATAACCCCGCGAACTTCTCCTGTCTCGGAAGGAGGAGATCGCCAATAGGCCTACAACCTTCACTGTTCCTACCAAGAATCGCTCAGAGAGACCGTTCTTTCCTTTCGCGCCACCATCCTTATACGTATCTCAACGTGCGATCATAGTCGGGACGGACTTTGCAAGCTCTCAGATTCGCTCCGCCTCCTGGATCACGACGGCAGACAAACGACGGAAGAGATTGCAGCAATTATTTCTCCTGTGCCAACCATATTCACACATGTCTATTTGATTCTTTGACATCCGTTACGACATACTTTGCTGTCTAATATTTGTTCCACATTTGCTTCTTATTGCGCGGACCTTTTTCGCAACCGAAACCACCTTATCATTCATCTCTTCCGGGTCGCTCAAACCGCCCACCGTTTACAATCGCCCATGCGACACTTTTTTAACACCATACTGCGTTCATCGCTAAAATAAACAAAAATGGCTGAGCCACCTTCTTCCCCGCCAAATCCAAACGCCAGTACCGAGGAGTCCTTGACCTGGTACAAGAATCAATATGAGCAACTGGCTGTTGAACTAGCCGAGTTTCGAGAGTCTAGTCACGAGCTGGAGGCAGAACTTGAAAAGGATCTCGAGGCTGCCGACAAGAGGGAGCGATCACTACGAGAAAAGGCCGAGGGCGCCAGGTTCGAGGCGGAAGAGTGGAAGGTAAATAGCGCTTTGATCGAGTCTAGGAATGCGATTGTTGACAATGCGACAGGAAAAATGCAAAAAAGCCAAGGCCGAAGCCAACGGGGCGCAAAATGCCCTGGAAAAGGAGATTACTACTCTCCGCGACACAAACAGGACATTGCAGCTCAAGCTGCGGGATATCGAGGTCGCCAATGACGACTTTGAGCGACAGGCCCGCCACACGACGTCTTCTCTCGAGGATTTGGAATCAAAATACAACCAAGCAATCGAGAGAAGTGTCATGATGGAGGAAGAGGTCAAGATTGGCGAAAAGGAACGAGAGAATTTGAGAATTGAAAACCAGAGGCTACGCGAAGAATTGTCCGACCTCAAGGTTGAAGCCGAAATTCTGCAAGACAAGGTCAAGAAGGCAGAAAACCGTCACTTATCCACCATTTCAACCGATATTTCTATTCCTGGATCGCCCACCTTTGAGAACTCACCGCGCTCCACTGCGAGCTCACCACTCATTTCTACGCCACCCGACGAACTTTCTCTACCTCCTCCGAGGAAATTGACTCCAGGTCTCTCGGACCCTCCTTCGCCGCCCGTCTCCGAAGCCTCTACATCGCTACCTCGACCAGCTTCAAGACTGCGAACCCCAATGCCTTCTTCTGCGACAAAGTCGAGACTACCTTCGGCAGCAGGACATTACAGCACCACGCCCAGACCGAGAGCCATGACGACGACGTCGAACAGTACCAGGACATCCGGATACAGGTCCGTCACTCAAACCAAAACGCCAGCGCCTACAAGGACAACTGCTCCCCGGGCCACATCTCACAGATTACCACCATCCGCTTCTCTCAACCACATTCGTACTCTCACCGCGCAAATGCAACGCCTCGAAGCGCGCGTGCAAAATGCTCGATCCAAGCTTCCTGCGCCCACCACGACCCCTCCAAGAGCTTCCCCACGATCGGTACTTGGTAGTACCAGTGTTCCGTCCACGGTTACGATCAGGAGTCGGAAACGTGGTGTCGGCTCAGCTGCCTCGGGGACTTTTGAGGAAACGCCGTCACAATCGACTGGCGTTGGCCGGACAGGAAAGCATGTACCTCGGCTTAGCACGTCTGGGGTTTCTCGCCTGTCATTTGGCCCGCTACCGAACCGGACCAGCAACTACGATCCCGACTCCAGCTCCGTCTCCATGTCACGGCCGAGCAGCCGCGCTAGTGCAGCTTCTTCTCAGTTCGTGCGGCCTGACAGACCAGTTTCACGAGCAGAAATAGGACGTCCGGTTTCCAGAACATCAATGAGTGGAGCCAAGACGCCACTGACCCTGCGGCCCCGTAGCTCCTTGTCGGGCAGCCTTCACGGATACTCTCAGAGCATGGGACGAGCTGAATTCGACGAGGCGGATGAAATCTTTGAAGGACGTACGCCCAGCCGAAGAGGGACATATAGGGACGCAAGCAGTATTCCCATGCCGAGTACGAGTGGAATTCCCATGCCTAGACGACAGAGTGCCGCCTCATCCAGGCGCTCGAGCGTGGGACTCAACACCTTGGCAGACCTCGGCGAGACGTATTAGTTGCATTGAACCCCTGATTTTCTTTTGTTTTGATACCACTCAGGGGTTTACACTATTTGCATCCAAATTCGTCTCACTGAGTAAATCGTCTGTTACAGCGAGTACTCGATATGCTCTAGCATAGCGCTTGATTTTATGGAACGGCATCGGCGTTGGTAGTTACCATAGACATGATGTCGGCTTAACTCGGTCATGGTACGGTTCTTTCTGGTGTTCAAATGTGCATGGCTCCGGCGTTGGAACTTATCTTTTTCTCATCTTTCAAAGATGAGGGGCTTCGAAAGGGGAGAGTGAGTGGAAGTTTGATTGTATACTTATTGGTTCAAACCAGGGCAATATATGCTTTGGAGATTCTACAAATGATTAGAGCCAGGAATGATCAAGAGGATCAAGAGGTGCAGATAAATATAAGCCAGACGGCAAATGTTCCCTTTGTGAATTAATTGTTGATGTTACTATCAGTGTGTCTCAAACAGTACAAGTGAAATTATCGCTTGCTATACGTAGTCTTTCGAATTGCATTGCCTGAATACCTAGTATAGGGATATTATATATCCCGTTTCATTATGAGATGTTTATTATGAGATGTTTGAGAAATCAGATCAACAGAGCAAACATCGTACAACTCGTGATGTTCTCGAAAAGAAAAAGAAAAAGTGCTTGCGTGCTGATTTGAATATGAGAACAAATTACTCATCTCAACTTGACCAATCTATTGTGTTAAAGCTTGGAGATACATGACGGGAGAACTCATTGTACTGATACCCGAAGTTGATTATTACTTTTCTAACATGGGTTACCTTGCGCATTCTACCTCGGCTTGAATCTAGGTTTAGATGATAGCTCTTGAATAATTATGATTACAATTAGAAAGTAGTCCGAACGTGTACTTTGCCAACTACAAGATGATGAATAGAAAGACAGAAGGCCCAATAAATTTGTCCGGCTCACAAGCTGCACCTCACAATACTCTATATATTGTGGGCTTTCAGTTATTGGTGAGATACACCTCGTCTAGTGCCAAGTCCAGGGTGAACGAACTAGTCAGAGAGGAGGTGCATAAGTAGCTGAAAGACAAGGCGCCCGAGGCCGCCGCATTGTCAATGGTCACGGAAGTCGTCTGCCAGCCGGTCTGTGCTGCGGTTAAGGCGGCGCTGCCTAAGGTAAAGCTGATCGTGTCCACCGTAGTGCCGGCGTACACGACGTTCAGCGAGCATGACTGCACACTCGCGGGCCTGTTCAGGTACCCGAACAGCCGGTAGCTAAAGGTTAGAGCGGCACTGCTGGCCACGTCGGTGACAGACTGCGATATGGAGGATGTGGTTCGTCTCCTGTAGAGTACCCTGTTCGGAAGAGAAAAACGTCAACGCGGCTCGGGTTTGAAAAATGATGACTCTACTTACGCGAAATAGCTGCCGAGGGGGTCTGGTAGGCATTGTTGGTGTTGGACTGCACAGAAGCTTGGCCTCCCGTGGTCCATGACGAGCCACTATTCTCAAAGCCACTATCGACGACGACATTGGTTGCCGACTGATAAGCAATTAGTATCGATGTGCTACATGTTGAATATACAACTTACACAAGCTGGGGCAGTGGAGCTTGACGTGGTGGGTGTCTCAGTAGTAGTGGATTCACTTGCGGAAGCAGTAGAGGAGACTGTTGTAGAAGGCTCGGTTGCAGACTCAGTGATAGAGATGGTCGAAGAGACAGTCGTAGAAGCCTCAGTAGTAGTTTCCGTTGAGGATACAGTAGAAGAGCTTGTCATGGAAGCCTCAGTGGTAGACTCAGTGGTAGAGACAGCAGAAGAGGTTGTCATAGAAACTTCAGTAGAAGAATCAGTTGTCGAGACCGTGGAGACAGATGAGGAAGTCTCGACAGTAGAAATTGTTGAAGTAACTGGCGTAGAGGTCTCGCTGGCTGATTCAGTCGCAGTAGAAGAAACGGTCGTGGATGCTTCGATGGTCGATTCAGTCGTAGAGACGGCAGAAGAGGTTTCCGTAGAAATCACCGCAGTGGAATCAGCCGATGAAGTGGTTGATTCAGTGGTTTCAGTTGCACTGGAAGAAGTAGTCTCCGTCGTTTCGGGAGTGGTCGTGGCAACAGGCGTTGAGACTGTCAAGCTGATGACCATGGAAGTGGTAGAAGAAACATTACTCGTACTCGTATATGAACTGATAAGGGAACTCGATGTGAACTCGAAAGAGCTACTAGACGTTGACTGAGGATACACAGCTACAGTGCTGTTTGGCTGAGCGGCGCTATACTACGGCGGGCGGCCACAACCTTTGCGTTTGGTGGTCGGCTTTGTCAGCTCTGCGCCCAAGCTGGACGACGTATCGGCCGGAATGGCAATGGCTTCAACTTCAGCCACTGCCACCACCACCACCACTGCTAAAGCAAGGGAGAACTTCATGATGCACGCGGGAGTCAAGTAAACACTGAAGAACTTCTAACGCTCTTCTGTCAGGTGGCTGAATGCTTAGTGGGTGAGGGCTTTCATTTATACATGTAAATATTGTAATAAAGTCGATGCAATTTCATCTTGTTGATCTGGGCAGGCAACTAGACGGGCCCAGCCTACGGTAATGACTTGCGATGAGTGGGTAAATTGGCCAAGGATAGTTCAGCTGCTCCATAAAAAAGAAGCTTAAAAAGAGAAGTGTTATGATGATATTTCCAAAGTGAATCTTAACCGTATCTTATTCAACAGATGCGTTCCTGTTCTTCCATGTCGTCTCTCACGCTTTAAAGATTGATTCAATGAATCTGTATCCTTGCGGAAACAGTTTCCTTTCGGAGCGAACATTCTACTGCAAGGTACAGAATGCCATCGTCCTTTTCCCCTTGCAGCGTCCCACTTGACAACCCGCCTAGTCCCATTTTCTTCATAGCTGACAGCCACTCCAGAGTTAGGCGGAATTTAGCTTGACTAGCCAGGGGCTCACAAGTGTGTCTTTCAGCTCCTACCAGACATCGTATCATCTCCGGCACAGAGTATTAGGGGCCTCAAAATAGCCGCCAGTTGCGATGAGCTTGCGGCAAATCGGTGCTTCGGTGTCATGTCATGACATATCTTACAGGACATGCTGAACTTCCATGTGCTGCCAAGTCTTGCGAGCGCAGAGAGATCGCAAGTGATCAGATGTTTACGTTGGCAAGCTTGTCAACATAGATGATTCCTTGATAGCCAGCTTTGCTGTTCTCCTATGGTTAAGTACGAAGAAATATGCTAATGTTGTAATTATGTCTCACGAGATACCTTCCGCATTGCCGGTGCTGAGTATAGTTGCTGGTGACCAATATGCCTTACACAATACGGTTGCGGCGCTTTTCAAGAGTTGAAAGCAACTACACCTTGACTAACCTCCGCGTACGGATTACCCTGGCAAGGAAGCGTCGCGACGTGGTCAGAACGATGACAAGATAATAAGAAGTTGACGACGGATGAAACCTCCATCAAATGCATCATGCAACGTAGAACAGTGATGGGAAAAGCGGTCTACTTCTTTGTAGGCTTTGTAAGAAGAACTTTTGTATTCCTTTTCAATAAAATGGTATTTGCATCATCTAAGACGAGGACTTTTTTGCTAATCCATCTCTTTCCTTGACAAAATCAGTCTCAAAGTCAAGACCGCTCTCTTGTCTCACCACACCGAACAGACTGGTCGAGTCAAGAGGCCGCGCCCGGCCCTGACCTGCTGCTTTGCTGCCTTCATCTTCAACAATCCTTCCCTCGCCTTGAGCCCAGTCTCGAGCCTTTTCCAAGCCCTCGTATGCGATGCGGCCGGCGCGGGCGCTGACACCCTCACGCTCCGCAATCCCAATGCCGTGGCCCACGTCCTTGAGCGCCAGATCCAGGCTCGACCAGGGTGCCGCACCCGGAGCCGGACAGTAGACCCCCGAGGTCATGCGGACCGAGTCCATGTGGGCCACTGCGCCAAAGTTGAGCTCGAGCAGACGCTCCAGCGTGGCGGCAGGGAGGCCCGTCTTGGACGCCAGGACATGGGCCTCGGCAATAATTTGCATGAGGGAGGCCATGAGGAGGTTTCTATACATATGATCAGTTCAATTCTCAATAATTTCAGGCTTGGTAATGAGTGGTTCGCAAACATACCCCGTCGTCTTGAGCAGTAAAGCTTTTTCCGGCTCCGTCCCCACGACCAGGACCTCGCGTGCCATGACACCCTTGAGCAGCGGCGATACGGCCTGAAGGACATCATCTGGTCCCGCGAACGCGGCCAAGAGCGTGCCCGCTGCGGCAGCAGGAGACGCTCCAAAGACTGGCATGGATGCGAAGCGGGCTCCTGCAGCGCTCATCTTTTCGGCGACAGACTTGGCCGTATCAGGGTGGACCGTCGTGGTGTCAATGACTATCTTGTCCCTGATATCGCCAGAGGAGATTATCTGTCCAATAATTGATACTACGGCGTCGTCATCGCTTGACTAGAAGTAAAAGGTCAGTTTCGGGCGCATTCAGTCATCATGGTAACTTACGGAGATGAATATTATGGTGCTCTCCCGAGATAGCTGCTCAATGGACGTGCTCCTGATAGCTCCGATCTTCTCCAAGGGCTCACAGCGAGAGCCTGTCCTGTTGTAGACCTTGAGAGCCTGCGCGTTCTGCTCAGTGAGATACTTTTGTATCCTCGAGGCCATTCCCGTGCCCATACTGCCCAAGCCAATCCATCCTACCGAAGTAGACGTGGCCAGTGACGTGCTTAGTGTAGATGCCATATTTATTGTACCGACACTCGAAACGGCATCAATTTGCGATGATCTCGGGTCCCTATAAATGAGAGGCGTTGAGGAGCATATGTCTGGAGTCATCCGGAAGACTCCGCAAGCGGAGGTTCGGAGTGGGGCGCCGAATCCTCCGGATGTGGTTCCGAAATGCTATAATGTTGACGATAGACGTACACTTGGATTGAGAATATGTTCATTACACTTCCAAAGACCTCTTCACTGATGGAGTTTTTTCATTATATCATCTAGCTGAAAGAGAATTTGTGCAGTCAGCTCATCCTAATAAGAGCTGTATCTTTTCAATGGGCAAAGAGGTGACAACAACAAAGCCGGTATGATTCGGTTTTGAATATGCAAATCATTCTGTTTACACGGGTACAAAGCATATCAAATGACATGAGTTGCCATTTATGACCATGATGTTTTCAATATTGAGTGTATTCATCCTTGTTGTGTCGAGGTATTTGCGAGTTAGGTAATAGTCAAAAGACTGCGCCTCGTATGACATGGTTGGTAGAGCCATGTCGAGACTGATTTTCGTGATATCACACGTGTATATCTTGAAGAGTAATCTAGTTGGACTACAGACTGTCTAGTGTACATCATTCTGGCCGCAGTATTGCGTGCATGATATGCTGCTGCCGCGAGCACGGGTTCACATTAATTTACTACATGAACTCTCCTATCATCCCTCACAAGCACCAACCCATCACGTTCACTGACGGATCTCCTTGGAATAATCTTAGTCTCGCGAAGCCGGCCTGTAGTTGCTCCGTAGTGAAGCTGACATTCAAAAAATTTTATGATTGCGCTGTTATCAAGAGCCCGTCATGTGAGCGACGATCCTCTCGAGGTACCATGACCACTCCAACAAGACAGAGGCTCGATATGGGAGTCACTGGATTTGCTGAAGACTGGATAACCCTTTCTCTAATCTAGTCAGTATATATGTTTCTTTCTAGTCGAACAGCAAGACTCGAATTGAATTCTCACTTGAAGCTTAACAATAACAAGCAACAACACCGAAAGGCTATCCCCGCTCAAGCTAGCATATTACCAAAATCCTCTTGGACTAGCTGTGTTTTTCTTCACAACAAGCTCAAACGTTGTCGTTACTCACCGACATTCACCGCGCGAAGCCTCTTTTGACCTCGTTGGCGATGGTAACGATTCCCTTCAAGCCACGATTGTTACACGAGTCTTTCCCCGGATTCTGCACCGGTGTGCTCTGTATAGAAATGCTAATTTTACCTCGAGTAGTAGTTTTGCTTGGATCCGGCCCTACGGTGGTGATTATGCAGTACGCGTATGTCTAAAGTAAGGTGCATTCTAAAACATGCATGATTGCTTATTCGTGATAGCTCCAGATCTTCTTCTTCAAGATGAGGGGGTCTCATTGAGACGGACTGAAACTAGAAGTAAGCACTTTGTTTTCGTCGTAGGAAGGCGTGGTAAGGATTTGCGAGTCATGGTTATACAGTCGGACCTCCCAAATCATGGGCCTCTTCACCGCCCGGTGCGGACGTGGCCAAGGCACAAGTGACTCGAGCGACTGGTCGATAAGGGTTGAAAAGGGCTCCCATGGGCCAGATTCGAACAATTTGATTCATCCAGAGCTTGTGGAATAGAGTTTCAGCTAAGAGATTGTCGATCCCGCGTTTTAGTACCCCATGAATAGCTTAGCAGTATCTTTGGGCTGGCATTCATTCACGATCAAAACATGAAAAGGTCTACTCGACTAATTCGTTCGGGCGTCCGATCTTTGTCAGATTCAGGGACTTGGCTCGTAGTCAAGTCGATCCACGGCCTCGGCCCTATACTGATCACGGCCATGGTGGTTTTTCGCGTGGCCACACATACGAGTCTCTAAACTTCGAAAACTCATCTACCGTAGGCAGTTGGCATCCGGAACGAACTCAAGGATCGACAGCGCAAGGCGGGGAAGATGAGGCATGCAAGACGGAAAAGCATAAATTTGCATACGCGACCAGGAATATGCGGACAAACGCCACCACCAAGATCCGGGACATAATTTGCATAATTGGGTATCTCCTCTTTTGAATGGCCGTTGGGTGGCAGCAACGTTGGCAGTGCGTGTTGAGAATCCTGAATTTCTACAATATCACAGAATTCCACTTGTTTTGCCCAGACTATAAACATGTGTATATGACGTACGGTCTGTCTGCAAGCACGAGAATAACAACATTTGGAGCAATATGATCAAATTTCACTTGATCAATCAATACAGAAACATGTGTGATTTCATCACGGCATTACGTCAAACGACCCCTATCCAAGGCCTTGGGAGAGCGTCAAGACTGTTGATCTGGTGATGTACGTGTGGTTGTGGCAAGGTATGGGGATGAACTTCCCCTCCCTGGTCCGGGCCCAAGCTGCCAGCCAGGGCTCGAGTGAAGATATGCAGGGACTTGTTCCATTAAAGGAAGTACTAACAAGAACTGTCTAGCCTTTTTGTCGAGTGCAGGAGATCGGCATCAGCCTCGTTTTCTGATAGGGGTATTGCCAGGCATGTCCACCTACTGCTACACACACGCACGGGAAAAGAGGGTTGTTACGTTGCTGCTCAGCGGTTGCAGCGTCCCATGCTACAAGAAGCAACCCGGACGTTTTATGTGGCCGCAGGTGGCGATCAAGCTTGGCTGCTCCTGCTGATATGCAGCAGTCTGAGGAAGGGTCTTCACATGTTGTTTTGCTGTAGTAGCGTTGAGAGCAGTATAACGGCGTTTTGGTAACAACTTGAGGACTCTGTAACAAGAGCACACAAGAAATAGACAAGATATAAGCAAAATGATCAAAATTATTATCGAGTTCAAGAAATATTTTGACAAATGATCCATAGCAGTATAATTAGACATGACTGGCATTTTAGTACCACTTAGTTTTGGTCAGCGGCATAGTCAACATGGTGCAGGGAAACGGAATTGTGCTAAGTTTTGTCCTGGTCATGTAAAAGAAATATTACCTCAAATGGCATACTGCATCTTTGTCCCCGTGTTTCCAGCACAGTATCGTTCGACGACAGTGTGAAGACACTGTCTCTCAGGAAACACTCTGAAGGTAATCAAACATCTCAATCATTCACAGCTCGGTTGGGTTCAATGGGGCAATCTTGGAAAACGTCAAACGTCGTACGCCAGCGTCTACAGAGAGAGATTGAATTTCCTTGACACCTTGGTAGCCCACCTCCCGAGCAGACCGAGTTTGCCATGGTGCAGTAGCTTGCCCAGAAAGAGTGGTTGGCCATCACACCATCTTTTTGTTCCTACCAGCGGAGGGGTCCGGGTCCGGGTCCAGCCAACACAGGAGCTTGGGGAGCTTTTGGGTAGCAGACAGCTTTTTTTTTTTTTTTTTTACTTGCTTGGGGTAGACGCGCCGCTCGACGGCTTGGTTGGTGTGTGGCTACAGTAGGTGAGGGGGGATCTAAAAACGCTCGCTGAAACTTTACAGAAGCGAGCGGCTTGGTTTCTCTCTTGGGTGATACTTGGCAAAAGAGATCCTCCTCCTCTTATGCCTTTTCGTAGGCCATCCTCCTTTGTGGGGACATTGGCATTAGCATGGAAATGTCAAAAATGGGTAGTGGATGGCAAGATATCATTGCTCAAATATTGCCTTTTGGACATGCCCAAATCCCCCAGTACAAAAAACTCTCGCTTTTACACCCCTGTCGTCGGTGATTTATACTCTGCGCAGGACCCCAGAGAAGTGGGACGATAATAACCAGGGGTGAGGGGTAAGCCGGCACAAGAGAATTGACAGACAAACATACGATCCGCGACTAGGTCAGCAACGGGAAATCCTCGTACAAAGAAAAATTGAAGAGATTTCTGTTGGATTTCTTGCCACTTGGTTCTCCGTGAAGCCATTCCCAACTATTTGCTGCACCGTTCAGGACGGGAATGGTGTGTAAACAAGTGTGGCAGCAAGTAGAAACTTTCAGTGTCGTAGTATCCCACCCACTTGACGCACAATCCTCTTCAGCCACATATACGATGAATGCACAATTGTTGAGAAGGGGACAAAAGGAGGGGCAATTCATCCAACCCATCGCCGTATCGCACCTCAAAAGGATCAAGCCCGATGGTTCCGAACAAAAGGCGAGACTTGCCTCTTGAAAATGGACGGCAGGGAATATATTCTCCTATTGGACCACTCGTATCAAAATTCAATGCAACACCTCATACAAAGAAGGAAACACTAACATGCACTTGCAGGCTTCGTCTCACATGCTGGAACGCGTAGCTAGATAACGCTGTTGGCAAGCTTTGTCCAATCACTCGCGAGAACCCCGTCTGAACCCTACATTGACTTGCAGATGGCTTGCATGTTCTAGGCAATGGAGGGCATTGAAAGTGGTTGCCAAGGGGGTGCACCCTCTCGATATATCTCGGCCTTTCGCAGGAACGTGCATATATGAAGAGCTGACCGGTACAGATAGATGAAATGTCTAATGGTTCCTGATAGCATTACGGAATGGAGATAATCACAACAGATACTCTCTCATCGGGTTGCTTTGTGCGGCAAATTAGCAATCCTTGGTCCCGACCACCTTGACACCTCATCCATGATATGTGTGGTGACTGGTGCGCCTTTTCATGCATCGACAGCTTGATATAGACGCCGGGAAATATGGAGATTTCTTTCCCCAGTTCCACTATCATACCGAGTTCAAACCTAGAACCGTGATCTAATACCCCAGATGGGTCATTTCACAGCTGCAGTGTGGACCCTGATGATGTGAATCTAGACGCCATACTTGGCCGTTGTGGGCGTTCCCTGCGCGCGGCAAATGGCTACTCCGAGCACACACAAAGGTTACGCAAAAACGAGCTCTTATCTAGACTTTGAGCTGTTGAACCGTGACACCAATCAATGTAGCAACAAAATTGGCCATTCGAGCCCAAGTCTGCTCCCCAGTCACCGAGTCATTCCAGACGAGAGAACCGGCGACTCCAAGGGCCCGTTGAGAAGTGCGTTTGCACAGCATAGAGCTAGCAACCCCATCTTCAGAGCTTGATACACCACACTCCTTCCCCGGATTTCCAACAATGACGCTTCAGGTGTGACGTAGCTACCTGCAAGCAGGGTCCAATAGGCTCGGCCGAATAGAAAGTGTAAGTGGCATGAAGGAAACATTGCGCTGGTGGTTGCCCCCAGAGGAGAGGTCCATCTCGGCGAGAAAACACCCATGCGGCATCCATGAAGAGCAGCTGGTTGTTCCATTGGCCAGACGGCTTCACCACTTCTTTATCAACCTCAGTAGCGTTGAATTTCAAACGACGCACAATATCTTGGCCCATTGAAGTGGGCCGTGGTGTTGATGTCGTGTGTAGTGAAATGGCCGTGGAACACTCCTTTGTCCTTCATCGGTTTGAAATTTGTACGGCACAGCGAGAAGCTCACGATATGACTTGCAAATTGCTACACCCACTTGAAAATGCCGACCTCATTGCGGAGAAGCGGGAGATATGAAAGTATTCACCAGCGACGCTGTTGTTGCTAAAGAGCTGTAATTACTCTGTTCCACAGCCCCTTTTCGAACATAATTGGAGATGGGAGGGATACGGCTTTGGGCAAGCCGGGAATAGCTGGTCGATGATGGTATATCGCTTCCAGAAGAATGCTGCTGAAAATCCATAGGACGTTCCTTCGGGTGGTGATCTCGGTGAATCGTCTTGTTCACAGGCTTGGTCATTGTGCCACTCGGGTCTTGCTTTCCGGGCGAGAACACAAATCTGTAGACGTCCAAATATTTCCATTCTCCCGAGTCTGTCGCTTGAATGTACCTTGGAGGCCAGAGTACATCTAGAATCTCACAGATGAATTAGCAATGTATCGCAGGTATATTCGGAAATTAAATGATCAAGAATAACCTAGTTGGGAGGCTGATTAAAGTGAGCCCATTCAGACGCAATGCCATTACCTTGAACGTCAACATGCATGGGCTCCAGTCTTTCTTTCCTGGCCGCAAGGCGTCTTGGGCCTTGACAGACCTGAGCTCATCTGAAGCGAGCACACCACCAAGCGAGGTCTCGAATGAGACCAGACTGAACGGCACATGTATCCGTAATGGATCCGGATTGTCAGGACGATGTGTCTGATGAATAACTTGAAAAGTGTAATTGCATCACTTTGAGTAGGATGCAATCATGAGCGCCAACCGTACCCAGAGGAAAGAGTTGCCTTGACATGTTGTGAAAGCCAGTCGTCATGAAGTGACAATACCGTGTCACCATTTCAACCCGTGATGGCTGTGGGTATCAAGACAAGCTCGGTCGACTCAGTACCGTGTGTTTTTCTCCGTGAATACAGGCACTACTCGTGGCTTCATCTGGTCTCCGAGCATATAGGGCAATGAAGACGACCGGTCTCTGCCTCCGTCCAAGATTGCGGCTGAGACCGCGGCGCACCCGGCCCACTGGCGTGACCACCGGTGGTTCAGGGGGAACATTTAGACACCGATTCCCGTGGGCTTGGGGGGCTCCCGGCAGACTTGGTCATTGGGGGCGGCGTGACAGACGAGTCGCTCCGGCGTGCGAGACAAGTAAGACCTAAGGCCTTATCTCTGCAAAGATCTGTTCTGGCGGTGTCCCGAGCCATCATGGTCACAAGTCCGGCAGTCAAAAAACTTGAATATGGCCCGGTCACGCACGCCTTCCCTATACAGTAAAATCCTGTGACGCGGCCAATAAAGCAACGGTTCATGTCGCCAAAACGTGCAGATCAGATCTGGCCAAAAAGATGCGACTAGTTTGCTGCCCACAAGGCAATGATCCGCGGGGCACCGAAAAACCAAGTCGAGACAAGACACTGACTGGCCTTTTTTTGGGGGCTGCCCTGCCCGTCTTCCAGCTTCTTTCTTGCCAGGGCAATGCAGGTTCTTCAAAATAAGCAGCAGCTTACGGTACACCGCTGATTCATCATAATCATTCTTTTGCAACCATATCCAATCCCAATCTCCCCTTGGATAAGACCTAGTAAAGTCCGGGGACAATGATTTAGGTTCCAGACCACGGACCAAATTTGGAGCAGACCACGGACCAAATTTGGAGGTCGAGGACGATTCAGTACAGTGTCTCCAAACGTGCACCCAGGCACCTTGCTTTTTTTGACTTGTCCACGATGCATTGTCAGGACAGCTATGCTATTCGCGTGCGGGGTTGCTATGGCTTGGCTTTTTGGGGAGCCTGCGTAAGGCTGACCTGACTGACCTGACTTACTTTTGACCTGTCGATCTGTAATCTTAAAATGATATTCTAGAAAAAATGAAGCCGTCACGATGAATTACAACCAATAATACGCATCATCATGACCACGTCGTTCTTTACTCCCAAGATTGGCCAATCGCCCAGAAATCGGACAGCCACAGATGAATCGGGGAGGAGGCCGAGGACGTTGCAGCACGAAAATCTACCACCTGACTTGTTTCCGCGCAAGGCAACATACAAATGTTGATTCCATCGGCACGGTACATGAGAGAAAAGGCGATGCTCCGAGACATTTACCAAGAAAAGAACGATGACGCCCAAGAGTATGTAATTCTGGTCTGACCTACCCCAGGAATGCGTCCGTCCGCAGTGGTCACGAGGACCTAAATTAAAATTGAACTTATACACTTTCTGCCAAGTTCCAAGAACAGGTCCCAGAAGATCAAGTGACAAGGCAAATATGCCAGTAACATATCGTCCGCTGGAAAAGCTCCGTGTGTGAAACCTTAATTCGGTTTCCCCTCAGAAGAAGCTGGGGGACAATGCATCTGACAATGCATACAAGCTGAAGCCGACAGCCAGCATATTGCCAGCTTGGCTTTTCAACGCTCTCCTCACCAGCCAGGCTCCTCCGGCTGTGTAGATCCATCAATGCGGTTGTCGATGCGATAAAAACTTAACTTTCTCACAAGCGCCGAGAAGCCGAGAGAGAGACAGAAAAAACAAGAGTACGAACGCAGGTTAGCCTCGGTTCCCGAAGAACAAATCGC
Organism: Neopestalotiopsis rosae; assembly: GCA_023078685.1. Classification (NCBI taxonomy): domain Eukaryota; kingdom Fungi; phylum Ascomycota; class Sordariomycetes; order Amphisphaeriales; family Sporocadaceae; genus Neopestalotiopsis; species Neopestalotiopsis rosae. The sequence goes on along the minus strand of JALGAS010000012.1, from coordinate 814,476 downwards.
AATGATTTGAATCCCTTGCCCAAAGAATACCAATACCCCGAGAACGTTTCACAACAGATGAGATTGCCTTGCTTTTTTGTGTTCCGGCGAGGGACAGCCTGAAGGAGTTCTTGTCTCCTTGTCCGTACCTCACCAAACGAGACACGCAATCTACATTGGCAAAGCAAACATGGATGCTGCCAAGGCTGGATGTTTGACTGAGACATGGATGCGACTTTACCAGACCTCTGGGACTCGTCTTTTCTTTTCTTTTCACGAGTTGCGAATCTCTAGGGCCGGAAACTAGCTTGTCTAGAAATTAACGAAAAGAATATGGCGAACCTCGCAAGGCAGCAAGCACTATATACAATACACCATGATCTTTTTCTGCCCATTCATCCAACATTGCCTGGCAAGTCTGTTACTACACCAGTGGTTGGCCAGTCAAATCAGTAACATTGTCTCTGGGGGCAGATTAGTAGTCGAATAGTAGGAGGAATCCTGATACCCTGATCCATGTTGGGCGGATCTTTCAATGGATCGTTATGGTCAGTCAGCGAACCAGCGCTTAGCGACAAGGCCGTCTCTGCTTCCCCTTCCGGCGCGCTGCCAATGCTTCCAACCAACTGAAGGGAGTCCTTCAACCCCCAATCCCCATACCCACGGGCCCCCCAGTCGGTGGGGGTAACCCGAAACCCCAGTTCAAAAGTCGATCTGATGCCAAAATCCCGATGGTCGAGGCTTTGAAATATTAGAGGCGAGACGCAATGTGACGTCACCGCCAGGAAAAATATAGCCCATGGTATATAAGTTCCCGGCTGTGTACAATGGAATAGCCCTAGTCCTGGAAATTCCACGGATTCTACATTTCTTACCTGTCTCAAGATCACTGAATAGATCCGTCGACGGAATCTTCCTGTCCCCGGCATCCGTCAAGCGGTGTGGAGCGACATCTCCGGAGGGAAAACCGAGGGAGAGGCCCAAGATGAAGCGATATCAAGAAACATTTCTGACTTCTGACAATTTGCCCCGGGTGGAGTTGAATTGTAATAAGGGACCAAAGGCTGCCCCATCGTAGTGCTACAGAAAGCGGAGTGAAAAGTATGAAATTGTAAACTGTCTGTGTATCCATATTCTTTCGTGATTCTGCGGGGGCCGCCATCACGATCGAGCCGCCGGAGGAGTTGAACGTTGTGACATCCTGGGCACGGCGCAGTGACCACGAGGAGATCCATCGTCAAAAGTGATCCTCGAGAGTCTGGAGTCTCTGACGACTGAATCTTGGCCCATGCAAAAAGACATGTCGAATATCTGTAACTTGCTCTCGGTCCCTGACAAAAAGGTAGGCCATCGGGACAGCGGGAGATGGTCTGGTTGATCAGGTACGCGAAACTCTAATAGAACAGATGGGTGTCGTACAATGGACTTCTCGAAAGCTTGTCGCGACAGCAGATGCGATTTCCAAGTCGTCTTTCCCATTGTTGAAAACCCAGCTGACCGGATTTCCATGCTTGTGTTCAACCAAGGACAGGTAGGAATCTCAAGATGGTTGCATCCATTAACCCTCGCGTACCGGATGAAGCAAGTCTAGCGGATGTCAAGTCGAAAAGAGGAGCAGGGACCGGGCTATTCTGTTGAAAACCCCACCTACGTTGCGCCCCGACAGGTCCAGTCGTTGCTAGTCCGCACATGGTTATAATATTACAAGCTCCTGGGCTAGAATCAACGGGACTTGACGAAAGCTGGATTGAGGCCAGAAATTTCCTCAAATTCCAAGCCCTTCACTCGAGCCAGGTTGGTTGATTGGACGCGCAATCAACTCCGGGAGCCGTTAGTCACGTACTCGGGTCTCTTGTTGGGCTTGGTCAGTGGATAGAATGGCGTCACATTTGGTAAGCAGGACGAGAGAAAATAGAATCAGAATTTACCAGAATTGCAGAGCCTGTGTGTTGTGGACAATTTTGCCTCGGACTGTCCTACAGTGCACGAGAATGGAGATGGTCCTTCATAGGTAAATGCTACCATGTCTTGTATTCAGACTGCATGAAAGCTCCATTCTGACCTTGCAGTCAGTCAGCCAGTCATTTCACAGACTATGCAGGTAAAGGTTTGAATAGCATTGCGCTTGCGACGTGAGGTGCAGGTATGTAGCATAGTCTAGAAAATGGTTGATTGCTGATGGTCGTACTCGAGTAACAAACTGCCCGCATACCATTACATGGCCAGCCGTTACGTGTAACCAGGCAACATGGGCCCCTGACTGGCTTGGAAAAACTCACGATGGTGGGGTTATGGACATGGGCACGGTTGTATACGTCGATCAACCTCACACATGGAAACATGGACATACGAAGCGGCGCGAATCGTTTATGGCGTCTCGGATTGGGCCGTTGAACGTTCGGAATATGGCCCGACCATCAAATGAGCTTTCCAGGAGCGACCATGATGTGAACTCGACTACTGATGTCTTGGTAGAACGTCTGCGTCTAGTGTATGGTGCTGTGGAATTGGATCGCGAGATCGAGCCAGTCATCGAACAGTCCCTTTCGAACAGTCTCTCGAGTCGTGGACCTACCTACAATTTTTGTCTGATCTACAGAGGACTGTCTGTGTTGAAGAATACGGGGACCGAAATGAGCCGCATAATTACTATGCACCAAAGAGGAGCGGCACCGTCCTGCACAAAGGTCAAGACTATATCGAGATAGGGGGGCATGGCCCTCACCGTCAAACGCGGCCCATAGCTGCGCATAGAGAAACAAGCGCGTAAAAATGGCCCATTGAAACGGGCTCGGCATGCCGTCCGCGTACCATTCGTCTTGGTGTCCAACGTCGGCGACCCAAAGCACGCAAGTTTGCAAGTTGGCCAGCAAACAGATGGGGTTGCGAGCAACGCAAATGAGTTGTCAGTTGGGGTTCACGTCAAACAAAGTTAAGATATTGTCTGGCAAACGAGGGTATTCAGAGCAATGACAAGGGAATGACTCGAGCACTACACCACAACTATTTTTTCTCTGCATCGCGAAGTGGATTTTTGCTGCATTGTCAAAAATTAAGTGGAATATATCGACACGCATGCCAGTTCATTCGTTCTGGAGATTCTGGAGCCTGTCACAGCTGGCAGCGGATGGGGATGTGGAGGATTGGAGCAGGAAGCAGGAGCCCATTGGAGCCCCGCGATCTCTGTCCGTGTCGCTGCTTCCTGTGCAATTCTACCTATCAATCTAGGTTAGAGCAGGGAAGGAGAGAAGAACAGAGGAGCTTGGGCCAATATGGGCAGGGATTATAGAGGAGAGAACCTTTTGAACCCTTGGCCCTTGCGGCAGGCCCGCTGGCTGGCTGGCAAGAGGCTCCTCTATGGATGAGCTGTTGCCCGACAGTGCGAGAGACTTTGATCCATCTCGCCAAGGGTTTTGCGTCTGCAAGCGGGCCCTGGCTGATGGATTTTGGATTTCAGAAAAGATGCGCGCAGAGCGGCGCAAAGCGGCTACGGGCCGCAACTATTTGACAGTGTGTCAGCAACGGTGGTCATGATGAGAAGAGGGAATATAATGTGTACAGTAGCTTGGTTCATCTGTCCTGAACGTGAGCTAGAAAACAGCCTGCCCGTGGAATATAGCACGCTACACAAGCATATGCAGTTTGCCGCACTTTTGTAATTGTTGCCATTAAATCAAGATAACATCTGAGGCAGGGGAGGCTGAACTCCTGCAAATGGCATCATGAGATTGTAAGGATACGCAATCAAGGGCCTCGATTTGTTGATTGATTGATGTGCATGGTGCATTGGAGAGTTTCTCTGTTTGACCCGACCTGCATCGCAGTATTCTTCGCGACTCGGGAATGCACCATAATAACATCTTATGACATTTAATGATACGGATTGCAAACTGCTCGAATACATGTGCTGATGCAAAACTACCCAGCCGGTATGTACGTTTCCTACACAATCAGCAGGGTTTGCGCGTGCAGAGTTGCTTCAGTGCACACACCAAAAAGAGCCATGGCGGCAAAATATAGCAACCAAGGAACCCAGCAAGCAGATCGCATAAATGTAGATATGCCCCAGGACATGCACGAAGGGATCTCATACCATTTAGGGGTCTCGCAGCACAATTTAGTGATACACATGTAAAGGAAAAAAGCATCTTGTTTACTTGTTCTTTGCCTACCAGATCCCAGACCGTCACAATTCACCTGCAGCCATTTTGTCCAAAGCAAGGAAGATAGAGACGCGCCTGGCGATACACTTCCAACGTACTGCCTAGATGGGCAGATATATCGAGACATGATTGGTCACAAGCCTGAATGGGTTCGTCGGACTGCAGTCTTGTTTCATCGATGCGGTGATGGATGGGCAAGGGATGGAAGGGGGCCCGCTTTCGGAGACTGAGTATGCACTTTCAAGGCTTCCAAGCGTGTCTTCTTATCTCCTGCTTTGCGCCGGTTTTGCCTCTACTCAATTTTTCGCCCATTTCTCTGACCAATCTGGTGGCTTCCCGACCCCTGACTTGTTGAGAGAGTGCTATGTGAAAAAAGGGTTGCCGCGCGATCCAAGGCTGCACTGGAACTGCATTGCACCCTTCTTGATAAGAGCTTTCTCACATTTCTGAAGGGTGGTATTGTTGAGGCGGGCATCGCCAATATCGACGATATTTGGTGAAATTAGCTTTTTTCTCCCTGGGCATGTTGTCTCTTTCTGTGGAGTCACGTTCGGGATTTAAACAGAAAAAAGGCTGAGAGTCTTATTGCTCGGCGTCGCATCCAAGAGCAGCGCAGAGGTCCAGACTTTCAGACCTCCCGTTCGATCCGGAACTGATCGTCGTCCGACTTTAATCGGTCGCAACGTCCCCGCAGCATCCGGAGGTGTCCGCCTTTTTTGACTGCGTCTTATTGACAAGCAACGGAGGATAAGTTCTGGTTCAAGGTCATAGGTGTTCATTCAGATCTTTGAGTTGGACTATTCGTCTAGCTTTTTAACACTTCTAGTGTCCGATGAATAATAGTATTGATCAATTCCAGTAAATGTTTGTGCGATTTTTAGAGTTTATCTGAGTTTTTCTTACTTTCAGGACCTCGTGTTCTCGACGCGTGCCGGATACATACAGCAGGGATTCTTCCACTCTTGGCGCTTCCATTTTCCAGGGGCGAGCCGGTGCCTTGAGCGGGCCTTGTCTCACTCCAGAGATAAAAATCGTCTGAATAAGACAGGGGATACCAGATTAACGCCAGTCAAAGCGAAAAGGCTATCATTTTGACAATTCGATTCTTTTTGTCTGCGAAATACTATGGATATTGGATAGAGACATGGATTTGCAAGCATGAGTCGTGTGTATTGCGAAGGGTTGCAATATGCGTCTCCTGGCACGCAACTTGACTACTACTGTGCGACAAGAAGCACAGTACGCAAACAGCTGACTAAAGACTGGGGCCGTTTCTTCAAAATGATAACTCGCAGCTTTGTCCGTGTTGTGGTATAATAAGTACTGCACATATCTGGGGAAAAGAGGCCGAGAAGAGAGCGAAAAAGGGAGGATCCAGCTGCGGCATTGACAGGTTCCTCCTCAAAGCTGGAGAAAAGAGGCCGAGAAAGATCAGTCAGTGCAGGAGTGTTATTAAGATAGTGGGTAAAGCCTGACTGTCCACTTTTACGATGATCGTGGAGTCTTATCGCTTGGTTTCGGATGCAAAGCAACGACCCGTCACTTGGGTAGCCTCTAAAAATCTATCCGACTGTGGAGCTCCCAATTCAGCTACAAATCGGACTCGTTACCGCACATCGAGAAACAAATGCCTATCTTTCTCGGCAGTGCAATTACAAAACCCATAATTACTCTCATCTAGAGTATTCACTGCTGCCGAAGAGGATGGTCGAAAAAGTCCAAATCTCCTCAGCAAACGCACGAGGCTGACTCGGCACATGGCTGGGAGCTTTTTCTGCTGGGATTGAAGAGACTTGCGCATTGTACCGTGCAGATCGCGTGCTTGGCTCTACTTTTGATATTTCAGATATTCAAAAAATGGTAGATGGGAGGCATAGTTGCAATAGACGCCGCCCCCGAAGTCGGTCTCGATTATTCTTATTTGCCTCATAGTAAGACAAGGCGTTGGCGACACGACAGAGCTGCGACGAATCACCAATACAGCCCTGATTCGTTGTCAGTATATGTGTGTGTGGCGTGCGTGTGTGTCTCTCTTGGTGTGTAGCTTCTCTGTAGCCATGGCGGCAATGCAACATTTCGTAGTGGAGGGGTCGGTGAGAGTAACCCGAATACACCATGGACAAATAGGTAGGTAAGCAGGTCAAAGTTTTCCATGATAAAAAACTTGGGGAGGACTACTGTACGGGAGTAGACCCTTGGAGTGCCAAACAAAACCATATTTCCGCTGGCACCGATTGGGGGACATGTCGAGCGCTTTCCTTCCACCATATGCAAGAAGACGGCCACAACGGATAGAGAGCATATTTGAGCCAACCTTGGAAGTGTCCAGAGGGTCCATGCCGGACAATCCGGGGGTGAGATGTTTGTGCTGCACGGAAACCATAAACAGTAAGTGATTCTGGGGAATACATGTAGTTTTGGCCTAGATAGTCCATCCATCTGCAAGTCATTGAACCATGGCAGTAGTGGAGTGACTGTTGGATCGCTCTCTGCAGAGTTTCTGCTGCTTCCACCTTACGATACACACGCCAATGACTAGTATTACGATGATGGTTACCAAGACCATATTATTATTCCGCTCAAGAGTTTATATGTGACCCAATATGTCATTTGGCATATTGACCACTCGAATAGTTGCTGCCAGACAAAACCCGAGAATCCGTCATGGCCGTCGTCAATAGACAAAGCTTTCGAGTAGCGACGGTGACTTCCATGCGTTGCCAGGATTGTTGCTTGCATCCGTCCCTACCTTGATATAGGGCCCGTCCACATTGTTCGATATACGGCACGCCCTCCTTGTCGAAAGCTCAGGTAACAAACCGCTCCCAGCTTGGCCCCATTGTACTAGGTAAGGACAAGGCATTGATTCTGTTGATGGCAGTCTGTGGCCTGTGTCTCGTTGAATCCATCTGGCGTGTGCTGAATGACGGGGTCACAAAAAACTCTCCGCTATATAAACCAGAGATCGAAAAAAGGTTACCTACGTCATTTCGACGTGCTGTCCCAAAGTACTTTTGGCGGGCGTCGCAAGCAGTGGGCTCACTGCTGAAGCCGTTGATGTCGCTAAAATAACTCCTGTACGCCACTTTTTCAGGCGGTCCCACGCACTACACTCCATTAAAACGTGAGCAAGACCAGCCACTCCAGCGCCTGTTTGCCTTTTTCTCCTGTGCTGAAAAGTGATTGAATCCTCTCAAAGCCCTGTCCCAGTGGGATCGATCGATGCGGTAACATGTGTGACTGGTAACAAGACTGATGATCAGCAAAGAGACCGACCGCCCTTTTGGTGCTGTCCACTCTTTGAGCGCAGTTTCGTGCCCATTCAGGAGGAAATTCCTAGCTAGGGTTTTGAACTTTTCTCATTTTTCAAACTGTGTCGACTACACGGCTATAAACGCCTGTCAAAAACGTGCATATTGACTTTAGTTGCATGCTTCAGATCTGATACAATTACTCATTTACTTTCACTCATATAGAATGGCGTTGTTCTCGTGGAAGCGTGTTTGTGCTCTTGGTTCTGGTCAATGCGGATGAATCTAATCATCAGATGGATTGGCTGCCGAGACTGTGTGGCCTGACGGGCGGATGGCTGATGACGTCCTGTAGAATCCATTCCCGTGGCCGTGCCGGGTTGCCAGACCTGGGCTTATTTGCCAGGCCCACGATCATGATCCGAGTGTTCCATGTTGTTCTGCTGCTTACGGCGCACAAGAAGTCTTGTCGCGCCTCGGGAGGGCGAAGCGATATTGTAGGATGCCAATGGCGAGGAATGGGTTCCCAGGATAACAGCTTTACATTGACCGGTCTTCTAATCTATGCCCTGGCCAAACTGCCCTGCCAGGTACCTTCCAAGGTTATGTAGATAGAGCGCAAGCCTTGGTAGCAGCCTGATGAACAACGCGACACACTCTTGTTCTCATGATCGATTTCTCTTCAGACAGTTTAAACGCAGCACCAGGAGAAACCGGATGACCTGAAGCAGGCCGTACAGGCCGTACCATGTAATACATACGGGGGCCAGCAAAGTCACGACACTTGCCGCGATCCAACGTTTTTCTTGATGATTGTTTGATTGCCTAAATCGCTGCTAGTTCCCCTCAAAATTACTTTTACGCTACAATTGCTGGGGAGACCTGGAGAAGTCCTCAGCTCAGGCCTTACAACTACGCTGGAACCAGGTAGGCTTCAGCGGCATCGTATGGTTGTCAAATGCAACGATTCTCTAGAAAGGTGCACAGCAAGAGCACCAACAACTTGTCACAGTGTGGTTTCAAATCACAGAAATACTGTTTTCTCTCAAGTGGTTGAATCGGGGGTGTGGATTCCCTTTGTTGTACACTGTCCAGCACGGATTTTTTCTTTCTTGGGGGGCTCAGAACCAAGTATTCTTTTAGCTCCAAGCATTTTTTCCTCCTGCTTGCATGGGGGGCCTGCAGGCTAGAATCCCTTACCCTGGTCCGCCGCGCCGCTCGCTCACTCCATGCCCAGGTGGCCCAGTCTTTTCTCCAGGCCAGTCTACAAACCCGCCAGTTCGACTTCGTTTGAGGGGGATCCAGCGATCCCAGTACGCTACATACGCCGCTACTCCCACTCGTCTCTCTCGCGCAAGTCTCACCCAACGGGAAGTACCTCTTGTCCGCAAGTACCTTTCTTCCTCTTTCTGGTGGGTTGGCCTTTTTTTCAACAACAGTGGTTTGATGTACGTACTTGCCTTAGTCCCCGTTGTCTCCATTTAGTTGCAGCGATATTGGTGACTGTGTGGAAGAAGGAAGAGAGTGTGGAAAAAAAAAAAGTGTACGACAGAAGATCCCCCCCCAGTTAGCGCAACCAAGCCAAAAACCACACCACGCACTAAAACCTACTACTACCACGACCGCGCCCTCCACCCCGACCATATTAGTCCTCGTCCTGCCCTCACCTCCGCCTATCTCTCCCCCCTTCCTGCCGTCTCTTGCTTTGCAACACGCACCCATTCAAATCTACCTATCCAACATTCAACCGTCAGACCTGGACTGGATCAGATAGCATTGCGGTTGCTTTATTTCTTTTTATCCGACCTCACCTCTTCTTCCTCTCCACGACTCTCACCGTCTCTTCTTTCCCTCCTAGTCGTGATTTCGTTGCATGGGAGTTGGAAGAAAACAAACGGGCAAAGCGAATCGACAAAGGAATCACGGCATAGTTCCAACCACGTCGAACAAGGGGAAGCTGCAAACCATACAGATTAAACCACACACTTGTCTTTGTGTGTCTTTTCTGTATTGCCCTACGTGCTAGCACAACGGCCGTTCGCCTACGATAATCGACTCTACGCATTTCGACTGTTGCTTTCGCCGCACGTCGAATTCGCACATCGTCAGTTGTTTACGACAAGGACTGAAGAGTACCTGTACAGTTGCTGGAATATTGCCTGTACACTTCTCTTTAGCCTCAAACGACGATTCGATCTCGATTACTCAGTCCATAGGCATCGTGTCGTACTGATACTATAGTCACTAACCTGTAAGTAAATCAGATTTTCTTCCGAGCATTTTCACCAAATCGTCAAGATGTGGGGAGAGACATTATTGGGCAATCGTGGAGGTGCAATGACGAATGGGATCGACACCGTCTTGAAGCAGAGAGGAAAACGGCACCGAGTCAATGATTGTCATTCCTCAGTGCCGTAGCCTGTGACAACGCACGCGCCTCAATCATGATGTCTCGCTGGGACAGTCCCAACGCCCATTCACATTCCACGATCTAGTTTCCCCGGATTCAGCATGCCACATAAATACCAGGCCCCGCCTCGTGTCTCGTCAGACAAGCGTCTGATGTTGAGCCGTTGGTCATATTTCCGCATCGAGCGACCCAAGAAGAGGAAATCACCATAAAATGGAATCATGCATCGTGTCAAACAATTATGCTGATAGAACCTTCCCAACTTGCAGGCTTCTCCACGCGCTCAGTCGCTCCTCCAAAAGAAGACGTCCTCTCATCAGACTTTTGGTTTGATACTTTGAGGTCCATCTTCCCCTGTTTACCTCCGTTTAAGCAGGCTCCTAGGAACAACAGTCTAAACGACTTCTCCCTCCACTCAGCATCTTGCTTCGTCTGGCAACCCACAACTCTGGGAATGCCTTACACGCCCCCTTCCCATCGCTCTCCCGCGTCCTCAGCTCCCTCATCACCCGACGTCAGCCGTCGATCATCCATTCATGGCACGGGATCATTAAACGGCGGCTCCCCCGCCGCATCGTCACCTCGCCCGAACCTGCCTCGGTCTGCATCTTATCTAACCAAGCACAGGCGGACGCCGTCAGCCAACGTGTCAACGTCACCCTCGGTATCGCACTCATCCATGGAAATCACTCCTCCTGGTACTTCGCTCAACCTCAAGGCCATGGTGACTGTTCAACAACCCATGCCTGTCAGGCAATCACCGCCTCCCATTACTGACGCTAGGTCAATGCCTGTCGGTGCCATTATCTCACCTCCAGACTCTCAAACCTCTAGCGAAGATGAGGGAGCCGTAGCGCCCGTGACGAGAGGAAGACAAATTGAGAATCTTAAGGAGCTCAAGGACGCAATCAGTGCTATTCCGCAGCACCGGGAGAGCTCTCCCAACTCGAAATCTTCTCCTGGCGATTTACTCGTCTCGGAAAAGCAGAGGGAGCATTTGGCAGAAATTGTGCAGCCGAGTCTCAAGGTTGAGACCGCACAACAAAACGGGCACCGGCGGATCCTGCATAACCGGTCCAAGACGGAACCTAATCTGTTGGCCGTTGCGAAGTCTGCCAGCGAGAGTTCCGCCGCATCCGATGACTCGGAACTGGACGACCCTCCATTCAAGCCTCAAATGGTGCGGAAAAAGTCGGGCGAACTTGTCCGACCTGCTCTCCGACCTGCAGCTTACCGGAGACCTTCGAGTATGCCAGGAACGCCCACGTTTTCCAAGGCCGTCCACTTTGACTCGCATCTGGAACACGTGAGACACTTTTTGCAAGTCGATCGTCCGCTCGCCGTCAGTGCTGGTTCGTCGCCAGCTGATAACTACGAGAGCGACACCGAGTACCCATTTGACGACAAGTCTGCAAAGACGCCGCCCTTTGAGTGGGAGTTGGTTCTGGCCAACTTTCCTGGCGAGTCAATGCTGCGCAAGTCGTTGCCCGCTCGTGTCGAACGGGTATGGATGTCCAACGACCAAAAGTCCTTGATAGGATCAATCGCTGTGGCCAACCTTGCTTTCCAGAAGCACGTTGTCTGCAGGTTTACCTTTGACTATTGGAAGACCACATCAGAGGTTGGTGCCGAGTACACCCACGAGATTAGACCAAGTCAGTCGGATGCCGGCCACGATCGGTTCCAATTCACCATCAAGCTGTCTGACATGGCCAACCTCGAGGCCAAGACCCTCTTCTTCTGCATCAAGTACACCGTCAATGGACTCGACTACTGGGACAACAACAACAACCTCAACTTCCAGGTTGACTTTCGCAAGAAGATGCTTCCTCAAAACGGCAAGGGCAACTTTAAGGGAGCTTCCTCGCGACCCCTCAACTCTCTGCCACGCAGCAACCGTCGCTCGAGCCCCTCGGCGGCTGCCCGCCCCAAGTCCATGCCTGTGGGCGCTCTGGATGAATTTGGCCATGACGGCAAGTTTATCCAATTTGATCAGCCCATTCACGAGTACCTGGGCGAGCCTGAGCCGACTATGCTGCGTCTCAAGAGTTCCAAGTCCACCACCGCCCTTCCCAGCGACAACTTGGCCAACAGACTTTCGACGCCGAGCGGACTTGCCTTTGCCAACCGCTACGACTTTGGCGTGTCTCTCAATGCGGCCAAGCAGGCTCACAAGGAGTCCAAGGGTAGTCCCCGTGGCGATGGGCTGTACATGAAGCCCAACACAAAGAAGGCTGCCTTTGCTGCCCAGCCGGCTTTCACCAAGGAGGTCCCAACTGGTTCGCCTGTCCCTTCCATCATGGCTCCCAAGGTTCCTGGAACAGATTCGCCCATCATGTCCTCGGCATCCTATGAAGAGATTGTCAACAAATATTGCTTTGTACGTACCGTTGGCCATACCACCGATCCTCTGACCCTTGATCAGCATAACCAGGATTACTTTCAGCACAAGAAGATTGACTAACTCTGCCTTCAGTTCAACGGGTCCAAGCAGACTAGCCCACAGATTCAGGATGGAACTCTCCAAAATGGTCGATATAATGGAACCAATGACGAGTTCTTTACCCGCGCCTCCAACAGCACCAACTCTAGTTTAGATGGAAGCCCCGACATGCTGTCGGCCAAGTCTCAGCACGGGTTGCACTACACCCTCCACCAGAACCTGAGCCCCTACTTCCAGAACCAGCACATTGCTGTCGGCGCCTCGCCTGCCGAGTCACCCCTTGGTGGACCTCCCACGGCCATCCGTCGAGCGCTCAGTCCTGCTCCCGTTATCAAGGCCGATGCGCCTGCACCAGCACCCATGACCGCTGGGTTCAGTCCCCTTGCTGGTACGTCGCCAAGCGTCGCAGTTGATGCACCTCCCTTTATGGTTCAGGACCGCTTTCCTTTTGCATCAGAAGCTCATTCTCGGCCAGCAATTAGGGGTTAATATCCATTTGGAGACATTACCACGATACCTGTACATCTGTTGAGACGACCACTGATTATTCACGACTCGTCTTTTTTTCACCTGTTGTTTTTCGCATCATTTTTTCTTTTTTTTTCAAACAAGCCTGCTTTGTTTCTTGCATTCCAGTCTGGCGTTTCGGCAAGGAGCATTTGGCATCATGGATACTTGGAGATACGTGGGCCCAGTCACGCACATGAAATGGACTGGGGTATGGCATGACAAAAAATCGATATACATTTGGCGACGGCGCCCAAGGCACGGCGTTTACGGATTCCAATTATGCTTGGAACTGGAACCGAGCTGGGTTCCTTCTAATGCATAATTATTAGCGTTTTGGTTTCCTTACTTTTCCTTTTCACTGAAACGTCCGATACTCTCAGTTTACGAGACGAAGGGATGAGAACATGCAGTCGTTTCGGACCGACAAGCAGCACCACGATCTGGGCAATTACCATGTTGCAGGCTGGCATGAGTCTTTGACCATGGTTGGCTTGGAGTGAGCTTGGGTCAAGGTCAACTTGGCTGCAACGGTCGATACTTGAGGGGTTCAAGGGTTTATGGGTGGGATATAGAAAACGGACCAAACTAGATTGCTCTGGTACCGCCCAAGAGTCAAGGTCAATCGCTTTTTGGCAGGATGGGAAAATATAACCTTTGACTTGGGCATGAAATTAAATACCATACAATCCAGCGAGCGCAAACCTATCTACAGTGTCATGTGATGTTACTTGGAGTCGTACTATTGACTGCCGCTGAAGAAAACAATGATCAACTAGATGAGGACGAACACTTGGCTGACGCCACCTCAGACTGATGTTGCCCGTAGCACCAGGACTAATGTGACTCAGAGTAGAGGTCCACTTGATGTCCATGGTAAGAGCGGCATCAGAATTCCTCCGACAGCAAAGAGCTGACCGCTACAGTGAAACAGACCCGATGCCACCCGAGAGAGCTGCATTTTATGATGGGTCTTTCAAAATCTGGAGGAACGTACATTTTCATGTCAGACGGTGCACCAGTCCGAAATTTTCCGTTGCTTATGCCAAGTAAGAATGCATATAAATAATGGATACCTCTAGCATAGGCTCAGAAGCTCGTATACTAGACATCCAGAATCTGAAGACGTCTGTTCGCCCTTCAGCTCTTTTCAGCCTGACCATGACCTCGCCATCGAAGCCCGTTTTCCTCCTCGTCTGTGGCGGGTGGCATCCCCCAGCCGCGTATGATAGGCTCAAGGAGCAGCTCGAGGGTAGAGGCTACGAGTATTACTGTCCCAAGTTGTCGTCAATGGGACCCGGAGCCAGCGGTGTCACTTATGAGGCGGACGTAAAGGTGGTTCAAGAGACGGCCTTGCCCTTGTTTGAGCAGGGAAAGGAAGTGGTGCTCATTGCACATTCGGCGGGCGGTGTACCGGCTGTGAGTTCGCCATTGGGTCTTTCCAACTCTCTCTCCAGAAGCTATAGAATATATCTTGATTGAATAGCTCGCATTTACACAGCTACTGACATGTCCCATTGTTACTAGGTTGTCGCCACTCGGGGACATGAAATTGGCCAGCGCTCGGCGAAAGGGAGCAAAGGTGGATTCAAGCAAATCATCTTCATCGCAGCCGTCGTGATACCAATACGTGGATCGGATACACTACAGACTCTCGGCGGATCTTGGCACCCTGCTCAGGGGGGTGTCGAGCCTTATACCAAGGTTTGCAGCCCTTTCTTTCTCCCTTGCCATTCTGTTTATCCTTGAACCATATAATATTGACTTTGTTCGTCCCCAGAACAATCTCATGACACTACCCAAGGGTGCAGAAAAGGGCCTGTACAGCGACCTGCCAGACGAGAAGGCGGAAAAGTACTATGAGCTCCTTGAGCCGCACTCGCAAGACGCCTTTGAGACGCCCGTCGACTATATCGCCGCCGACGTGACCGTTCCCAAGACGTACATTGTCACGGAGCAGGACGCCGTATTTCCCGCAGCGGGCCAGCGGGCCATACTGGCGGCCGCGGCGGTGCCGGGAATCCAGGTCGAGAGTATCGAGGCCAGTCACAGTCCGTTTGCTAGTCGGCCGGAGGAATTGGCCGATCTGATTGTTCGTATTTCCGGGGCAGCAGAGTAGTCAACTCGAAAGAGGTATTCGAAGGATGATGGCTGGAGAATGTAGCAATAAGTGGCCATCCGAGGCCAATGTATTAGTATAAAGAAGTCACGATTGTGCAGTCAGTTGGTGTATCTGGCAACAGAATTTTCGGTACTGATGAAGTTGGTAAATCTCCGTGAACCTGGGAAGTGACCCCTGACTTGAAGCGGTGACCGATTGGGTGACGACTTCCTACGACCGCAGCGCCATGTATATGTCACGAGGAAGGCACAAGCATCAATGCAACAAATTGAACATGGCAAGATCAACAAAAGCATGGTACCTGTCGTCATGCTGTTTCCTAGTACATAAGTTTGTTTTGACCTGCTACAGAATCGAGACTGTTCTTCTTCTTTTTCTCAGCATCACTCTCTACTACAACGTATCATTTATCTTCCTGGTACCCAATCCAGCCACATACACATCCAACCTCTTACACACATCGCCCCAGGTCAAGGCCCGCCAACAATCAACGGAGCTTCATTCACTCGCAACGCCTGACCAAGATTCTTTCTCGAACCAATCCGGCACTACAAGATGCAGCTCATCAATCTCACCACTATCCTCGCCATTGGCGTCTCTCTCGCCATGGGTCATGTTCTACCCAACGTCCAAGACGAAGCTCCCAGCGATACGGGTGATGACTTTTCCACGATGGACGAGCGCTTGACACCTTCGGTAAGTTCAATCGTGCACCTTTTACCTCCTGTTACCCCTCAAAAAGAAAAAAAAAATATCTTGGTCGGCCACAAGACTAACCCGCTTTGCTTTTCTCGTTTACTTCAGATGGACAAATGCTTCGGAGTAGGTCACTACTGCAAGGAAAGCATACAATGCTGCACGGGCCGATGCCTCGGAGTGAAGACTGGTGATATCGATTTGAGGGTGTGCAAAAAATAAGAAATGAAGGCTCTACATGCTCTGGGCGTAGAGCTGAAGATCGGGAAGTACTTGGCACATCCTGTGAGAAATCGGACCGGGCATGAAGGATACAACATTGTTTAGGACTTTATTTCAATAAACTCGACTCCGTCACTCGTCTCTTCCAGTGTTGTGCCATGCTAGAAAATTGGTGAACTCTGTCCACATTTCCTCATATGATTCATAGTTATGAGTGTCCTGAACTTTTCTCCTGTGTTGATCAACTATATCAAGTATAGCTCGTATCATATCACTTCAACATGCACAATCTGGAACACACAAGTAGAATGAATACACTCAATAATAGAGACCTTTCTGACACTCTTGAAATAAATAATAGATCAACCAAACGCCGAAATGCAAATACCAGCCATTCGCCAGACCCTTATATGCATGTCATGTACACTGTTACATCGTAATTCCAATCCTTCTATCAATACAATTTGTCTTTTCATCCCCTACAAGCCCCCTATTTGAGGTACTTGAGAATCTCCTCACGCTCAGCCACTGGCATGGTGTGCAGAATCTCCTTGAGTCCCTTGAGGGCAGTGGCCTTGTCACCACGGAAGAGTTCAGACAACTCGGCAGCAGAAGCGTCACTCTTGAGCTGCTTGACCTTGGTGGTGATGGTCTCGGCCTCCTTTTCGAACCAAGTGGCAACGTCCTTGTCGTTGGTCTCGTAGTCGGCAATGCCGGTCCAGGCGGCGAGCAGCTCCAAGTGTCTGGTGCGCTCCTTGTTGGCAGCCTCTGAGTTGTTGGCGAGCTTGGGCTTGTGCGAGGAGACGGCAGCAATCATGCGCTTGAGAATGTACTCCTCGTTGAGTCTTCTGCGCACACGCCAGTAGAAGAAGCGACGAGCATTCTTCCACTCAATCTCCTGGCGAATGGTACCCTTGGCCTTCATGCGACCAGCACGGTCGTGCAAGTCGGCAAACTGGATGCTGATCTGGGCGTAGATGGGGAGGAGCTGCTTCTCGCGGACCGACATCTTGCTCTTGACCTCCTCAAGCTGCTCCTTGGAAAGGCTGGCATCGGCGGCCTGCTTGCGAAGGGCGCCGTAGGTGGGGTCCATGCGAGCCATGGTGTCGAGCTGCTTCTCCTTGCGGTACTTGATACCAATGATACCCTCGGGCTCGAGGACACCACCGCGAGAGTCGACATCGGCATACATTTCCATGGCTTGGGGGTTGATGGTGGGGTCAACGACGACCCAAGATCCACCACGAAGCTCACCGAACGGAGGAATGTAGACAAAGATGGGCTGCTCGTACTTGACGAGGGCATCGACAATGTACGAACCGTACTTGAGAACCTCGTTGTACATGTCACGCTGACCACCAGAGAAACCTCTCCAGTTGGCAAGGATCATGAGAGGCAGCTGCTCACCATTGTTGAAGTCGTTGATGGCTTGAGCGGTCTTGAAGGCCGAGTTGGGGTACCAGACACCACCAGCTTCCTGAGCGACCTGCTCCACCGAGTCGGGGTTGGCAGGGTCGGCAGGAGTAATGTTCTCAATGGTGCGGGTCTCGACAGCAATGACACCCATGGGAATACCACCGAGACGAGCACGACCGACAACAACGGTACGGGCCCAGCCGCCGAGGGTCTCGACGAAAGAGTCCTTGTCGAAGAGACCAGGCTGGAAGCCCTCCTCGTCCTGCTTACCGCCAATGAGCCATCTCACGTCGTAAGGAGCCTTGCCTGCAGGGGTAAAGATGCAGTCACGGTCCCAAACGTCGACGCTGGGAGTAATGGGCACGGGTAGGTTGCGCTGAGCGGGAACAAAGGACAGCCAGTCGACAATCTTGGAGACACCGGCAAAGTCGTCGTTGGCAGTCATGTGCGAAACACCGTTTCTGTACATGATCTGGGTACCACCAAGCTGCAAGTTGGAAGTGTAGACCTCACGACCCAGCAGGTTGTTGAGAGCACCAGCACCGGTAAGGATGATGGGTTGACCCTCAATCTGGACAGCACGCTGACCAAGACGGACGAGGTAAGCACCAATACCTAGAGAGATGAGTTAGCATGTGATTATGAACAAATGTGTGGATGAACTTACCAATGGATCGGCAGGTGACAAGAGTGACGGTGAAAATATCATTGTAGGCGCGGCTGGTGGCACCAGCAATGAGACCGGAGCCACGCAGACTCTCTACACCAAGACCTTCTTCGGCACCGATAATGGCGGTAAGCTTGTGACGCTTCTCGCCGTCCTCAGTGATTTCCTCGGTAATGACATCGCGAGTAGGACCGTCTTCGAATCTCTTCTTGCCCTCCTCATCAAGGTACAGGTACTTGAAACCAGCCTCCTGTCTCTCGGGGTCGTTCCAGGCAACCTTGAAGTGAGGGATGAGCTCATCAGCTATGCCGAGACGGGCACCAGAGTTGGCCGACAAGTAGATGCGAGGAATGCCAAGAGCACGAGCAAGCTCGGTACACTTGTTGAAGAAGTGGTCCTCTTTGGGACCGAAGGAACCAATCTTGTAGGTGATATCGTTGGCAACAATGATGAACTTGCGGCCCTTGGGGTATTCGGGAGTACGAGCATTGATCATCCAACCAACCATACCGCAGCTGTTGGTGCCGGGCTCACGAGCAACCTCGGCAAGCTTGTCCGAATCGTCGAGGACCAACTCCATAAAGTCGATGCACTCACCCTGGGCAGGCTGCTTCTCGGCCAGAGCGGGCTGAGCCTTGACGGCTCTGACCCAGCTGTTCTGGATGGCTTGACGGAACAGCTCAGGGAAATCGTACACGTACTGAGTTCCCATGAGATGAGCCTTGTAACGCTTGGGCTGGAGAGCATTCTTGGTCGGGTAGGGAGTGGTGATGGGCAGCAAGTGCATAGCACCAATCTTGGTAGTACCGCCAATCGAGTGGAAGATCATTTCACCCTTCTCCGACTTGCGCTCGGCGTAAATCTCGACCTGGATCACGTAACCAGAAGTGTTGGTCACAATGATACGGAGAGGGTAGGGCAGTCCAGTGGCGGGATCCGTGCAAATAATACGGATCTCGACCTGGGCGACACGCAGACGCCAGCCGCGAGGTCCGAAGCGGTCCAGGAAGCCCTGCAGCGAGTGCTCAACCTCGGACGGCTGCAGCGAGAAGACGGGCGTGAAGTTGATAAACATGTGGTTGAGATCGGAGTTGTTGTTACCGATAATCTCGAGAGCATCGAAAATGTCGTTGATGACGCGGTCAGTCTCGGAAATGAGGTACTCGGTGGTAGGAATTTCATCCCGAAGACGTCCAGGACGGATCACGGCACGAGTAAAGTAACGCTTGTCAGTCTCGACTCCCTTGCCAACTGCCTCGTAAATGTGGATGTTCTTGTTCTCGGTGAAGACGGGCGAGAGCTTGAACTTGGAAAGACGTCCGAGCTCGAGCTGGTAGGCAAGAGCGGGCTCATTGTGACGAATACTGTCGTCCTCCTGGTACTCGGGGCCGCGGAAGGTGTAGTGACCAGGGTAGGAGCCGTCATTGTGGCCAGCGATGAAAGTGACGCGGCGAACTCTGCGAGCCAAGAGCTCGGACTTGTTGTTGTCCACAACAGTACGCAGACGAGTGAGAATGTCGTTGTCATCCGTCGACTCTGCGTCGGCAATGGCAATGTTGACAACGTTGGAGAGCTCGTCGAGGGTCTCGGAACGGACGGGCTTTCTCTTGCCGCTCAGGTCGGGAATCATCTTGGGGCTGCTCTTCTTGTGAGGAAGCGACTCGAGGACCTTTTGCAGGTACTCTTCGGCATCGTCCAAGTACTTGCAAGAGGCAATGACACCCTTGCGAGTGGGCTCCTCGGAAGTGTGACGGTCAAGGTACGACATGTCACTAATGGAGCTGATGCGCTTGAAGCTGTACTCGTGGGTCGGGGTCTGAGGGACCGAGGTGTAGGCGGGGTTACCAGCCACACCCAGCTCAGGCTGGCCCATCTTTCTAAAGGCAAAGTCCCAGGTCAGGTAAGAGGGAGCATCGTTGTCGTCGGACTGGTAGTAGATCTGCTTGAGGTTGTACGCACGGTAAGCGCGGCGGACGTAGACCTCGAGAGCAGCCAGCGAGACCCAGGGATCTTCGTGGGCAAAGAACTTGCTCAGAACGTCAAAGACGGTGTACTTGGAGTCAACCACCTCTCGGATGACGTCAAAGCTGGGTTCACGGTGCTCCCAGCCAGCCTCACCATACTTGCTCTCAATGACGGACGACTTGAGAATGTGGGCCATTTGCTCGGTACGCTCCTCGAGCGAAGGCAGCGAACACTGGATGAGGATCTCGCGGGCCTTGACGGATACCTTGGCGGTCTGGCGGGCCTCGAGCTCGGTGAGGTTGCGCAGAGAAGGTCGCAGGTACTTGCTAATGTTACCAACGGCAGGCTGGTTGGGTCGGTATCTGTCCAGAATGGCGACAATCAGGTTGCTCTTGGAGCCGACGCGGCTGTGCGACAGGACAATCTGGACGACCTTCATAAAGTCCTCCTTGTTCTCATCACGAAGCTTGAGAATGACATCCTCGTCCTGCGAGCGACGACCAGAGAATAGCTTCTCAACATCGAAGTACTTGTCGAGCAGGGAGGCAATGGCCTTGAGCTCGCGAGCCTTTTGTCCGTCAACGTAGACGTCCAAGACAGCGGTCAGCGGAGCCAGAGCGGCTCTGAGGAGATCGGCATCACCAGCAGACAGGTTGTCGTCCAAGTACTTGTTGAGCGTCTTGTACAAGGTCTTGGCGGGGAACTCGGCGCCACGTGATCTGGCCTTGTCAAGGACCTGCTGGAGCAGGCCGTCGAGCTTGCCGGGCATGCGAGAGTGGAGAGCAGAGTGCTGCGAGTTCCACTCACCAAAGGCAAGCTCGGGGTCGCGCAGGACCCGAATGGTCTCGTCGAGAGTCTCCTTCATGATGGCAGAGTTGTCAAAACCGTCGAGAATGTTGCTCAGGGTGTTGTAGAGAGTGCCGAAGCGCTGTGCGGGCTTGTTTCCAATGACCTGGGGAGGTCCAAGGTCGGGAAGGCGGCCCAGGAAGGGAGTGGCCTGCTTGACGCGAGTAGGGTCATCCAGAGCCAGTATTCCCAGAATGTCACCAGCCTCAATGGTAATACCAGGCTGCTTGATGAGCTGGACAATACCGTCTTCCTGTGCAACAAGGGGCATGAACATCTTCATGACCTCGACCTCGGCATAGGTCTGGCCAGCCTTGACGTGCTCACCGTTCTCAACAGTGTACTTGACCAGCTTTCCGGGAGAGGGAGTTCGGAGCTGGGTCGGGTCGTTCTCCTGCTCGAGCAAGCAAGTCTTGCCGTCGACCGAGAGACGCGTGGCACCAACTTCCTCCTTCCAGTAGACGCTGTGACTGCGACCGTCGACGAGAACCAGGAGACCACCGTCACTGAGGGCACGAATGCCAACAATGCAGCGGGAGCCGTTGACGAAGAGGTGGTAGCTGTCAAAGCTTGCCCTGGTGGCGGTAAACTTGTAGCGGGAACCCTCGTAGATAAAATCAATACCAAACACGGTCTTGAGGATATCCTTGGAGGGGACCTGACCACGGAGGAGACCGGCGCGGTAGTCGGAGATACACTCCTCGCTGGCAATGTGGGCCTTGGTGACGGCACCGCAAATGACGGCGAGCATTGGGTCGGGGCGCTCAGCAGTCAGCTTGGTGGTGATGAGCTCATCAAGCCAGCCAGTGGTGATGGTGTTGTCCTCGAAAGCCTCCGTCTCGAGCAGCTTGATGAGATACTCGACGGTCGTCTTGAAGTCACCACGAATGCTCAGTTCCTTCAAGGCCACAACCATGTGCTTTCGGGAAGCAGCACGGTTTTCACCATAGGCGAAAATGTGACCAAATTGAGAGTCGGAGAAACTGTGAATACTGGAAGCGGTAGAGACGGAGAAGTAACCCCAGACATTGGCACTGGACCTAAAGTTGAGATCTCTCAGGACACCGTTGGAAGGCTTGAAACCCTCACCAGGATCCTCGGAAGTGATACGACAGGCAGTACAGTGTCCCTTGGCAATGGGCTTGCGCTGAGTCTTCTCGCTTTGAGGAGTCTTGAACTCGAAATCAATCTCGGTGGTAGTCTTGGGGTCAACACCGTACAGCAAACGAATATCACGGATTCTGTGCAGCGGGATACCCATGGCAATCTGGAGCTGGGCGACGGGCAGGTTCACACCACTGACCATTTCCGTGGTAGGGTGCTCGACTTGCAGACGCGGGTTCAACTCGAGGAAGTAGAACTGGTCGTCGGCGTGCGAGTACAGATACTCGACAGTTCCGGCAGATACGTAACCGACGAGCTTACCTAGACGGACGGCAGCATCCTCCATACCCTTGAAGGTAGGGGGCTTGGCAATCGTCACTGGGGCCTCCTCGATAATCTTTTGGTGTCTTCGCTGAACGGAACAATCTCTGCCAAAGAGGGAAATGTTGTTGCCGTACTGATCGGCAAGCAATTGGACCTCCAAATGTCTTGCGTTTCCAGCAAGCTTCATGATGAAGATGGGAGAGCCGGGAATCTCGCTTGCCGCAGCCTTGTACAGCTGCTCAAAGCCGTCTTCCGACATGGCCTTTCGGATACCCTTACCACCACCACCTTCAGAAGCCTTGATCATGACGGGGAAGCCAATCTCCTTGGCCTTTTCGAGACCCTCTTCCCACGAGCTGACGCAACCCTTGAGGTAAATGTCATCCTCGACGGTCACAATGCCGTGCTCGTCAATCTGAACCTGATCCACACCGGTTCCAGACCATGGTATACAGGGGACTTGTGCGTGTTGTGCGACGATTGTGGAGGAGATCTTGTCACCGAGAGAGCGCATGGCAGAACCCGGGGGTCCAATGAAGACAATCTTCTTTGGCGATGCTGCCAGAGACTCTGGCAGTTTGGGGTTTTCGGATGCGTGGCCCCTGGAAATGTTAGCTCGGTCGCATTTACTTTCTGCACAGTCAAACTCACCATCCGGCCCACACGGCGTGTACGTTCATGCGCTCGGCAATATCAACAATAAGCTCGACGTTTGCATAGTTGTTGTTATTTGTGCCACCGGGCACTTCGACGTAGTGGTCGGCCATTCTGATGTAATCGGCGTTGGCAGCCAAATCTTCGGGGGTGGCCATGACTGTGAATTGAATGGCCTTTTCGTCGCCAAACGTCTCGTAGGCCCATTTCCGTACCGATCGAATCTCCTTGACGGCAGCGATACCGTTGTTGGCAATCAATACCTGTTGAAAGTTCCATTAGCTGGTGTTTGGCCAGAATTTGTATGGTAGCCTGCTTACGTTGGTAATGACCGTGTGACCATCGTGGGAAGCCACAAAGTCCTTGACTTGAGAAGGAGCAGCATTCTCAATCTTGTTACCACCAATAAAGTGGTCTGCGATCCTGTGCTTCTCAGCATAGGAGGCCTTGCCGTTGGTCTGGGGAACCGTCCGGGTGCCATTGGTGCCGTTGGTGGCAGGGCCGTGTCCGTTGGTCGCCATTGTGTCAGATGGCGGAGGGGGGGAAGTAGTAATAGTGGCGGGATTCGACCAGGAGGGGACGATCGAATCGATTATTCGGAATACAAGAAGATCTAGACGACCATTAATGTACAAAGACTGCCCGAGTCGAGCTCCCAGTAAGCTCGAAAACAGTGCAATCGTGGTTGGAAAAGCTGCGGACAGGAGAAGCAGAAATGTGTTATCTGCAGCTGTAGGAGTAAAAGAAGCGCGTGGGTTAGCTTATTTGGACTCGTTCGTGATAGATTGCCTCTGCAGGACCCGAGTTTGGTTACACGTGGGCCGTACCTGATTGTCCCTCTTTAGACTTTTTTTGTCAACTCGTTGCAGTTTCGTCGAATGCTACCTGACGTCGTTTCGGTGGTAGATCCCTAAATTGGAAAGAGCAAATCGTGGAGTTTGGACGAATTGGGGAATATCTGCAACCCAAACCAAATCTGCAATTAGCATATGAAGAAGGGAAGGAAGAGATTGATAAAAGGTGTCAAGGAGGTAAAAGAATTCTTGTGCAAGGGGGATTTCACTATTTTCTGGGCCTCTTTTGTTTTTTTCTGGGGGCAAAAGTGAATTAATGGGTGAGGGTGAACGAGGATCGGTCTGGTGCTGGCTGGTTCAGTGATCAAGTGAGATCAGTTGAATTTCCCCCAGTTACTAGTCCACTTGGTACAAATGTAGGGATGCCAATCCCCCGAACGAAAAGGCGAAGGATTATCTCAGTAGAAAGTCCGCACGCAACCAAACTGTGTTAACATGCCGGTTGACCCAGGTGATGGGGACCTTGGGCGTTCTGAATCGGGGATCCGGGGCTTCTCATTGGGTCCTCTCGGGAAACGGGGACTTTCTGTTGAGACAATCGTCATTGGCTTTTGGGGGGGTAGAACCATGAGAACGCGGAACGCTTTTCTGGCGGGCAGGGGGTCCTGGAAATTCGGGGACCGAAACCCTCTAGAAAAAAATAGCGATAGCGCGCCCGATCTCACAGCTTGCGCGCGGCGTGGGAGTTGGAGTGGGCGCGGGCTGCGGGCGCAAGGATTGGGATTTCAGAGGACCCAGTTGGCTGAGAAAGCTTCCAAAATGGTCACTCCAAAAAAAAGCGTCCCGCCTTGTCAGGTCCCGCCCACACACTGCTGGTTTTCAAAGTTGCATGTTCCTTTTTCCCCATTGAGAAGTCCGTAAGGTCCGTTGCCTCGAGATACCGGTTGCTGTAGCTTCTGGATACAATTGCGATGACGGCGAATTGAAACCGGATAGAACACACAACACAGGACCGCTCGAATCCGTAGATATAATGCGCCAAAGGGGAAAGATGATGTGATGGAAGGGGATTGAATGCTTTGGAAGCTGGTGCAATGCATAATGATTGGATAGAGGGGGGAAATGCATGGTCAGCAATACTGACCCAGACAAGCTCGACTTACACAATAAAAGGCCGACAAAGATAACGTACGTCGACCGTTTCCCAGCACGAAGCAAAAAACGAGTCTATCGGTATGGAGAGGAAGGGAAAATCTGTAGATGGTCAAGACAAAAGTCAAGAGAGGCAACAGGAGCAGAGCAGCAGGGCAAAGAACGAGGAGCGGACCTTGACAATTAAAAAGCTATTTATTCTCATGTCTCCCAAATTCAACAGAAGGAAATATCCGTTCCTTTTGCCAAGTGGAGGGGGGTGAGGGAGGTCTCGGCTGGGGTATGTTATGGAAATGGCGGTACCAACAAGGCTGATGTGGTTGAATACTAGGTTACCTGGACCATGTATCTACCTGCTTCTTTGCATGACTGCACTATAAGTGGTATGTAGCGTGTACTTTTGGTTGATTACCCATCCATGTCTGCACGCTTATTCACACATGTATGAGCTATTTGCATGTACATTTCGGGCGATTATATTAGCAATGCAGCGGGTATTCGGTACCTTGAGACTGAATTAAGTGAGGAACCACGCTTTTCATGCCTACGACACGCGGCCCAAGACGTGCTCATTCTGCAGCTTGTTTGTATTCAACTATGAAGATTGTTTGATATATCTTGTCCATGCAAAGAGCATCCAAGTATGAGTACAGTACCAGATTACTCAATCATGATCATATAGCCACCATGTCAGGTCTGTAGAGATAACCCTTGTCAACCAGTAACCTCAGCTCGCGTCCTGGAAGAATCGGAGCGAAAGCAGGGTGGTCAGAGACGATCAAAGTTTGCAACCATTGGGCATTCAACTGAATGGCAGGCTGGTATCGTTCCTCATCAGCCTCTAGAGTCCCAGACGTATCTGCAAGCGTCAGGCTGCAAGTCCCGGGGCGTTGGGGGAAGATCCAGGGACCAGACAAACTTTGACCCAGTGCTGGTCACTTTCTAAACCATTCCGCTGGGGAAAAAGTTACCGCCAGTGTGCGTGACAGGCTAACGGATCATCGCTCGCGCTCGGGCCACAGGATGCATTGAACTCAAAAGATTTGGTCAAAACAGCATTATAGTAGCGTCAATGTAAATAGCTCTACTGTAGTACCATCATGACCGTAACTGAGACAGATGCATCTGGCCGAGCTGACTGGCTGTCAAGTTTGACGGTTGGACGGCTCTTTACATTTGATAAGAATCCTACAATGTCGTGCCTATTGCTGACAGGAATTTCCATATTCCAACGAGCTCGACACTGCTGACATTGACAGATTTGGACATAATTAAGATGGACAGGAGTATAAAAAAGTGGAAACACCACAAGAACTCAACACACAAAATGTCACTATACTGAAGAGAGTATAGCTTGGTCCGGGGAAGGTACAAAAAATAGCATTCGGGGCTGATCCTGAGGGATCACGTCGTCTGGCAGCTTACTGTTTTCTCTGCACGATGCTATCCACGCTGACTGTTCCAACCTCTCGGTGCAGCGCAAAAGTCGTGTCGAGCTCAAGTTAAGCTTGTCCACTTGTTCAAACTCAATATTCAGCTCGCTATATTCATCGTCGCGATCAATGTCTGCTTTGTTTTCGGAATCGCTACGTCCAAGAGCTCATGTGGGTCTATGCAAAAATTTAAGGCCCCCTGCCATGTCGATACCGAACCTAGACTCAATTGTTGGTGTTGTTGGGGTCCATCCAACGTTGGCCATGTAGTGCACCGCACCACCCAAGACAGCCAGACTGGGCAGCCCTTGAGACAGGGGCAATCGTTCCCACTTACCAAGTTGGCCCAAGTTTAGCGCATCTTGATCGGGCGGCAATAGTGGGAGCTGCCAAAATGCTCTGGCTCCATTTGGACTTGTTCCCTAGGGAAGATATTCAGAGAGTAGCCCGGCTTACGGAATGCGAGGCCCCCGCGGGTTTGATGACAGTGGCTGCAGGTATTTTTGGTCTTGGCTGCGGTCCTTCGGATTCCGCGCATCCGCGATTGAAGAAATACCTCCCCCCCAATGTAGCGAAAGAATCTAGCGAGAATCTTCGAGCGATTCAATTTCCTGGTCGTCAGGTGTCCCGATCGTCGCTCCACCATGCAACTCGTCTGCGTAGCTCGCAGATCCCCAACGACTTGTCCGCCCGCCTTCTATGCAAGCCGCTATCTATGCACAAGCGTGCGTAAGCTCCTGTCGCCCCCCGTGTCCCCAAAACGCCAGCGATCCAAATTTGTTTTGTTGTTGTTCATTCAAGAAACCGGGAAAAGGGCGTGGAAATTATCCTTTGGGGGATCCCCGTGTTGTGTTCCGGGCATGTCTAGCGCGTGGATTGCCGAGAGACGACACGTTGTGAGGGCCCGTGGTGAAGAGCCCGCCTCGCCCGCCTCGCCCGCCTCGCCCGCCAATGTGAGCGTGGGGATGAGACGGGTTGGCGATTGTTTCTAGATATCGTATCTTCCGGGTTGATTGTTGGCACAAGACAGATGTTGGGACAGTTCTGAAATCAACAGTCAGTTTATCGTCATGTCCCATCTTTTACCTTCCCGTTCGAGCCATTCAAAGATTAGCCAAGCAGAGGACAGGGTAACCGATTCATCTGATTTCCCCGGTTCGTCGGCCTCCCAGTCCCTTGCTCAAATCTCAGATTGTAGTTGTCCAGTCTTGATTGTCTTCTCTGCTCGAAATCATGTGACAGTCGATATCGTTGGCGCTTTCACGTGCAATCATGACCACGAGAGATTTATGGCGCAGTGGATCCATCCGTCGGTTGCAAAAAAGATTGTCAAGTTCATGGTCACCATGAAGGCGAACGTATCAAGATGACTCGAAATACAGTCTGTCAGTTTTCAATCCATCATCAGACTGGTGTACTTTGGCCATCTTATATATCATTGTCTTTATAAGGGTCCCGAGCCTTTGGCGGGCCCTAAAGTGATCCTCAGGGACAGCCGTTGCGCTTGATGTAAGAATCGTACGATTTTTCCCCTCCTCCCCGGTGCTGTACAAGGGTAGCTCCTCTCGTTGGTCTGGGCAGGGCTGAACATATGCACGCCCATTCTTTGCCGCAAGCGCGGGCAGGGGAAAATAAGAATGCTATGCATGAGCCGGATCGTACCGCGATTTCGGTAATCCATCAAAGTCGAGGATTCGATCGCTTGTTGAACCTGTTTCTGAAAAGCGAGTTGAGATGGAAATATGCTTATTTGAGCCGCAAATGTCGTGATCATTGTTGAGTGCAGAGTGCTGGTTTGGAGGTTTGGCTGGGTGACTTTTTACTATTTTCACCTTCCTATTTCGACAAGTGTCACTCGATTTTCTCAATCCTTTTACTGGTTCAGTCTTTGATTGTATAATGGATTTTTCGTCGCCACTCTTTCCAGTCACTGCTTGTTTTGATAGCTCTATGACTGCCAACATATTCGGAGAGAAATCCATCTCGCCATATTCTGTTTCCCTTTCAAACGTCTCAAGATCAAAGTGATCTCCTCTCAATGTATTCATTCGTCTGGTCAAAGTTATTTCATGCTTGTTTCGGAGATTTAATTCATGTTTTGTTTGTCTAGTATGATACCTTGAAGCCATACTTTGATCACATCTGAGTTCTGTTCAGCTTGAGCCTACCAATTTCTTCCAACATTTGCATTGCCATTCAGTAATGTCTTGCCTCTATTTCAACAGCCTTGTCCAATGAGTGAAATTGCGCGGCATATCAAAACGGCCAAGATGTAGGATAGTATCAACATCATCTGACCTGGACAAGGTCCTATACACTGAGCGATATCAAGTCCACTGAAGTATCCGTTGGCCATATCGTCGATCTCGCATACCCGAGGCACATGACACATGCGCCGTCGCTTTTCACCAGTCACTATTCATAATCCTACAATGCAATCGCCTCTCATTGCTATCTGGCAAACCAGTCAGAGACTCGGCACTCCTGCAGAGTTATCCTATTCCTACCTTACCTTAAATCCCCCACCACCATCACATTCCATTTCTTCTGCATTTATGAAGAGCACGATGCATACTAGAAATTGTTTCGGCCAACATTTACTCTCGAATCAACCACGTACCTATTCAAGTGAAATTCATCACTACCAATTGCCGCCATGTTTGCGGTCCGAGCACCCTACCACCATTCTGTGCTGTAAACATGACTATTTTAATAATACGAGAAACGTTTGAACGCGTACATCATACAGTCGCCTCTTCTACGTCGCTATTTGATTTTCTGGTCTAAACAGCAATTCTCAGATCTCATCATAACAAATGCATTGCTGCCAGGCGACTAATGAAATACAGAAATTATCATCTCTTATGTACAGTATCAACCGGAGACATAATATCAACTCCAATTGATTTCTTGCCATTTCTCCCGGTGTGACACAGAATTTTCAGGTTCGCAGTCTGGACCAGTTTATTGAAAGGTTGAGGGCACTCTCGCTGACACACTACATGCTCTTGCCAGCTCGCCGTAACAGAAACCCGATTTACAATTATAAAGACCTGGCATAGTTCCGACAATGTTCCTTTCAAATTGGTCCTGATGAGTACGTCGATTGAGATACTTGCATATCTCGGACGTTGAAACCTCCATTTGTCTCGACGGGCTTTGACAAACGTAATCACTCGTAGGATGACCTTAGAAATAGCCCGACTACAATGATCAGTTTTTCGTCAGGAGATCAGGCCTTTTCAATTGTGAATTGGACCCATCATGCCAAAAAATAAATGGGACACGCATGCACGACTCCGACAAAGGGAGTAAATCAATACTTGTCCCCAAACCTGCCTTGGACAGGTACGAGATCATCCAGACAACACAATTGTGTTCTGACTTTGATACAGAGCACAGCGCAAATACTTATGTGATAGAGGATGATTTATTTGCACCCCTTACATTCATGTTGGCACATCAGCGAAGTCAGTGAGGAGTCCTCCATGAGCGAGACTCGTCCAAAGGATGAAGTAAGTATTCTTTCTCAATGTATCGCACAGGCGAACAAGCCGTGAGCCACCCAATGGATTTGTCATCCTCTGAGAGGAGCCTTGACAAGGCAAAACAGTAGGGAAATTCCCCCAAGGCCGTCAGCGGTGTTGTTGATCCTTTGGGGTTGATAACCCAATGGGCCCCGGCCTTCTTTTTGATTTTTTTGATATCGGCGGTAGGTTTCGAGTTCGAGTCCAGATTGCGTCGGTCTTTGTTCTCTCCATATTGTAATTTAAATTCTTTTTGAAATGATTGACCTAATGTGACAAGGCAGGTAGCCATCTTCATAGGTATTATGAACAAAATTAGCATGTGGTTAATTCTTTAATCAATTTTCGTGGATCTTCAGGGAAACATTATCACTTTTCAGCCATGTATTGCATCCAAATCAACCTTGACTCAGAACCAAGTTCCGATTATTAGATTTCACCTTGTCTTCCAACGGTATAACTACAACCAATTGCCTATTTCTAAATGCCTGGAGCTGATTGGGCCACTGGAGTGGGCAGCAGCTGATAGATAGCGGCTTATCTTAATCTTCCGGCCCGAGGAATCTTAGTGGCCTCCTACGGGTGCCGCGGCCGTACCCAGAGCACTGGAAACGCCGCCAACTTTTTGGTCGGAGCTTTGTCAAGCTACTAATCACTTCACTTTCGTTGGCCGTGACTTTTCTTGTCGTCAACAGAGACAATTCACCAGCCGAGGCTTGCCCTATCCACTACTGCGCGCCTCTCCATTCTCTCATCTAGTCATTCAATTACCATCATTCACATTTCAGCCGCCATGTTGTGCCATCAATGCAGGCGCGCAGCCACCAGAGCTGTACGGCAGCTCGCTTCTGCAACGAGAGCGCAGACACCAGCAGTACCTGTTCGTGCCACCCACACGGCGTCGTGGAAGGCCGCAACACCTCTTTCTTCAATTCAGAGACAGACCGCCAGCGCTTGGTCAACAAGGCAATACTCGACCTCTTCTTCAGAAACACCAGCAGCAGCCTCGACGTCGTCACCGAGTGCAACAAGCAACGCCCCCGAGAAACCCGATTACCTCGATGCCGCCGAGTCAGAGATATGGGACAAGCTAACGGCCGAGTTTGCGCCCACGGAGCTCATGGTGCAAGACGTGTCTGGAGGCTGCGGCTCCATGTACGGCATTGAAATCGCCTCGGAAAAGTTTCGCGGCACCAACATGCTAAAGCAGCAGCGCATGGTCAATGCCGTCCTGGGAGAACAGATGAAGGGTTGGCATGGCGTACAGCTGAGAACAAAAGTCCCGTCCTGAGTGGAGGAAGCGAGAGAAGAAGGGAAGACCCAAGAAGCAGGGCAATCCCAATAAAGGTCCTGGAGGGGGAATACTTGTGTCACGCTTTGCGAACGTCATGCGAATCGGACACTTGGCAGCAGGCATGTGGATTGTATTTCTGACTCTGCCGCGTGGCAATCGCAAATCACCGGTCACAGATATGGTCGGCCGTGTATATCAAGTGTGTTGTATAAATGTACAAAGGATGTGGACGTATATTGTTTTGTGAGAGGATTTCCCAGGTCCCCGCCCTCTAGGTCCCGTAATCGTGGTTAATGACACTGGTACTTGTCTGAACTTTTTCCGATTCAGCCCTGTGTGACTGGTATGTCATTATGTTTACCTGGGCCAGCCCAACATGGGTGCTCCGAATGTCATCTCAAGATTGATGGGACTAGAAGAGGGCTCGGCCTTTTTAAAGGGTGTGACAAGATCTCCGCGGCCTGCATGATGATCTATCTAGTGCGGCCATCCCGTAGACCGCAACAAAGACGGGCGGAAAAATTAGATCTTGCATGGGAGTGGCTCAAGTACGATCAAGTCTATTCCCATCCAGTCGGGCTACTTACTCTACCCCTTCTTTCCCATGGCTTCTCGGCCGAATACGGAGAATTTAGTCACTTGTCTCCTACATTTTTTAACCTCTCGGATGTCAGTCATTGTTACAGCCGGTTCTAATAGTTCTTCACTAGCAGATCTCCTTGCCGCTCATGGGGGCCACATTCCGATCGAGAGCTGAGAGATGTGAAGACTGAGGAGGCAATTTTGAGGAGGCCGAGATCTCGTATCACGTACTAATGACACAGGATTGCCTCCTGAATCAGATGACGGAAACGCTCTGGCGTCATTGATCGATACTTGTATGTACATTTCGCCGGCTGCACGATCTAGAGTAGTACCGTCGTAGGATCATAATTCTGGATCTCCTGCGATCTGACGGACCTGACCCGGTTGGCTGGATTTTTGGAACAGCACAAGTGGATTCTCGTTACGTGCTAAAAAGTCCTACCAGGTAATAGCTTGGGATTGCAAACTTGCTTTCACCTTTGGCTTCATTTTGTATTTCAACCCAAGGACTAGGGAATGTAGAGTTGAGAAGACAATTTTGCTATTTTGGTTCTACTTGCAACCATCTAGATCAACCCAATCTTGCCGGGTTGTCAATCCAAAGCCAGACTGTCAGCATTGTGGTATGATGTGTATAGCAGAATCATTATGATGGACCAGTCGGGCCGCCAGGTTTACTATACCTCGCGGATCATCAGGCTCTCTACTATGTAGATGCAGGGAAGACCTGAAAAGAAGCTCGTGTAGAAGCTTGCGGGGAGGGCCGTAAGAGACCGGCCAGGCGGGAGTAATGGGAAGAGCCGTGGATCCCTTTTAATCAAGGACCCTTGCAGAGTGCGTCAGAAGTTCCCATCAGAAGATCCGAGTCTAGGTTCACTAGAGTTATTTAGAGTCGTTCTTGACGAACAGGGGGTGTTTTAATTCATGTAAGTCCTTGGAGATTAGACAGTTGAAAATGGTGATCCTTACGAATTAGAAAAAGCAATATGGTCGACCAGGTGCCCCGTGTTTCGCACTAAGGACCCAGCACCCGGATTACTGGGACCGAGCACACAAGCTGTCTCGTCTCGCCCAGTATGAGAGAACAAAACCGTTATCGGGTTTAGCGAAAACGATAATTGACAATTCAGATTCCGTTTTCTTACTCGTGCGCGACATTTCTAAATCTCCGTCAAATTTGCTTCGAGGTAGAAAAAGAAAACTGAAACTCTGTTTACGATGCGCGCAGCTCGCTAATCGTGCCAAGCCCGACCCTTATAGCACTATAGTGCGTCCAAGGGAACCATGTGGCTGAGGCAAAGGTGAACTTGATTACTGAACAAATCTTGCAAGCCACGTGAACCCATACCTCTGGGCCCCCAGGGTCCAAGCAGATCCAAGCAGACCAAGCAGACGATTCGCAGCCCGATGCTGATTATCCCCTGCTCAACCAATCTGTTGGGCCTATATGTTACTGGATCCTTTTTTTCAAGGGGCGATAAAAGCAATGAAAATGCCAGACAAGGTGGATAACCAGAGTCAGAGTCTTGGAGCACTTCTCTCTAGAGAAACGAGAATAGCAAGAGAAAAAGGAAAGAAATCAAGAAAAATTCCTACTCCATCTGAAGCCCGGGGAATTCGAGCCGTTGATTACATGGATCGTTTTTGCCATCCCCGAGGTCACCGATGAGGGCCACTAGCGACACAGCTCTTGTGTGTGTTGTGAAGCAAAATGTGGAGGACAGGAACTTGTCGATACTTGGTCAAAACTACTCGTCGAATATTGATCTCTTGCGTCCAGCCCGTGTTCAGCTGTTTGTATTCTTTCCGATCTTTCTATATAAACACCTTCCACAAGCGGCGATCTCTTCTTTGGCGATCTAGTCGACAATCAAACTTGGCTACTGTTGGTGATTTTCCAAGGCCACCGACATCATCCCCGATCAAACCGTTCTTTATTCACAGCCAATCAGTATTGAGTTGTATGCCGTTTGCATAGCAGCCATTATTGAATCTTGAAGCATCCCTTGGTCTAGTCCGTCGATTGGTATCTCTTCATCATGGCATATAAGGCGAGACGTTCTGGGAGAATGTCCACCCCAGTGAATCAACAAGCCTACTATTCTACCCACGGATTCGACCAGACTTACGGAACGTCAGAAGGCTACGACCAGTCATACAGGGGAGACTACAGCTACGACCCAAACTACGCATACTACGACAACACTATGCCGCAATACAACCCTGAGCTGAGCATTGTGCTCCAGCCACAAGCAGTAACCGGGAAGGGGAAATTCCTCTCTCCTCCCCTCGTCGTGAGCGCGGTAAACTATGATCCGAATAAGGTCTATATGCTTTCGGTGACAGCTTATGAACGAGACGGCCAACAACTTCCCTTTAGTGATGTCAACTCAGACGAGTATTGGCTTCACGGCGGCCTCTCCAGTACCGCGTTCGAAGCAACAACTCGAGACGGCACAAAGCTGTTTGGGGGCTTCTGGAACCTCCACGCAGGGACGGCTCGGCATTTAAAACTCGTGGTCTCACTGGGATACAATGCCGGTAATTCATGGCCGACTGTGGCTCAGACAGAATTCTACATTGAATGCCGTCATGAATTAATGACGAAAATCGCTATGACTTTTCCAGGTAGGGTTTAAATTCCCGTTCATGTTGATATACTTTGCTAACAGAACGAACAAGACTCAGAGCAGAGAAAGCTCCTCAACGATCTCGGAGTGCCATATTTGGAAAAGGATGATAAGAAGAAGGATGGTTATAAATGGGCTGAGTAGTATGGAGAAGCAGAAGCACAAGCAGCAGCCGGAGCAGGAGCAGAAGAAGTGGGAGAAGCGAGCCACGCATGAACCAAGGTTCAAAGGATTATTTCAATTCCGTTCAGGGCAGGAAGGGAGTTTCTCGGCTATCTTTGGAAGGTGTTTGTGTTTGCTTGAACTTGTTTTGCTGGGAACGGCGTTTTGTACTACACCAATTGGCTAGAAGTTAGGATTAGAATGGAATAACAGTGCGGACTGCATCACGTTTGACTCATGCTCATAATTGACTAGCTAATCAATGAGCAGTGTGGTTAAATTGCTTCGGCACGGCTGTTGATGGCGTTGTTGGCATGAGGCTGGCCATGTGGAACGATTGCAGTGAAAAGAACGCGAATGAATGCGTTGTGACCAATTCACACATAAAACTGTGTAATCACCACCATGAACAGGTCATTGTGCAGTAGAAACCGATCAATGAGGTGAGGACAGGCTTTACTGGCAGCAGGGGTTGTCATGCCCTGATCGACCTTGCAGGAGCTGTCGATCCAGCTTCTGCAAGACGCATTTGTATTAGTGATCGAAGTGCCTCTGCCAAGGGATCACCAGCAGTTCATGTGTTCATGTTGAGCCTCATGAACGTACTCTGTACATTGCAGAAAGTGCAGATGAGTTTCCATTACTTGAGAAATACTTGTCATTGAAACTTTCAAGTCGATAGCAGCCCGCCAGTCGATGAATGTAGTAAAGCAGGGGTGTTTAGATCTTGCATACGATCTTCCGGGTCATTCGGGTCTTACTGACGCTGCAAACACCACCAGGTTTTCTTCTTTTTCTTTTCCCTTCTTGGAAGAGGAAGCGCCCAGCCACAGATACCGCCCTGCTGGTTAGCATGGCTGAAGAAACAAAGAAGCCCGCACGCCTCACCGCACCGCGTCTTGTTGCCTTGACGGAATTTGCCGGTGAGCTGAAAAGAGCCAAAACCACCATAAGCAAACATCCCAGTCCTTTATACTGATCCCACAATTTCGCTACGCCACCCCGTACAAATTACAAGAATTATTCCGTCTAAGCTGAAAAGAAGTTCACGGATACGTTTACGATTACATATCTAAATGACTTGGGATCGCTAACAAGTACGTCATATTTATCGCCGTCGCTTCGGCAAACGTAGTGACGGTCTTTTGTAGAATCAAGCCTGTAAGACGCTGCCATCAGAATCTTGAAGGATCACCAGGCTAGCAAGTAAACAAGCACCATGGATTCTGTATTGATGACCCTGCATCAATTCCATGACATTTTCTGGTCACTTGTACACTTTTGACACGAGTCATGACGCCAACAAGTATACTTCAATACTCGCCTATGGACATTTTCACCCGCATGACCTGCCCCTCTATTGGGCCAAGAGGCAACGCCACGGCCCGCATCAGGCACGCCCCGCATAACACTATGAAGCCCTGGGGAGGTACAGAAACAGGGACGCAAAAGTTAAAAGGGTGAAGAGAACTGACAGCTGGATAATTCTTTACCAGCCAAGATGGAACTTGCCCGAAAAATGAGATTACCGTAATCTAGCCGCATCTCATCCCATGTCCATCAGCGAGACTAGGTCCGACGATTAAATGCTGACGAGATCATACACCGAAATGCTGTTGGAACCGTCGGATCGCCGCCGGCCCCGCATTCCCTGGCCCCGGGGACACCACCGCCACCAACCTCTTTTGCTTATCCGTACAAGCCACGGGGGCGCGAACGGCAACATCACGGCCAATTACTAACATCAAGGCTCTTTGCAAGGGCGTTTAGCTAGACAAAGATGTTGGCGTTACACAAGACCCTCAGAGTCTGTCATACAGCAGCCCCTCGTGTGTCGAGGACCGCTGCCACGCGGAGCAGCAGCGGGCAGCTCTGCCGGTACAGCCAGAGAGCCACAAGGGCGCCGGCGCCGCTCCAGAGCCGGGTCAACGTGACGCTTCCGGTATGGACATTACTCGCTTTGCCTGCCGCCGTGGGTCTCGGTGCGTGGTGGTCATCACCAAAAGACGCGCAGCAGCCGGCGCATGAGCTCAATCGATCCCCGCAGACACGATACGCGAGCCAAGCGGCCATGCAAAAGGTGAGCTGACCGATTCATCAAAAGTTGCGTCCAATATACTGACAATTATAGGCTGCAGACGAAATCACCAGTCTGCTTGGCGAGGACGCCGTCAGCTTTGACGAAGACACCATTGAGAGCCATGGGTACTCTGACTGGTCCACGTCCAACTCACCCGGGCGGCCGGTGGCAGTCGTCTATCCGCAGACCACGGAACAAGTTTGCGGTATTGTCAAGATTTGCAACAAGCACAATGTTCCCATGGGTAAGTTTTGTCTCACAGAGCTGATGTCAACTCTGCTTACTTTCATCCAGTACCTTATGGAGCAGGGTCGTCGGTCGAGGGGAGCTTTTCTTCCCCATACAGTGGTATATGCATAGACTTTACCATGATGGACAAGGTTATTGCCTTTCATCCGGACGAGTAGGTTTATGGACGTAATTAATTTTGTATCTGCTAATCCGTGACACAGCATGGACGTGGTGGTGCAGCCCGGAGTCAACTGGGTAGACTTGAACAACCAGATCAAGGACGACGGCCTCTTTGTCCCGCTGGACCCGTCGCCCACGGCCACGATCGGCGGCATGGTGTCGACCAACTGCAGCGGCACCAACGCGTTCCGCTACGGCACCATGAAGGACTGGGTCGTGAGCGTGACCGTGGTGCTGGCCGACGGCCGCGTCATCAAGACGCGCCGGCGGCCCCGCAAGAACTCGGCGGGCTACAACCTCACCTCCCTGTTTGTCGGCGCCGAGGGCACGCTGGGCATCGTCACGGAGGTCACCATGAAGCTGGCCGTCATACCGCAGGACACCAGCGTCGCCGTCGTCTCCTTTCCGACGCTCAAGGATGCCACCACGGCGGCTACAAAGCTCATTCGTTCGGGTATCCAACTGGCGGCTTTGGAGTTGATGGATGATACACAGATGGAGGTTGTTAATCGACATGGTAGCGAGGCAGTCAAGAAAATCAAGTGGGATGAAAGTCCGACGCTGTTTTTAAAGTGAGCTTAGTGTGCCCTGGAAGCCGCGCATCAACTAACGAGTCCAGGTTCTCGGGAACAACTGACGGGATCAAGGGAGACGTCTCGAGGGTCACGGACCTGGTCAAACCATACTCTCCACAGTCTATATTCTTTGCTAGAAATAAGCAGGAAGAGGCCGACATGTGGTCGGCACGAAAAGAAGCACTGTGGACCATGACGTCTATCAAGCCGCCGGGCTACTCTATTTGGTCAACCGACGTGGCTGTACCTATATCTAGATTGGCCGAAATCATTGGTAAGCATTTCATATACATCTTGTACCTTGGTTACTAATCCATGACAGAACTCTCCAAGCAAGATTCGAGCAAGCTGGGTCTTTTTGCTAGCGTTATCGGCCACGTCGGCGATGGAAACTTTCATCAAGCTGTACTTTACGAGACGGAGAATGCGTCGCATCAAAAGGGTGTCGCCGAGTGTGTGCATAAAATGATGGCCAGAGCTCTGGAAATGGAGGGGACTGTATCGGTAAGTGAAGAGACAAACAGGCAAAAACACGTGCTGACCGAATTCAGGGCGAACATGCCATTGGCATTGGCAAAAAGGAATGTCTCGTCGATGAGCTTGGCGAGGACACGATTCACCTCATGAAAAGTTTGAAGCAAGCAGTTGATCCCAAGTAAGTCCCTCGTACATTCAATGGTCGTGATCTAAACTGACTGGCAAAGATGGTTGATGAACCCTGGCAAGGTGTTTGACCTTCCGTCGTAGTGTCTTTCCTGGAGAGCGAGATTTTGCTACTACTGTTCAAGATTCACCAGGCGGATCATAGCACTTCATGGTTGTTATATTTGAAGAAGCTTTGCACATGAATCACTATTTAGAGCTATCGCGGCAGTCATTAGAAGCGGTCTAGTTTAGAATACCTCAACTTCATCCATCCTGGATGCGTTGCCTGCAACTGATGATCCTTGATATTACACAATCTCAACCAATCTCACGCGACGACCTAATTATTTGCTGCCGGTTGAACCAGAGTCGACCCTCCATCCGGGTACAAAATCTGCCCATTATAAAACAGCCCACCTTTGCCCGCAAGGAACAAGATCGTAGCGCCCATGTCGGAATCATGCCCCGTCCTTCCCGAGGGGTTGCTCAGCTCCATGTCCAGCGCGCTCTTGTTGTCCTCGCCCGACGAGCCGGCCGTCATCTCGCTGGGGAAGACGCCGGGAGCAATGGTGTTGACGCGGATCCCGACCTCGGCGAACAGCGCGGCCAGGACCCGGCTCAGCTGCGTCGCGGCCGCCTTGGACGTGGCGTAGATGGGCTGGCCCCCGCTGGGTCCCTTCATGACCCCCGAGATGGACGTGACGTTGACCACTTGCGACGTGTAGCCCGGCGTCGCGCCGCGGCCCTTGGCCAGGAGCGGGAGCAGGGCCATGGACATGTAGTACGCCCCCGCCACGTTGGTCTGGAACGTGTTGGCCCACTCGTCTTGCTCCGACTTGAGAAAGTGCGCCGAGATGGCGGCGGCGTCCTTCATGTCTGGTTGACCGGCCGATGCTGATTGTGAAAGTCAGTAGGCATTCTTTTTTCACGTCGAATTCCCATCATTACATACAGTACTTTGTCGCGTCATCGCGCGCGATACCCGCATTGTTCACCAACAGGTGAATGCCCCCCGGCTCCTTGCTCTCCAGTGCCTTGGCCAGCTCGAGGCAGCCGTCCTTGGTGCTGACGTCGCCGGGCAGGGCGTGTATGCTGCCCGGGCCGGTGCTGTAGCGCTTGACCGTCTCCTCGAGCACCTCGCTCCGCCGCCCCGTGATGTACACCTTGGCGCCGTTGGACTGCAGCGCCTGGGTGATCATGAGGCCGATGCCGGTGCCGCCGCCCGTCACCACGGCCGTGACGTGCGAAACATCGAACAAGCTGTTGGCTTGGAGATCGTGGTTTTCTGATTTGCCTGTGGTGAAAGTCAGTATTTAATCAGATGAGTGTCTAGCGCATCAGCTTGCCTGTTGCCATGGTTGCTATTTGAGTTACTAGAAATGGCCGAGATGGTCGAAATGCGCTGCGAATTGGGATAGATCTAGGGAAAAGTGATTTTAGCATACCGGAGGATAATTTGGTGTTGAGTATATTTAAATATAGATTATAAAGCGAAAGAAACATGACGTGCCGCATATTGCCTATGCACCCCAACGAGGACGTCATGACGGCATCACCATGCGCCGCGGCGTTCCACACGGGCCCGGTTCGGCACGCTAGGCCGTCAGTCATTATACTCTCCATCCATACATGAATTGTGCATTCAACATGCACATGTATAGTGAGCTGATTAATCGCAACAATTTTAAGTTGTGCAAATTTACATCATTTTTCAGTGCTATTATCATCACAAGTTCAATCAATGGGCCAACCCACGCAATGTAGAGGTGATAATTTCATAAATTCATATATACAAAGAAGTATCAAGACGCATCATTATTTTTTTCGTGAGATTGCTCCCGTCGCACCATGGCAAGCTCAGTTTGCGTAGCTAATGGCAAACTCAACCGACTCGGCGGTGTCGTACTGGGACTCATCACTGGCATCGCCAAAGATGTGCAGAGCCGAGATCTTGAACTTGTACGTGCCAGCCGGGGCGTAGCTGCCGTCGGCCAGGGTACCGTTCCAGGCGGCCGACCAGGGGTCGCGCGAGACAAACTCGATAGGGGAGCCCAAGATATCACCCAGGTTGGTGTCAGTGCTGTCAATGACTTCGTACTTGACGAGAGGAGAGCCAAAGGCCATGTCGGAAACAGCAAGGGGCTCGACAACGGTGGTGGTGTTGGCGTTGTTCTTGTACAGAACAAAGCTAGAGTTGCTGCCAGTAATCGGGGCGAGGGTGGAGTCGGTGGACAGAGCGAGGTAGCCGTCACCCAGAACAGTGGTGTTGTGGAGGCTGCCAACGATACCCTGGAAAGGAATCGAGAGGGTGTCACCGTTGGTGCCGTTCAGGTTGATGTAACCAGAGTAGACGGGCAGGCGAGTAGCATCGACGGCAGGAGGAGTGACGGTGACAGTAATGACGGCATCGGCGCCGGCGGCAACGGTAACCTTGTCCTCACCAAAGGCGACAGTGGCGGCATCGTCGGTGACTTCGAGACCGGGGAAGACGTCGGGGTAGATCGAGGTGGAAAAGGTGTATGCAGTAGCAGCGCTGACGGCACTGAGGTCGTAGGAAACATCCTCGGAGCCAGTGTTGGTAATGGTAAAGTTGAGAGTGCTGACAAAGTTGTCGGTATCGTTGAAAGCAAGGTAGGAGACGCTGGGGATGATGGTGGCGTAGGCAGCGTCGAAAGCCTGGACGAGACCACCACCCTGCTGGGCAACGGAAGCGAGAATGTCATAGGTACCACTGCCGTCGTTGTAGTCGGCAGGGGCGGCCGTGGCAGCCAAAAGAGCCTCGATGACGGCGGGGTCAAAGGTGCCGCGGACTTCGGCAACGAGAGCAATAACGGCGGCAACGAGGGGGCAAGCCATGGAGGTTCCAGAAATCACGGCGTACGAGCCAAGAGTCTGGGGCCAGGTGGACAGAATATTGCCACCAGGAGATCCGACCTGGGGCTTGACATCAGCCTCAAAGGTGGGCCCCCAAGAAGTGTAGGTGCTGAGGTATCCTCCAGTGACGGTGTTCTGAGTCGTGGTCAAGTTGACGGGGGCGGTCTCGGGGTCCTCAAAGTCGAGCTCAACCTCGGATCCAGCAGCGAGCTCATTGACCCAGGTGACTCCCTGGTCAGCAGTAACCATACCGACGGCGAGGATGCCATCAACAGTGTCAGCAGCAGCAGCAGTGGCGCCAGCAACGTTGTTGTAGAACAGAATGTACTTGGCGCCATAGGCAGCAGCGTTGGTGGCCTTTTGGACAAAGGTGCAGGTTCCACGGCGGATGAGGACAACGTAGCCAGACAGATCGGGGGTATCGGTAGGGTAAGCATCACAACCGCCGGCAGCGTCGCTGGTGTTGTAGGAAGCGGTCCAGAGAGGCAGGTTTACACCACCCCAGGCACTGGGCTCTCCAGCAGCGTAGCCAAACTTCTCCACGCTGCCTCCATCGACGGTGTAGTTGGAGACGGTGAGCAGAGCGGGCGACTCGACGTTGTCAAACGAGGCAATGGCGGTGACCTTCTTACCGTTGGCGGCGGTGCTGGCGTAAAAGAGACCATAGTCACCACTGTTGCCGGCCGAGACGGTGCAAGGAACACCCTGCTCGACGATACGGGAGACGACGACGGCCCAGGGGTCCTCGCTCCATCCAGAAGATCCACCAATAGAGGCGGTAATGATTTGACTACCCTCGTCGTAGGCACGGAGGTAGGCCTCAATGAGGACATCGTTACCAGCGCTACCATCGCAACCAAAGACACGGTACGCGCCGAGAGTGACACCAGGAGCGGTACCAGTAAAGCCGAGCTCGTTGGGCTGAGCGGCAATGATACCGGCAACGTGAGAACCGTGACCAGCGCAACCATCATAGGGGCTATAAAGTTAGCACGTGATGAGACATACTTTGGGAAGCTTTCAATCCACTTACTCGTCATCTGGAACTGGAGTGTTGAAACCAGTGTAGTCATCACCAACAAGATCGTAGCCGTAGCTGACCAGGTAGCCCGGGCCAAAACCACCTCCGAGAGCGGGGTGGGTGTAGTCAACCTGAAAGGTCAGCAGGGTTCATTCAATCGGCTTTCTATGCAACTTACACCAGTGTCAATGACACCAATCTTGATGCCCGTACCGACGATACCCTGAGCACGGAGCTTGTCGACCTGGGTCATGACGTGGGGCGAAAAGGTGTCGGTAGTGTTGTCGTCTTGCCTCTTGCTCAGAGAGCCAGACTCTGGGGTTCCGGTCCAGACAACCTCGGTCTCTGGCAGAGAGTAAACCCGGTTCGGCCAGACCTTCTTGACACTGGACAAGGCCAAGAGGTTCTTGGCCTCGGTGTCTGCCGTGGACAGGTCATTGAACTTGATGGCGGCACCCTTGAAGAGCGGCGAGTCGTACGTCTTGGTCGTCTCGCTGATGGAGCTGGCATGGCTAAAGAAGCTCTCCGAGTCCTGGTACGATTAGTGTCTGTACAGTTATAAAGATTGAGAAATAAACCCACCTCTGTATCCTCAAACTCAACAATGTATGATCCGGGGACCACCTTGATAGCTTGACGAGAAGCTGCCGCAGAGACAGCTCCAGCGCCGGCCAAGAGCGACAGTACCAAATTGCTTCGGACCATTTTGACGATAATCCTCACACGGGTTCAGCACAACACGACTAGGGACGATGAAGGGGGAAGATCTCAACCCAATCTCATGTGAAAGCGGGACGACGCCATTATTTGTAGTCTACCCATAGTGACCAACATTTAGCATACAGAATGACGATCCGGGGTCCCAAATCGGGGCGGGTTGGTGCGTATTGAGCGAATAGCCTGGCAATCCACCGCACTGCCTGTGCCTGTGCCTGTTGGACCACACCCCGGTCTCGTCCTAACCTGCTGTGGTGTTGTTGCCCCAATGAAGGTGCTCCACTACGGGTGCAACCACAAGTACTCTGTATGCCGGTCATGATAAGCTACCTAGCATGATCATCACTATCGGTTCAACTTCCGCCATTGTCATAGGACAGCACACGACAGGGGTCGCCGGGAAGGTCCACGGGCCTCAACGCACATTCGGGGTCAAGCATCTTTGGGCCTTGGCAGGGACCGGGGGGAGAATCCAGGCGAGATCTCTCTTGTGTGCTCATCTTGGTCCTCCTTGCTGCTGTTGGTCAATTGGCACGATTTGGGGGGTAGAAACCGTCTCCTTGGTGGCGTCCCGCTCCTTGGCTCCTTGGGGCGGTGGGCGCTTAGACAAGTCAGGAAGGCCGTTGGGTGCCCCTACCAATAAGCTAGAGATGCAGATGGAGGCACCAGGCACTGAATGGACATGGTCGGAATTGCTCATGACAATGACTTGGAAGAGAAGAGAACTGAGAATGCGGAAAACCGATAGACTGACTAACAACTAACCGAGTACATAGTGTTGATGGTGAATTTAGACTTTCGGGCCTTGCGTCGGACAAGCAGACCGCTCTCCCTCTCTTTTCGTCGGTTCGCGCTGGCTGCTGGCTCGGAAGGCGGAAGGAAGAGGCGATGCAATGCCCACCTCGACTG
This sequence comes from Neopestalotiopsis rosae, assembly GCA_023078685.1. Taxonomy (NCBI): domain Eukaryota; kingdom Fungi; phylum Ascomycota; class Sordariomycetes; order Amphisphaeriales; family Sporocadaceae; genus Neopestalotiopsis; species Neopestalotiopsis rosae. The sequence goes on along the minus strand of JALGAS010000012.1, from coordinate 770,898 downwards.
CATTAGGGTCAATGACAAGGGGACCGAACCAACAGTGACGCGATTGCGGAGATGAACAAGACAAACAAACAAACAGACATTGAATTGAAGAATGAATGAATGATGCCAAAAGTCCTCATTCCTCTCCCTCGCCACCTTGCATTCCTGTGTTGATCAACATGTTGAGCAACACACATGGGCAGCACAAAAGGGGTATCACAACATTGCCCAAATCGTCACACGACTTATCTGTTCGTGTCTTTGTCTACACACTATAATTACAGCATAAAAATAGCACAACCTGCCTGAATGGGGCTCTTTACTTGAACATGTGGAATTGATGCACTTGCACCGCCGAGAAACGATGGGCCTGGCAAGCAACAAGACCAAGTCTCGTTCACGGCCGACCTCCTTAATCGGTGCAAAGCTGCCGTTCAGGCGTGCTGGGTGTCTGTCTCCTGGGTAATTTGTTTCGCGGGCCTGGGCATATTTCACAAAATTGCATGAACACATTTGAACGCCTTGACGCTGAGCCATGTCAAAAGAACCAGTACTATGACAAGCTTGCAGGCTTGACTCGCACGCAGTGACTGCCGAGCCTAGCAGGACCTGGTTTGCTGGTCTGTTCACTGGTCTGTTCACCCGCCTGTTGACCAGCGCCTGGGCAACGAGTCTTGGCGGGTTGAAAGTGCTCAAGAGGCGATAAATCACAAGAGACCACAAGTCATGCAAGGATGAGAGAGAGGAAGAGCGAGATAGAGGCGGCAATCCTTTCCTCTGGCTGATTGATTGAATGCTGTGCACCGGTCAAAGAAACTTCCGAGTTGCACATACAGTATTGTGTAATGGAAAGGGATTCGCCAATCGCTGCAAACTACACTAAGCCGACTGTTGGCGCTCTCTGGCGGTTCAATCTGACCTCCTCCCCTACAGGTGGGCCTTTAGCCGTTGTCAAGTAAAAAACTTTATAACAGCCACTGCAGCATTCTCCTGCCTTCAACGGCTGTATGCTCATTTCGTTTACACTGAACCTGCAACCACCAGTCTTTTGTATATACCGGCTATATTCCCAAGTCACACTTTGCCAAGCTCGACTTTCGTAATGGTGGAGCAGATCGATTGCGGCTCACAGGCAAAGACAAGCAGAACAGGCAAAGACAGGTCAAAAAGTCTGGACCTGCGATTTTTGAGCTTCCCTATTCGGACAACGGTTTCTGCAAGGGCATTCCTTTGCCCCTCCGAGGTTGCTGTAAGGTACAATGGACACTTGTTCCCTTAGGCAAACCAACAGCGATAGCTGAACTCAGTTTTTGGCGAGATCCATCGTCACGTTGCAAATGGGGTCAGTTGCTGTACATAGTATCTGTCGTGATCAATGGAAGAGTCGGCATCATGCAGTCGCATCAACTACCCGTTCGACCCGTGCATCTGGCATCTTTTCTCTTTCCCACATTACGTTTTCCCTGACCGGCCCCATTGTCAAGAGAGCAACTCCAAAAAGTGTCATTGCGCACCAGCGTACTACCAGGGGAGCGGCTCAGAACGCAATGTAACTGTAGGGTTGCGTACTCGTGGCCGTTGACGATATTTTAAATATCTGATGTCTGAGCAACATGGACGAGAAATCTTGGCGTATTAAAACCCGGGATATAGTATTCTCTTCATCACGTCTTATCACGAAAAGTGTCGTTCGTTCCTTGCATCTACACTGCTACTACAGACAACGTACTCTGTACAGCACTGCTTCTTTCCAAGGGCAGACTTGCTCCGTCTCCATTGGGGAACACAAGTTTCCAATGCACCGCTGATCCCCAAGGCCATGCATGCGATGCACCTCGCACCCCCACCGCACCCCGCAAACCCTCCATCTCGTCCCATGTGCATCGTCATGACCCCAGGAGTGGAATCGCGTACACTTTCTAGGAAACCACTTTTGAGTGGTTCGATAAAGAAAAGAATGCAGATTGTGGTGTGTTGCACAAGGTGTGTTGGTGATTGCGACGCCCTACAGCTCAACCTGGCTCGCCTAGCTACCTATTACTTGGCAATTGAGAAGAGGTGCCTTAATTGCTGCAAAAATCATACCTCCTTCCCAGCAAGAGAGAGCCATTTCCCCACGAATATCAATGAGACATTCGAGACTTGGCACCAAAGTACTTGTCATCACTTTTCGCTGGAATCGAGGGTCATGAATATGAACCAGCGTATTGTACTCCGTGGCGAGTCGTGATGTTTGATCATGTCAGGTAAGCGACATTCTCAAGGCGGAACAAGAAATCTGTGGTGAAAAGTACCCCATTGCTCAATTATCTGCACGAGCACGAGCAAGAAGCATCACAGGCATGCAGGCAGAGGCCGTATTGATTTACACTCACTCTTGGGCGGCCGTCCCGTTTCTCGACACTCGTCGCTTGCCTGCATGGCATGTATCGTGGACATGTGCGACCAACTTTTGAGCCTCTTGTAGCATGTCATACAATGTCAATGATTGAATGTGTAATTTGTGAATCAAGCCTATGATCTGCCGAGGCCACGTGTGACTGATCCCGCAAGCTGCACAAGTAAGGTCCCACGAACGTTGGGCACGTCAGATTCAAAACCAAGGTCGATTTGGAGTATAAGTCAAGAATTTCTCGACTGTCAAGTGGATATAGGCCAAAAATAAACACGGCACTTGCTATAGAGTGTCCACTTTGTTTTGCGTTGCATTCCCGCCCCGTAACATTGCCTCTTATCGTGCCTCTCTAGTCGTGTTTTCCTGTAGCATGCCCACGGGATGCGACTCAGCCAAGGTATCATTGGAATTTTCGAAGCGATGAAACCAAGGTCCCCAGGCATTTGCTATAGACAGTCCACAATCGACTTGGTGGAACCTGAATGAGGAAGCTCCACCACATCTCATAGGGCTATCGTCGCTACAACGTTCTGGGATGAGTGCGATTCTACTTTTGGTGACCCATATTGCTCTATCATATTCTAGAGTGTTTGCATTTGGCGAGAAACACCTGCTGCACCTGTCAACTTTTGCAAGAGGATGTTTCAAGCTTTCTAAGGTCGGCCACCTTTGGACAGTGTCCATAGAACTGTATCAATCAATGAATCGTATATTCTGGTTATGAGTTTTACGAAGCGGTCTTTGAGCGTATCAAATGTGCATAAACTTTTGGATCTTGCCAATCTTAATTCACATGAATCTCAGTAAGCGAGTCCGTGGTCTTTTCCAGAACCATGAAATGCAGTTGTGTCGAGGCTGCTGCCGATAAGTCAAAGTGGCTGATGAGTATGGTTATCGTTGCAGCCTTGTGAGAGCTTATGGTTGCGTAGGAAGCCGTTTCTCTCAAGTAACCCAATCCAAATTTCATCAGAGTTGTAGGTAAAATTGCATCAGTCACTATTATACATGAAGATGCAGCAGATTTTTGTATCATATCTTTTATCACCATGCAAGCGTACGTGTTGATGAGATCTTGGGCGTGTGCATCCGGCAAGTGTGAGTTCTCTGAGAACAAAACAATACAATCAGATCATATCAAATGTGGTATTAATAATCAAAATCAACTATCTCAAAGTGAAAAATTTATAGAACAAAGCAATGCATGCGGTAAGAGTAGAAGAGGGAAGATCTTCAAATTGAAAGAGTGCCCGGCAAAAAGCCAAGGCTTGAAGACTACCCAAGTTTTGAACTCAGGGCCTCCGTTCCCACAGCTTTTTTTCTGGTGATAGAAATCGGGATCGTTTCTAACTCGGCTAAGCTGCCAGAGTCATTTTCAGTCATTTCCCAGTTTCTGAAACTTCGGTGCATTATGTCGCTATATCAACCGTTTGCACTGGAAGTGGAGCTGGAGCTGCTGATTAGTCCGATATCTACCTACGATGCCGTGCAGCGGCGAGCGGAACATGGCGCTGAGGTCCTCTCCGACTTTAACCAGCGAAAGCACAACATGCGAGTAGTCGATAACGGCACCATTGGAACATCACATTAACGATAATTTCATGCTTGTGAATATGGATTTGATCTTGATTCACAAAAGATATCTGGCCCAATTCCTGCCCCTCGATTTTATCCCTTTTCCTGCCATGTATTTCTAATATGCAAGCCGTTCCGGTCTGATTCCTTTCTAGGTAAAGGGGGCAGGGTATCTGTTTATTTTTGAGCCAAAGTGAAAAAGGGCCCGTGTGACCAATTTGCTCAAGACAAGAGCTTGTGAGCTTGTTTCAAACGCCCCGCGCCATGTGTAGATGCTAATCAAGTAGACAAGGAAAGTATAACAAAAGTCTGTCCAGTATGTGGGAAGGGTCCTCATCATCTGACCCTCACGATAAATCAAATAAATAATGCGACGCTTTAACAAGATTTCCTCCTCCCCTCGCTTTAGTGATCCTCGACATCCTCGTCCCGTCCCGGGTACATGATGTCCTGGATCCAGACGGCCCGCACGAGGTTGTACAGGACGAAAAAGTAGGTGCAGAGCAAGAGGATCGACATGCCGTTGGCAAAGTAGAGCACCACCTCGTTCTGCAGCTCGTTGCCGATGGAGATGGTGGCCAGGATGAAACCCGTGTTGGGGAACACCATGGCCCACCAGCCCAGGTGGAAGTACTTTGGCGGCGAGGCGATGACGGCCACGACGGCGACAAAGAACCACCACAGGGCTAGGGCCCAGAGGAAGATGGCGCCGATCGAGGCAAAGATGCGGATGATCTCGGCGTCAATCATGCCGTCTCCGTTGGGGTCGAACTTGTTGGGCAGGCCGTTTGCCATGCCAATAAAGGCGAGGGCTATGAAGTATTAGACTTGAGTTTTACAAGTGTCGAAGTGAAAGACATACCTGTGAAAGACGGAGGACCGACACACATGAACAGACCAGGACGGTGCTCGCGGTTGGGTAGACCAGCTTGCATCAGCCGACCAACCATGTGAGCGTACATCATGAAGGAGACCGAGATACCCAAACCCTGGCACGTGAGACCACCAACGACAATGGGCACGGCATCAATGTCGGGCTGAGTGGAAGCAATGACGGAAGCGATAGTACCCGACAGCATGATGGGAAAGATGGGTAGAATCCACGTCGGCATCATGGTCTGCAGGCCAAAGCTGTGCGAGGCAAAGACAAAGCTGTACTGTCCAATGGACAGGATGAGCGTGACAATGACATAACCCCAAAAGACTGTCTTGATGGCCCAGGTAAGCGCCACATCATTGTCCGGTATGGCGTAGCGTTGTGTACTGGTAATAAGCGTGGCAATGGATAGGAAAAATGTCGGAAAGAAGAAGCCCTCGCGAGGGTGCGAGAGGGATCTGGTAAAGTCGCCGCGGTGGAGGAAGAACCTGGCCGTCATGAGAGTGGTGATGCAGGCAAAGATGATAATGTTGAGGATATAAACAAAGAGACCGATTTGTCGGAGCCCGGGGAATTGATGTGGCTGAGCATAGATGAGAAGCGACAAACCACCCGTGCTCATGGGGAATGTGTACCAGGCCCAAGTAAAGTGATGAAGTCTCTCCTTGAATGTCTTCCTAGGCCGGTTGGGGTCATTGATATCGACATGACCGTGGTGTCCATGACCACTCTCGACATCGTGACTCTCCTTGCCACCCCGGATCGACGTTGCTGCCGAGTTGAGTTGTGTCTCTGGTTCTGGACTTGCGGGTCTCTTTTCATTGTGGCGGTTGCCATAGCTTTGTAGTGGTAACGTATTCATTTCGAAGCCGTATGATGGTCCGGCAGTATAGGCGTCGGGTCCTGAACTAGAACTGGAGGGTTGAGACTCGTGATAGTGTCTGGGTACCGTGCTCTTCTCCATTGCAGGCAACAGCCTTGTGAGTGCTTGTACTAGTTTTCGATAGACTCGATATAAATTATGTAAAATGTATTGAATGATTGTATAGAAGGGTGAATATATTGATCTTGGTCAGTGTAGAAAAAGGTATTAATGAAAATGGTCTCAAACCAAAAAAGAAGAGAAAAAAAAGAGTGCCAGACTCTGAAATAATAAGTAAACGCCCAATATGCAAAGCAATGGCCTCTCTTGTTGTTGAAGATCACTCTCCCTTCACTGCCACGTCTTTTGGGGCGAGTCGGTCCCCTTTATCAAGTGGACTCTGCCGAGACTGATAGCTATACTGCCAAGAAATGAGAAACATCATAGAATTCAGAAGCGTCTGTGGCCAAGAACTTTGGATTGGGCATAGTCGCACGCAAACTCGAGGGCGGAGATAAGCCAAGAGGCGGCTGGGCGTTGTATAGTGCCAGTTAGCAGCCCGTGCTGGTCATGACGATCTTCATGAGTACCATTTCAGCAACTCGACCAAGGCTAGACTCTATGGCCGCGGATCAGCTTGGCACGGGGGTCGGGTTGCGGACAGTATCTTGTTTGACCCACTAGTATAGATCATTGGGCGTCTAATACTACCAACCTACCGTACCTTGTACCCTAGGGCCTAGTGCTGTGATTACTGTTGATTTTAATATTATAGCACCTCATTTCTTCTCGAAAGAAGCATCGACGGTTCAGCGCCACAAATTGTGTCTCCTCACTAAATCAGCACTGGAACTAAAGACACCCGCGCCGCCCAAAGTGGGCAAAATGCGGAGGCGGAGTCTGGAGAAGCAGGAACTGGTATCTGAGCTTTGTGTTTTCCCTTCTCTTCTCTGTCACCTTATGTAACCTCTTGTTGTGTGAGGTTCACTTGGGCCCCCACGGGTTGGAAACAGCATAAATCTGAAGGTGGTATTAAAATAGATGGAAGACAAGAGACAATCCGGCAGTTGAAGCGTGACAAGCAGCATAAGTGGTAGATCTCAAAGGCAAGACGTCCAATCGGAGGGACTGGCGCGACCATGGCTGTGTGCTTGGCGAACGGGCCCTGAAGATGTTCATTGATGCCTTGTCAGCATAATCCTTGTGCCTTCGAGTCGTGGATAGGGAATAGACAATGGATGCGACATGGCGACGCTCTTGGTCGTGTTGCGAATTGTACGTAGCTCCTTCTCAGATCAGTGGGTCCTCCATCAAAACAGTCCCAAGGAATGTCTGGATGTTACCGGCCGCTTGCGAAAAGAGGCGACGCAATCCCAGCGCCAAAATCACCGACGGAGAGCAAAACGATGCGCTGTGAGGCTCCCAAATGCTTTCCACTGGCTCCCTCAGCGCCGCTCTTGGCAGGTCTTGGGCGCGTCTTGGCTGTCAAAAGTTAGTGGGTTTATAGTGGGCCAAACAGCAAAGGTACCCCTACGCTACAGCACTTTTTCCAGCACCAGAGCAGCCCTGTTGGTTTCAACCTGCTGAAAAAAGTTCGGGTGTAATAGGTTTGAAAGGAAGAAGGCTCTACCTCCGATCTTTGCCGATAACACCGTCGAGAGCGACGCTCGAGAAGCGCTTTGAGGCAGCTTTTGCTTCGTTTGCCTGAGCGGCTACGGTCTTGGTCGTTTCATCACATGTCCATTGCGAAACGTGGGTTTACTTTTTTTTCTTCCATCTCTCCTTCTTTTGACGCGCACAGCTCAGATAACAACAACATAAAACGACGGCCCATGGCTCCGCTCATCGATCAAGGTGGATTCATCGGTCCAGATCTCTCATAAACAACAACAAGACCATGCAGACAATGCGCAGGAAGCCCACTCGTCAATGACATTATAGCAGCCACAGATATTACGTATCATCCATGACTATCACTCGATGGATCACATATGCAACTTGAAGGGCCCATGAACTAGGGGAACAGAAACTACGGGTACACGGGATAAATCGTCAGTATTCTCGTCGACTGGCCCACTCTTGATAAATTTTACCTTTTGCCGACTGTGACATTCGCTCCGGGCCGCTCAACGTCAAATCGTATTTAGATCGGATCCAGTACCGGTTCCATTTCTTCATCATCCAAGGATTACAGCATACCAAGTCATTGTGGCGATCAGATTGAGTGAAGGTCGACCGGATCGAGGACTGAATTGGCTGCAAGACCGTCTTGGTATATGCAGCGATATCAGAAATATGACGTGCAGCCGCAGCCGTGTGGCTTGCTGTCATATTTCTATACACCAGAGCAGTGATTTCATCCAGGGGTAATGAACTCTACCGTGCCGCTCTAGTCGACACAAGTCAGTTTATTCCCGACCCTGACGATAGATCTCGAGTACATGACCCGATATGGTTTGTGACGGCGCTTCCGGCATGCACGTCTCCTTCCACTACGGCATCAGTGGCTTGGCTTGCTTGAGTCGTTTCTCGGCGATATTCACGGCGCGATGCAACCAAAAAAAAGTTTTCAAAATTTGAATCTTTGATAACAACGTTGCAGTTCCAGGTTTTTCCTGCTTCAAACCCTCACTGAATCTCCACGAAAGTGCATACATTCACATGATGCTATCCGCTCAGATGCGTCCGCTGTCGCAAGGAGAGTATGAAAAAGTGTGTTGTCAATAACTTGGCCTACCGTAGATGGTCTTGGCTTTTCGGCGTGTTTGATAAATGTCGAAAACAAAATGGGGCAATACGGAAAACTTCGGGTTGTTTTGCATTCGAGTAGAGACGCACGTTTTTCTTGTCAATGGAGTGTTTTCCCATTCCAAATAACAACATTGGGGCTGTATAGCTTGGCGAGTCCACCGGCTGACGCAGACCACTGTTGATCCATGTGCCAAGAGCAACTGTTGATAAAGGTGAGGCTCTGTGCAGAAATTCTCGTATTTGTTCTCTAGGCAATTTGACTGGATGTCGCAAAGTTCTTGATTGATGGTGGAAAGTTGCAATATTTCATCATTCAGCTCTCAAAATGTGGCGATGCTGCTGTTCGAGTCAATAGAGCTGGAGATCATCGCCATATAACTTGCACAAGCAAAGGCCATATTACAAATAGCAGACTGCTTACAGCACCTAGTTGGTATACTGATGTTCATGATACACAGCACAATCTGCTACTCTGGTTCACTTCAAATCCCGGATTTTCATGCTTCCGGATCAGTCGAGACTGTGGAAGCGCTCTGTTCCGACGACACTATGCAATGAGAGCAGGTGATTTCAAATCTTGATCATCGTCTGGGCAAGCTTGAGCGACAGCCTGAAGATGTGCAGCCTTTTGCGAATTTCCCGTCACGACTACGACCTCTTGCCAAGTCATTAGCATAGATCTTGCCTTACCTGACAAGGCAGCTGCGACGATCATTTGCAGCAGTGCGAGTGAAGAAGGGAATGACAAGATCGTTGCCTTGAGTGTTGCATGTGAGGTGCTTATATCTTTGCCAACGCACAACTCATCTAGTGTAATGGTTGCATCAAAAGACTGGCCAATGATTCGTTTCCAATCTCTCGGTATTTGCACTCACCGTCGAAAGTCTTGGGTCTGATGCCACGCGGGATCGTAGTACTTATTTCTGAGTCCTTGTGAGATCTGCTTTCCGCTTTAAGGCACCAGGAACCGTTACTGTATGTGCAAACGCTTAGAAACATTCATCCTCTCAGCTCCGAGACATGAGCTCAGTCTTCAATTTGCCGCCAAGCCTTTTCGTGAGGGGGGAAAAAAGAGAAGAAGAAAACGCCCTCAAATCCCAATATGCACGAACCCGAGGCTCTTCATGCATGTAAGACGCCGGGTATCACAAACACACACACACACGACCCGGGCGCCCGCACGCGCGGGGGTTGGAGCTCATCCCAAACGGTGAACGGTCTGACGGTTCTTTGCTTTTCCTTGGGAGCCAACCACTCGCGGAGCCTTGCATAGGGCGTACAAAACCACCATGAACTTGGAAATTCGAAATTCCCTTGACCAGGCTGTGTGTTTACCCCGCATCCGCCGGGGAAGGACAAGCAGAGCATCTTTACCCGTTGAGTTCACCTGTCTTTCGTTCTCCGTGATACAGATATGAGAAGCAAGGTCTGGCCTGTCTGGGTGGTCTGAGATTGAGTGCCAAGAGTGCATGTCCATCTTGGTTGGCAGTGTGTTACACTGAAAATCGCCAGCAAAGGCGGTCTGAATTGGACGTTTGGGCCTGGGAATCTTCGGTGTGGCCCGACAAGGCCGTGGATTGCCGACAGCCTTGGGAGGTGAATATGCGAGGTGATTCAATCTCAAGCCTTGTGTAATGCACGTTTTCGCCCGGCGTGGGTATTGTAACAACATGGTGCTAGATGTAGCGCGGTGTGCTGGCGATATTTGCACCCTGTCCATCACAAGTCGGTTAAAACATGGCTCCTATTTGATGGTCTCGGTTGGGTGGCTTGTCTCAGTTCCCTGGTTCCATGCAGATGTGAACAGATCCAAGTTGCACGAAAATGATGATGGGGTTCGTCAGCATGCAGAATCAGAGAGTACAAGAGTGCACAGGGCCAGAGAAGAATGTCAGATCGTTTCCAAATGTTTTTCATTTCTTTTGATGTGTAGTTCATTTCCCCATGCTGGGGATCCTACGTATTTTTAATCAACCGACGTGTATATTCCAGCGTCATGGCGATTCTCTCCACATTTGAGCCGCAAACCGTATCGCCGATCCATCAAAGAGCTGAAGGCTACCAGACCCTCATCCAAACTGTGACCAAGGTCTCAACCACACAACTCTTCACAGTCACACTTGGCTCGGGCAGAGAAACCAATGGCGCCGGGCCAGCAGGAGCAGAAGCCACATCATATGTTGCGCCAGCACCTGCCAATAACGGTATAAGCCAATCCGCCCTCGGTGGCATCATTGGAGGTGTCGTTGGAGCAATCGTGCTCCTTTTACTGGCCTGGGCCTGGTGCGGTCGAGTCCGGTTTCCAAAATCCCAATACGGAAGCTCAACTTCAGGGGCCACTTCCGGGTCGTCGAGTGGCAGTGGTTCAAGCAGTCGATCCGTGTCGTCTGGGAGTGAAATGGAGGAGACCGGATGGGTCAATGGGGGGCCAAGGCCGGGGCCAGGGCCGGGGCCGGGGCCGGGGCCGAGGCCAATGCCAGGCGGACCACCAATGCCGGGCGGACCAATGCCACCCGGGGGTGCATGGCCAGGCGCCCCGGGAGCGTTTCCAATGGGTAGAGGTGGACCACCAGGAATGGGCCGTGGTATGCCTATGCCAATGCCAATGCCCATGGGGATGGGAGGTCCTGCCGGACGAGGAGGCCCGCCTCCGATGCCAATGCAGCGTTGACGTGCAACTTGATACGCATTGGCGTGGTCACCTCGCCGTCACTCTCCATAGAAGGCAGTCTTGTAATGACTATGCCCATCGCGTCACTTTTTGCTCGCGGCGCGAAAGATGTGTGATTGCTCGTGCGTGACAAATCATCCGACAATCGACTCGGAAGCCTTGACACAGAGCAGAGCCGCAAATGCAGCAATGCTGCCAAGTACTACCATCTGTAGACCTTCCCAGACACTCTCCTTGATTCTGTTCAATCTGCGGGCTTGGTAGTCCCAGGCACGACTCCAGTGCTTGTCCTCGACATCCTCCTGCAGGAGGTAGTGCTTTGTAAAGCCAAAGATGAACAAGGCCAAGACGCAGACGCCAAAACTCCACTTGAGGCCGGCGCAAACTTCGGCAACGAAAAAGTAGGGGAACAGTGGCAAAAGTCCACCGAGAAGGTATCCCATGGCCACCGAGAGACCGTTCCAGACTGGGGAGCAGATCTCCTCCTCGTCATCGGAATCATTGCCGTCCTGAAGGCTCTGTCGCTGTTCGAGAATTGCGGCAGCGACACCGGGTTGCGCATTTACGTGAGCCCTGACGGCATCGTACAAGTGCTGAGGCAGACGCAGGGGTCCAAGATGCTCCTCTAGAATAGTGGTCGTCCTCCTCTCGGCCGCCTTTTCCTGGTCGAAATGCGGGCCATCGTTCACCTTGGTGTCCTTTTTCGAGGCTGCAGCTGCGGCAATGTCGCCGCGGGCCGATAGATAACCTCCAATTCCCATGCTGATGCTGCCTGCAGCGATTTCTGCCATTCCAGCCAGAATGACCGTTTGGGTCTGGCCCAAGGAAGAAAGACCTGCAGTCAGGGCAAATGGCACTGTCAAGCCATCTGCGAAACCCAGGGTAAAGTCGGCCAAGAACCGGGAAAGTGTGGGCAACTGAATGGCGTTGCGCGCACGGGCGGGACGGTACTTGTCATCAACATCGCTATTGTATCCCAAAGAAGTCGCCGGCGTGTATGGAGTGCCTGGAATGGACTCGTACGCAGGCTCCTGCTGAGTAAAGTTTTGGATCATGTTGAAAGACATTTTGGTGTAAAAATGTCAAAAGAGTAGAGTCGATAACGGGCAGGCCGTCAAAGATTGAAGAGACGCTCCAGAAGAAAAGCGATACTTGGGTAGCCGAGCACGTGTTTGTCTGGCCAGTGGCAATGGAGCTATCGAGTTGCCAGGAAAGGAATGAACGAAAATGCAATGAATGGCTTGTAGTTGAAATGTGGCGCTGAATAGAGAGACTGGCAACGTGGGTTGAATATTCCAGATTATTGACCAGAGCGAGAAGAAGCGACAACGGAATAATTAAGTATCGTCATGAGCTTGAACCCCAGATTAATACCAAGACCTGTTGACGAAGCCAGATGACGCCGGCTCGTCAAGAGTTCCCGTTGCATTGTGGAAACGTCGAATCATCACCATCTGTGCATTTTGATAGAGAACGCGTAACCCCTGTGGAGATGATGACCACGCCCAATAACGGTTGCTACAATCAGCAGGTGCCGAGACTTGGGCGGTCCAGTCGCCCTAGCGGCGACTCGCCGGGAGCGAGTTAGGTACCCTGTAGAATCCCCTGAAGAACCAATCTACCTGGTGAATGGGGCGGAGGGACGACTGCTTAACCCCCATAAGGAGGCTAGCTTAGATTTATGCATGAGCTTGGCAACTTGGCTGCCGCTGCCGCAACGTACCCGTCTACCTGAATTTAGTCAAGCCCCATCACCAAGCCTCTCAAATCGTCAAACTCCCCTGTATCGACCCGTTGACTGCCGCGCGTATCCTCGAGTCGTAATACTAGGGCTGTACTGTACTCCATACATTGGATTGCTGGACAGGCGTAGAGAAACAAAAAGGGACGGCGAGTCCACGTCCACGTCGCCCTGCTGGATTCAAAATGTCGATCCTTTCATTCGCCCGAGGTTTCGACTCCCCTGGCAGCCACCAAACCACGCGTTGTTACTGTGTAAACTTCCAGAGGCGCTTCTAGGGCAGTGCAAAATTTGTGGAGATTGTTCGGAACAACCAGCCCACCCCCATCGGCTTCTGTTTCTCCCACTTGCCAATGCTTGGCTCTTTTCCACACACGTGCTTCGCTTTTAACCCCCGATCACCTTCCCCTCTAGTCAAGCTGCAGTGCTACCATCTTACCATTATCTCGCCAAAGACTGGTCAGTTTGCAAGACTAGATCAGACGAATGCACAAGACTGGAATCACCTGCAGTTGAGTCGAGAGCTGGTCTTTTTACAGAGTAGCACAATGAACGTCGCATTCCTTCTTCGGATCGTCGGCAGTAGACTTTTTCCAGAATACAAACAATTCACTTCTTGACAGTCTCAGACACACTTGCGCGTTATGTCCTCAACCTCGTGTATAAGCCTTCGGCCCGCGTGATGCCAAGATGTTGTCTGGTCTGCCACAAGACACTTCATATCCTCTCAAAGCTTGTTTTTGCAGCTAAACATTGATCATCCAGGCATATACCAAGCATACACAAGCATACACCAAGCATACACAGCATGGTTGACTCTTGAAATGCATCTCATTGGTTGGCTGACCACCCACGAGGTCGCTATTTCGACCGTCTCATTGGTTGACTTTTCATTGCAGCGATCTTCCCCACCTCGTCTATGAGAAGTTCCTCTTTTCCTACTTTGAACCAGCCCGTTGGTGCAGTTCGCTCAAAAAAGACCCTGGGAGATGCAGCAACTAGATCTATATTCTTCCCTAGTATGGCATTCGGCTGCTTCCTTCTCGGCGTTATACGCCGGACATCGGAAGCTGGAAACAGAACCGAACCTTTCCTTCTTAACCATTTAAACTTGTACCTGGCCGCGTGCCTGAATGTTTCTTGCAACTCGCGTGGTCGGCGTTGATCAAACCTTCTTTCGAGACTTGTAGGACAGTCAAAATGTACACGGCTCTGTTATCGCTTCCCCTCCTGGCCGCCAGTGTTGCGGCACAGGCTGAGAATCTGTACACGGCAACCGCCACTGCTGATGTCGCCGCCGCAAGGGCAACTGCCAAGACTTCGAGCCCTACCAGCAATGTCAAGGGTGCCGCCTTTGATCGCTTTGTCGTGATATGGCTCGAGAATACCGACTATGACATGGCGGCGGGTGACGGCAAGTCATCCCCTCTCGACTACATGAATTCTGCTAACTGTTTACAGAGAACCTGGCATGGCTGGCATCAAAAGGCATCACCCTATCCGGATACCATGCCGTCACTCACCCCAGTGAGCCCAACTATGTCGCAGCCATTGGCGGCGACTACTTTGGCATGCAAAACGACAACTTTAACCAAATCGATGCCAATGTTTCCACCGTCATTGACCTGCTCGAGGACAAGGGCATCACTTGGGCTGAATATCAAGAGGACATGCCATACACTGGTTTCGAGGGCATGGCCTATGTCAACCAAGAGACGGGAGCCAACGACTACGTTCGCAAGCACAACCCTGCCGTCATTTACGATGCCAATGCTGGCAAGACCGACCGTCTGTCTCTCATCAAGAACTTGACCTTGTTCTACGAGGACCTCGAGAACGAGACGCTCCCTCAGTGGATGTTCATTACCCCCAACATGACGAGCGATGGTCACGACACTGACGTGACTACTGCCGGCACCTGGACTCGCGACTTTCTCGAGCCCCTTCTCGACGACGAGCGCTTCATGCAAAACACCCTCGTCCTGGTAACCTTTGATGAGAACGAGAGCTACAGCATCCAGAACAAGATTTTGGGCATCCTCCTCGGCGACGCTGTGCCCACGGACCTGGTAGGCACCACAGACTCCAACTACTACAACCACTACAGCGAGATCGCCACCGTCTCGGCCAACTGGGACCTGCACACCCTGGGCCGCTTCGACGTCGGCGCCAACGTCTTTAGCGTCGTCGCCGACAAGACGGGCGACGTCATCCGCGAGTGGACCGGCGAGGTCGCCCTCGAGAACCGCTACTTCAACTACTCGTACGCCGGCCAGTTCAACACCAACGGCGGAAACAGCCGGTACCCCGGCCCCCAGCTGGGCGACTGCGGCCTGCCCCACAACCGCACCGTCCTCCCCAGCATCAAGGAGGCTTGGTACGGCAACCCGGCTCCCGTCTACTATGACTTTGGCTTGGAGATTCCTGATGGCCTCAACCCTCCTACCGGCTACGCGCCCGTGGAGTAGGTTATATTTATATATGAGTAAATTTAATAGATAATATAAAGTCTCGGATTCACCGACGCAAAGTTTTCAAGCTTTAGGGTGATAAGCCTGCATCTGAGTTGCCGTCTGCGCCAATGACCTTGAGTGGCTTAGATAATAGACTCACTGAGAGCGACTTCATATCTAGTTGTCCCCGACGATTGCGAGCAAGAGCGATTCGGCGACCGGGGGCGTGTTTAAAATAGCCCTCGACAATCATCAATCATCAATCAGCCATGAGCATCTTAATGCTGCATTGTGTCGATGCTTTTTCAAAACGAAGAGGGGAAAAAGCTGTGAATACTTGACCTGGGTATACCTCGTTCCGATTAGGGGAGGAAATCTTCATGATCGCTTCGCCGACCGCAGCTTGGCCCTGTTCCAGTGCATTCTCCCAAATCTCAACTATCCAGACATTGTTCGTGACATGCCTCTGCCACCGTATTGAACATGGTAAGTCTCTGCTGGACCACGGTCGTCTGACTTGTAGTGCTTATAATAAATATGCTGTCAGGCGGCTAGTTGTGGTCTCTGGGTCCGCCTTTGTAGTTTTCCTGCCAAGTTGTTCAACGTCAAGTTCATTGCGCGAATGATCGGAAAGCTACTGCTATCTCTGGTAAAAGAACTTGAATCCAATCAGATGTGTTTGCCTACGTGAACGGCGCAACGTACCCATCAGATGGGCTTCGGCCCGGTCAAGTGCCAGCACCGCCCACGAGATATCCGCTTCGAGGCGCATGTCCATCATTATACACGGCCTGAAGTTCCGTGAGCATAAGCATAAACGATGCCAGTGGAATAAATTAGAATTCTGCTACCACCCCTCTGCAAATCTCAGCAGAGAGTTAAAATGTTCTGGCGGATCATAGTTCTGCATAAGCTTCTCTTGGTCCTGTCCCTCCTCCCATCCGACTGAGCAAACGTGCAAAATGTGGGCACAGAAAACCACGCAAAACATGGCGCGAAAATCCATCATGCGCAGTCCTTGCAATGTGCCCACAGGCAAACTTGGCAAAACGTCTCTATCGACAGGTCCAGAGTCGATAGGACTCGGAAAAGAATCTTTGCGCCGCTCCCAAGAAGACTCCTCGACCGATGGCAAGAGAACAGATGGATATTCTATCATGCGCATTCCTTCTGCTGCGCCCCTCGATGGAAGCTGAAAAGAAATCAATTCGGCTAGGTACGTAGTCGATAAGTCCATGCATGTGTAGCGGATGAAACGAGTGTCCTTGCAGAGTCGTGATCATTGTTTCTCTCCGCCCTTATTGAATAATGCTAGCAAGAACATGGCGAGAGTAATCGCGCTCTCTAGGCTTCACTCATTATAGTCATAAGCTATTTCGAAAATATACGCCGTCTGTTGTTAATTTTTAGGCCCTCGGCTCTCTTTCTACCCGCACCGTTGAACCGTACTTAATAAGCACCAGCCGAGCCAAGTCCTTGAGTTCAGGACTGCCTAGCGGGCTCCGATAAATTTATTGCTGGAGTTGGTAGAGCAATACAGAGCATTAAACTTTGAAACTAGAATCTGAGCCACCTCTGATCTTTGACCTTGCTGTCAATTAGCATAGTATCAGGAAAGAATGAACATGATTCCTAAGATGCGATGCTTGTGAGGCGTCTTGAGTTCATGCTTCTAATGCATATAGATCCTTTGTATTTGAGCCACTCAATTGACAGGTATCAGCTGAACCACAGCCATAGACTATTGCTTCGGCCCGGTAAACCTTCTGAAAACGAAGACATCACGAATCACATGTTATATTCGACAAGATCACAAGCGGTGAAGAACTTCTTGCGCATCTTGACTTTTGTCATCATTTGGAGGAACTCCGAACAGCAAGCATGACAAGCGTGTGAACGTGGCTCAGGTCCTGGCTGATGGCATTATGGTGAGAATACACCAAAACCACCTGCAAGCTTTCGGATATCACACGGCCGAGGAGAAGTGGAATGAAGATGCCTTGAGGCTGTGATATAGATGTGAATAGACTTCATCGGAGTCCGGAGGCAGCAGAATCTCGACCTGATGAAAAGGTATAAAGAGGGTAGACACGACGGTTCAGTTCGACAATTCATTCACCATCATCTGCACAACTCACCTTCGAATCATTCCATCACATCTCAGAACTTCAGCACTTTCACGCACTCAAACAACAACAAACTCTCAAAATGAAGTTCTTCGCTATCCCAACCATCGCGCTCCTCGCCACCAGCGCTCTCGCCGCGCCAACCGAGGGAGCGTCTCACCAGATTGAGGCCCGCGACCAATGCGACACTATTTTGCCTGCTTGCTTCGGCGGTAGCGTCGTTGGGCAGACAAACTGCCGCTGCCCTGGCCAGAAGGAGACCTGCGACCTCTGGTCCTGCCCTGGTACAGGCGCAAACACTGCCATGGTCTGCGGCCAGGCTGGCACTGGATGTATCTTCATCTAGGCTATGACTAGGAAATCTTCCTAGGTCATCAGAGTTAGTCCTCTCAGCTCTCTCAAAAATAACACCTGCTGACATTTGTTCTTCCCGCAGCCATTCCAAAACAACCATATCGGAACTCATGTAACGAGAATTTTGACATTTCTCTTCACTTACTACTATCTACATTGCGCCTGAGATGCTTTCGCATGTATTCTTATATCTCTGATATATATCCATTCATTAGCTCAATATAAAACTCCATGCCCGGGCAAATTTGAAAATTCCTTTCGTTTTAGACGTGACTCTCTCACTCGCCTACCAGTATATCTTAAATATGTTATTCGGCTGAGTAGTTGGACACCTCAAGACAGATGAGTGCCAGCATTGAAAATGAATTGTTACGAGAAACGTGTAGTGCGATTGGGGACAGTGCATATAGATTGACCGCTGCAGTAGTGAAGGTTCAGTTATATGATTGCGAGACTATCCAACGCAAGTCTTTGAGGGTCCCGTTTGGAATCCTTGCAAGACGAAGCTGACTTATGCATCAGGATCTGAACCGTCACGTGCCAGGCCCGAAGAGTGCTGCCTGATCTGCCCGGAAGTCGATTGTGCGTTTATGCAGATTCACGTTACTGCCAACATTATACATGCTTATCGTGTGAATCCATGGCTTCGCGAACCGTTGCTGACATTTGCGTCGTGCATCGCTGTCGCCCATAATTGCACACCAAGACAACATTCGAGTCACGAGAATAGCACAATACGGCAACTCCAACAGGATGGACGTACATCCACCATGGGGCGCTTTTCCCGCGGAGCAGTACTTGATTGTGAGTATATCCTCTGACGCGTTCAGTGCGACTCTGACGCGTTCAGTGCGACTCTGACGCGTTCAGTGCGACTCTGACGCGTTCAGTGCGACGCTGACGGTCCAGCGTCATTGGGTCGCATCTTCTCTGCTGCATGCAAACGATCAAAGGCGTGACCTGATCCGTGCATTCCTCGAGCTCGATGCAATTCCCAAAGAATGGGACGCAACGGGCCGACACCGTGACTCCCCCGTCGCACGCGTTCCCACAGAGCAGGAAATTAACGAGATCCTCGTGCCTTGGCGACCTCTCCGCTGGCGCGAGGCGGCCCTTCACCTGTGGCGGGACCGCGATGACCATGAGATCTGGTTGCGCACACACTATGCTGAGGGTTCGGACGCAAAGTTCAAGGAGATGCGAGATATCGATGAAGACTACGACCCTTGCTTCGAGGAGGACGAGCGAAGCTGGACGGTCCTCAATGACCCCGACTTATTCAAGGGCGACTGGTCCGTTGCGCTGGACTTGTTGCCTGAGCTGGCAGGCCCTCCAGCAAATGCTGATGCATACTCGGATCGTCTCTGGTGTGGGTATCAGGATATTGAAGTACTTCGTCAGGAGCTGCGCGAGTCTATAGCCGCCAGGCTGCGCTTTGGAGCTCAGGGTGATGAAGCGGAGCAGCTCAAAATCGAAGATGTCGAGGCTGGTTACGTCGGTATGGACATGCAGGTCAACGTTGTCTTTACCTACCTTTTTGTTGCCGACGCGGAGGCTTTTGACACGGACAGTCTCAGACTCTTGTTTCTCGATGCCCAAGGCGTCGTCGTAAGGGAGTCACGAATCAAGGTGGAGGAAACATGGTTGATGAGGAATTATTGGAACGCATCCAAGTTTCGAGAGACTGATATCTGGTCCGATCGGTACAGATCCGACGAGCCTCCTTGCCCGCACCCTGGAAGCCTGTTGGGTGACAGGTACAAGATCACGGGCGATAAGGGGAGGGCACTGTATGGTCTTGAATAGCTGATGCAGAATCTGAATGTTTGTGTCGCAGTGAGGGCGTAGATCATTTCCGTGCCAGTGCGTGCGCCATGTCGGCCATCAACCATTCAAGCGGCCCGTACCCAAACATCAACCAGGCTACCCGCTACTTTGCCAGGCCTGTCGTTGATGAGCTCGTTTTGCGCAATGCTTCAAAGTCGCCGGAGCTACAGGTTTGTTGATCTCTTCGTGTTCGCTTTCAATGTTCGACTTGGACGATGGGTTCTCGCAACGATTTGTAAAATGTATCTCGTCATTGATGTTTGCGCTTTGTGTTTGTTCATTATTGGTTCGCGCCTTTCAGGGGCTTCTCGAAAACACTCCATCCATCCGAAATGCACTCACATTTCCTGGTTTGCTGAGCCCGGGTATCGGTCAAGAAAGGGTAGGAAGCAAACATTTGAATGGATATCGTGCATGTGGGCCGACATTACGCGCGCTCCCTTGAATACGTTTTCCGCAACACTGAATGGTTACTCGAATGCCAACACTGGATTTATTGTGGATTGTTGGCGACTTGAGTCGTACAAGGCCCCAATACCCTCTTTTCTGGCCAATACCCGCGGGGCATTCGTGTTATTTGACCCGACAGTCTGGAAATCCAAAGTTGTAGCAAACACGTGGTGGAGTAATTGCAATTTTACACTGCGTTTGATAGGTATGCAAGAAAGAAAACGGTGTCACATCGTGCCAACCTTGCCAAAAAGTCATGCCATTATCTAAGGTCTCGGCTCCAGATGTCGGCCGTGATACGTGGGAAGATCACCACACGGCCCACGCAAACCCCTAGCGCGCCCGAGCCGAGCCTTCAAGTTGCGCGGCACAGGTCTAGCCCCCCGAGTGACTACGGATACGGTATTGCATCAGCTAGAATGACGATCTAAGGGGTATGAATGAAATGGAATAAGGAGTGCAGCCCTACGTCTGCTGGATTCAATTGCCAGGCAAAGAAGATACTTATGCGTCTCCTATCTAATCTGCTGAAATAATTGGCCTACAACGGTCCATCATTACCACCGATTCTATGCAAGGTCTATCAGAGACATGCAAAGAAACGGACCGGGCCGACTCTGAAAGAGATCCCAACGGCACTTTTGACCGTAATTGCGACATTTGCCAAGCCCTTTGCAACGGCGAGAGCCATGATTGGCCTATGATCACTAGCACAGCCAGGGCAAATCGTAATAAAACCGTTTCTGGCCAGCAACCGGGGAATGAATGCCGACTGCCTGGATTTGTTCAGTGGTCCACTACAGCTCGTGCCTAGCCTATTGGGCCTAGCACAACCCCCCGCACTGCTGTGCTGAGTCACTTGACGTGTGGGGGCTCATGTCGCTACCAACTCGCTCAGTTGTCTTTGCTGTGCATACAACTGGGTAATTGCTTATAGATGTGGATGTTTGTTGTTTGCTTAATGTCTTGAATGAGAAGAATAGTGATAAGAAATTTCATTGCAATTTCGGATTCTCCCGCAGTGATTCTCGAGGCCGGACAAGTCCATGGCTCTCCAAGACACTCACTTTCACATGTCCTCTGCGGTGCTCCTAGGAGCCCATAGACTGCAGAATGTTCACTGGACGAGCGAGTTCCGCGCGGCTAAGGACGGCGGAATGTCAAACGTCAAGCCTTGGAAGCGCCAACCCTTCTATACCACACTCGATCACTACGATCGAGGACGTCGGTCGATGCTGGACTACAGAGAAAAGTTGGGTTCGGTGACCGATCTCATTCCTTTCTGCAGTTCCGTGGATGGAGACGTATCCGAGTTTGTTCACAAGGCCGAGTGGCTGCAGAATCACTTATGGGGCTACGATTGAGCAATGTTTGCAAACATGCCTCCCCTCAGATGCACTTGCTGCAGCCACAGCTCTTCTTATCAGACTTGAAAAGCCTGCATGAGTTTTCCTATCGTATTCCTATAGACTGCCAGTTCAGACCAAATGTAAGACCGAACGATAACGTCTGTTTGATGATCACTGCCCCGGATACCTCCGTGACATCGTATTGAGCGTGGTAATTTTGTCAAAGAGATCCCACTTCTTTTGTGGAGTTGAAATAACTGGACATCTTGCTCGTCCACGTACCTCTCATCCCCGGCCCCTACATGCATATGCTCCCTGGTCGGCCGTTGAGGTTGTGGATCGGTCCCCCGGGGATGCGTCCATGAGATCGGGCCGGAAACCATTACATCCTCCCTGAGCTTTGAGTTTTCCGGCAGGGAAAGATGTCAAAGTAAAGACCGACTCTGTATGATCAGGTGCAAATAGCCGTCAGAGCAAAATGTCACTTGTAGAACCCGCCCAACTTGAGCTATTCCCCCACATCATCTCGGTACCTGGGTAAATTAGCTTGTGCTCGGGCCGGGTATTGGTATGGAACTCAGGGTAGCCGCTCGGGACCACGCGGAACGCTTCCCCGGCGACGGTCAACACGACTCAAAGCAGTCCAGCCTTCGGGCAGCCGATGCTTGTCGAGTTGTTTGCTTGTCCTCTTCTGGCAAGATGTTCGGTCATCGGCCCATCTTATACGGCACGGTCAGAGATGGCACTCGGGGGCTCTCGGCCGGGGATCAAAGTCTTGAACACTGGGGTCCTCGTGCTCCACCATTTTCCTGGACTGTCTCCAGTGGATATCAGTGGCATCCTGGTCCTTGCAACCGTTGCAACGGTCTCATACCGTCTCGTAAGGGGCATATTCAGACTTGTTGGTGAATCCTTTTGGTGTATCCAACGACAGCTTGAATTCGGGCAACTGTTCGTTTCTTGCAGATATCTGTAGCGCCTGTGTGCGCTTTGACGAGCTATGCTGAATAACTGTGGCCATCTTGACGTCAAATAACTTTAATAGTCATGATTCAAATTTAGTATTTATTATTTGACTCGAAAAGCACTCTTTTCCTTGTTTACCAGGGTGCATGCAAACCCCTAATTAAAATCCACTTCTACCGCTGTTCTACACTGTACAGGATGTCGGTCCAGATTTCCATACATGGATGACAACACGGACCATGAGATAAACTTTCGGAATCTGCCTTTCTAAATCAATCAAAAATCACGATTAATATGGATCGTGGCCAATGTAGTTTGCTCGAGCCGGCATTCATTATTCGGACCTGATACTGCTTGGCGTACAGTGATTAGATAGATAAGCCAGGCTGATCCCATTCATGACACTATTTCTAGCAATTCACGACCGTTCACATATGTGTGTCCTTGATCTTTCTCACCCTCTTCATTGCTTGTTATTCTTGTAAACGTTTGATTCAATATGACGACTACGACTACTACTACGCTCACAAGACCCGAGCACGAAGTCCTACTTCTCGGTCCGGACTCTACGCAGCCAGCTACCTCATTCTATTTCCCCAAGCTGCTGCGCAATTTCGACTGGAACCGAGGCTTCAACGCACACTACGAAAAGGCTAGGGCAGAGTCTAATGCTTGGCTATTCTCCTTGCATCCTTTTTCGAACAAGGGTCAGGAGGCGTTTGAAGGATGGGATTTTCCTTACCTTGCTGCAGTATCATACTATGGAGGATCTTACAGTAAGTCTATCTACCAGTATTCTCGGTTGAACACAACTCATCTTTGTATAGGCACGTTCCGTAGCATTTGCGATATTACCAATGTCTTTTTCGTGATTGATGAACAAACAGACGACGAGCCAGTCGACGTGGTCACAGAACGTTGTGAAATGGCCATGGACGCCATCCTCAGACCAGAAGAGCCACGTCCCGCTGGAGAATGTGTCATTGGAGAGGCGACGAGACAGTATGTACATCATGGAAGACCGTAGCACCTTCAATATCTAACCCAATCCAGATGCTGGCAACGCACATACCCAGACCTCCCTCTGGTCATCATTGAAAGATTCCAAAGAACATGGCGAAAGTATCTCGACTCGGTCATAGTGCAAGCTGAAAACCGGTCACGAAAGCATATTTTGCACCCCGAGGACTACCTTCGGGAGCGCGTCGACAACATTGGCATATGGCCTTCTGTTGCCATTGGCGAGCAGTGCCTGCGCCTTGAGATTCCTCACGAGTGTATGGAGCACCCCTATCTAGAGGACATGAGGACCTGGTGTAGCGAGCTGGTCACTTTGCAGAATGTGAGTACTTCTCATATTATACTGATAACGTAGCTGACATTTGCAGGATCTGTTCTCGTACAGGAAAGAGCGGTTGGCAAACGATTGCGACTACAACGCCATAACGTGTGTCATGTACCACTTGGGTCTGGATCTCCATGGGGCCGTGCGATGGGTATCGGAGAGACACGAAGCTACTCTGCAAAAGTTCCTGCAGACGCGTGAAAAGGTTATCAGCCATGACGGATATCCTTCTTACGGCGCGGATCTTGATACCCAGATTGCCCAGTACACGGGAGTTCTTGCTGATTGGATTCGTGGTAACTACGAATGGAGTTGGTACTCTAAGCGGTAAGTTTCGTGCACCCATGTCGGCTGAGTGAAACCTGCTAACAAGAAAAAAGCTACTGGACCTCGGAAATGGCTCAGCAGGCCAGAGAGACTCGAATTGTTCCCCTGCTTTAGGGACAGGCTTGTCGATGATGCATTTATTCAGTTCTTTGGAGCATTGATGAGGGAGATTAGATTGGTTGCATATTAGAGAGTTTTGCATGAGTTTTGTAGATAACGAGAGTACGAAGAGGAAACAATCAGGGTAATGCGTAACCACATTTGAGACACGAGGCATGGCTATTGCGCATACAACAGGAAATTTCATTAAGTTTAAGTATTTAATTTACTCATTTCACCAACACCTTTGATGGCCTCTTCAGTGAATCATGTTCCTTCTCAAGTACCCAGACCCAGATCGGTTTAATGGTTCTTTATAAGTGTGTTTCTCTACCCGCATGACCACTACTGCCGGCGAGGGAAATTGCTGGTAACAAGCTGGAAAAGAGGTCCAACAGTCTTTCCCAGTGGCATAGTCACTATTGACCATTTTTAAGCCGGACCATGCGAGTTCAATGATGCAGTGCAGTTTGATCTGCAAAGTTGTTTGATAGGCAGAGTCAAATACGTTGTCAAATGCGGTATAGCTTGATTTCGGTACATGCCCCCCTGTCCACTGTTCTATACGTCCTAGCCTTGTCTTATTATTCAACATGTATTATGTAAGCTTACAAGGCTTTTTCTCTTGCTTCAACCTCAAGAAACTGCTTCAGGGTATCATTTACCGTCTCAGCCAACGGTCGATATTCAACACCAAGAAACTCGACTGCCTTTGACCCTTGTACAGTATACAAATTCTGCAAAGCCTCAGTCTTGCCAGTGCCAGGAACGCCTACAGGAACTCTGGATCGAACTTCTTGGGGCAGACCTTCTCTGGCCACGTCGGCGGCGGTCTGCCAATCGAAATGCGTCGCCAACAAGAAGCGCTTGCCGCTGGCCTCGGGCGTCCCGATGGCGGCCACAACCATGAGAGCAGCATCGCGTACGTCAATAAAGCCGGCAAAATCGAGAGATCGCGGGTTTGGAGCATCCACCAAGTTCCACAAGAGAGAAGCCGTCGAGTGGAGGCCAGTCATGGATTCAATGGTATCCATGGCAGGCCCGAAAATCATTGATGGACACAGGCAAACAATGTCAAAGCCTGGTTTGTGCTCAGCCATCCACTCCCAGACGGCCTTTTCTGAAAGCGCCTTCGAGGCCAGGTACAAGGCTACCGAGTCCCTTTCCGTGGCAGCCTCTTCGTAAGTCGTAGGATTCCAATCGGCCTCGGTATAAACGTATCCCGGGCGTGAGCCTTTGGAAAGGTCGAGCATGGCGGAAAAGGAAGATATATGTACCACTCGACGTAGTGAAGGAGAAGCGTATTTAGCGGCCGCTTCGAGCACGGCTACAGCACCGGCAACGGCCGGCTCAAGCATTTCCCGTACGTTATCCCGAATGTTCTTGCCCATTGGGCAAGGACTGGCCGTGTGAACGACACTGGTGATGGTTTCGTCAAACACATCCTTGAAGCACTCTGGCTTGGTCAAATCCTCGATGAAGCCGATACGAAGCTGGCGAGAATTGACTTGTTCTGAAAAGGTTGTTCGGACTACTTTGGCGGCCTTTTCGGAACGGACTGTTGCGCAAACCGTGTTGCCGTGACTGAGCAGTTGGTTGACAACATGCAATCCGAGATATCCATTTCCTCCCGTCACAAGGACAGTCGAGGGAGACGTAGAGATGTTGTCAGTCATGATTGAGTGATTAAAATTTCATTGAATAGCGGCGGTAAATGGTAAAGCCAATCAAACATCACTTGAAATCATAATTTATTATACTATGGCATCTAATCGATGAAATAAAGGCATTGCCTGTGTTCTGGACTTAAGATGTTAAGTCCGGTTAAATTCGAGAAGTTCTCGTGCTGTCCGGGGCATGACAGGGTCCGAAAGTGAGGCCACGGCGGTTCGGGATCCGGCCAAGGACCGGCAGCCCGGGAACCCTCTCTCTCGTCAGCTATCATCACTATGATTTGCAGCGCAGGATATTCAAGAGCCCTGTCTGTGTTTTTGTCAATTCATGATACATAATTCTTCAATTATGCCAAGAACAAAAGTCACGATGTGGGTCACAGGAATACCAAGGAAGTAAGTAACACACGCGGCCAGCTTGGCAAATGCTGATGGTGCGCGCCTGACCGTAATATGAGAAAATGGAAGCCTTTGTTTCATCACATGACCCATAGAACGCATTCAACACTGGTGACTGTTAAAGTAATCTAATAGGTATGGGACGATAGTTGTTGTTGTATTAGCTGAGTCTGTCAGGTCCAAAAGAGGTTGGAATAGTCACATTTATACATTGTGGAGAAGCGCTCCACTTATTCCCCAATTTGATAGCCTAACCTTTATAGTTGTACTCTATTCATCTATGTGACCGTCTGAATCATCAGCACGTCCTCACTAGATGGAGGACTCAAGCCCCTGGATAGAGAAATTTAAGAGCTTATACATGTGCGTATAGTTACTAGATTTGCTACAGTTTTACAAGACACAAAAGGAGTACACAATATAAGAAATAGGGGAACGTTCCCCCTTGACCAATCTTCGATGGCCTGTATTGATATCAATCAAGCCGCACCAATGCATCCGAGATCCGTGCTACCTTCGCTGTACCACTCGGCGCCCGACCGCCGCGGGACCCAGTTGTTCTTCATGCAGGCAAGGCCGCCGTAGACGGGTAGATCAAAGGACGACTCCCACTCGTATTCGTCGGTATCGATGCCGCAACCGTCGTCGCAATAATGGAACTCCCAGCCGGTGACGGCAGAGCCGCAATCGCGCATGGACTTGAGAAGCGTGTCCTGGCCCCAGTCATATGAAGCCCAACCGCGCCCATAGACGCGGTAGTCTGTTGCGCCAACCTTCCACCAGCCATGGCACGTGCCGTCTTTTTTGGTGATCATGTTTCGGTCCTTCTTGGGATTAATCCTGTTGTTTTTTCTTGGTCAGAGACAGTAACAATCCGAATATGAGACAGTAACAATCTGGATATGAGGCCAAGGGTCTTCGCTTAAACTTACTGGTAATTGTAGTTGCCCCGGACCCAACGTCCGCCATACTTGAAGTTGAGTGGGTTGTTAGGGTCACCACCGTCACAGCTATTGATGATGCGGTTGAGAGACTCTAGGCACAGGTCTTTGTCAAAGCTGGACGCGCCATCGAGAAGCTCTAGCATAATAGTGTGCTCGTCGGGGGTGCCCTCGTGGTATGTCTTCTCCCACTTCCAGTTGATCGTGTTGTCTGGCGGCTTGACATCGTCGCAAAAGTCCTTGTAGTTTTCGTTGACCCGTTCAAAGTCGACAAAAGCCTTGCGGCCCTCCTTCTGCCAACACGTGAAGTCGTCATGAGTCTGGGAGCAGATGCCATCATCGACTCCCAGAATCTGTGCGCGTGTATAGACGAGATTCTCTAGCGCGTAGGCGGCCATGGCTTCGTGGCCTTCCTTGTTGGGATGGAATATGCTCAGAAAGGAGTCGGGCAAGCCCAAACCCAGAGGTATACCAGGGAGGTCATCGCCCGGACACTCCGGTGCCGCGGGTGCCCTCTTGTCCAGCTTGTGCAGCGCCGCGGCGCTCGGATTAGGTGATTTCCAGAGAAGAGAATTGTATATGTGCTCACGCGTGAGGCGCCCCCGTAGCCGTTCTTGGTACTCTTTCAGCTGCTGTCTCGTCTCGATATTGTGTGACTCAGACTTCGAGTTCTTGCCATCAAGCTCGGAACTGTCAACAGCGAGCCCGGAATCGGTATTGCCCGTGTATGCGGCGGTGCCATTATTGCCGTCAGCATCAATATCGCGTCGTCGACGCTTGACTTCGTCGTGGGGGGATGATCCGACAGCTGTGTTGAATTTTATAAAGAGGAGATCCGGCTGTTCAGGATCTGGGTATTTACCGGTCGAACTTGGAGAGCAGAACTGGCCGTCCACGATGCCAGGCCAGTCGCTCCAATCGGAGAAAGTAGCACGGTACCCGATCGCAGTGTCCTTGTCGATCTCTTCGACCACCTCGGAGATGGCCTTATTGATGCCCTCGACGAGCGTGTTGAACTTTTGGCGCCGGTCAATGGTTAACGCCAGCGCGGTGTTGGCCCAGTTCCAGAATTGCCACCACCGCCAGGCTTTGAGGGCCCAGTTCTGCTTGGCTGGGTCGGCACAGTCCTCGTTGTCTGTGTTGAAAAAAGGGGCGTAGCCCGAGTAGACGAGGACTCCATCCTTCTTGATTTTGCCATCCAGCTTCTCCAAGACCTGGCGAATATTGTCTTTAAGGATAGTGTCGATGTTCTCTTGCGCCTTGTCTATGATGGCTTGGCAAGCATCCTCACCGTCCCAGGGCATGATGACGCACGTCTTGATCATGGCCCCTAGACAGAGGTCATTCCCACCAGCTGTCATCATAACGACGTCCAGGTCATTACGTAGCGCGTCCACCTGGTCGTAGATACCGCCTGTCCTGTCGCCACTACAGGCCTCGAATTGGAAATTCTGGATGCTAGATCCAAGTGCGTAGTCCACGATCTTGACATACGAGTAGTCGTACCTCGAACATCTCCACTCTTCGTCCAGTGTAAGGCTGTCGCCCAATTGTTGTCCTGAGCCGATGCCTGTCCAGAGAATTCGTTAGCAAATTAGCTTTTGCTTCCTCGTGTTGAAGCCTCAAGGCTTTCATCCAACTTACCGGCCGTAAAGCTGTCTCCTATTGCAGCCCAATTTGAGATCCAGGAAAAGTCGGTTGGGTCGTTCTCGTCTCTGCCGGAAACCAACCTAGCAGCGTTGATTGACACATCTTGTGAAGAAAAGAGTGCCAAAGCAGCGGAAGTGAGGCTGAGTGCAGCAGTGACACGAGTGACTGTTCCTCTTGAGCCCATCTTGCCTCGATTGCCTCGAGATATTGATGCACGCAGATACGTGAGGATGATGTACGACTTGAGAGGGACAAGCAATGGTTCAACCGTAAGGGGAGAAGCTCCAGTACCTTGAAAATTGCTTCTAGGTGGGCGCCTAACATTACCGAAAAGCCTTGACCGGCTTTATTTTCCTATATTGAGGTAGCAGAAGTTCTCGTCTGCCTATAAAGGAAAATATAATAATTTTCTTTTTTCTTTATATTAAAAAAATAAAAAATAATACTAATAATAGCTAATAAAAAAGGGTTATTTTTTAATTTCTTTTTCTTTATTTTTTATAATAGATAAAAGAAATATTATAATTTCCTATTAAGGTATACACAGACTTTTACTCGTTTAGTTCACCCATCTATCTCTGCCAAAGAGTCATCATATCATGCAGTTCAGGGTCTGACTCGCCATCGTTATGATAATACCAAGATCTATAGGGCCTGCGTTATTTTTCCCAAGCCTCTCCGTATTGGGTTGCAATTTCCAGGTCATTGCATGCACTCGTTGATGCATTGTTCTGCAGGAAATCAATATTGCAACTCCCCTCCCTACAAAGACTCGTCGAGGTGCTTGGCGCCAAGGTTATAATCACGGGCCGCGAGTCGCGGACCGCCGTACCTGCAGAATCGCTGCAGAAGACTTTTGTGGAGGCAGGGGTCTACTCAATGTACCGGTACTTCGTCCGATGAGGTTGTGTTATGCTGAACC
Source organism: Neopestalotiopsis rosae (assembly GCA_023078685.1). Taxonomy (NCBI): domain Eukaryota; kingdom Fungi; phylum Ascomycota; class Sordariomycetes; order Amphisphaeriales; family Sporocadaceae; genus Neopestalotiopsis; species Neopestalotiopsis rosae. The sequence goes on along the minus strand of JALGAS010000012.1, from coordinate 741,169 downwards.
AGGACGTCTGCAATCCTCTCTCGTAACATAGCAGACGGGGAGTAAGTCATCCGCCACTTTTTCGAGTTTCTTCTAAGCTGCATGTCCTCAATGTTGACTCTCGTTCTCCCCAGCACCGAGTTTTGAGGTCACTGCCTTGCCTAGCTGTCCTTTGGTGCCTCTCTTTCCACATCTCAACAACATCCGCTACTATCATGTTCTCGATCACGGCGTCCGCGCCGCTTCTACTGCTGTCTTTTCTAGTTCGACCAGCATTCGCTCTGACCGGCCAGTCAGATTTTGCAATCCAGGCCAGCCAGACCGACCTGGTGACGACTGCTACGGACGATTACACATGCTCGAAAACCAAAGCCTGCGACCTCGGGTGCTGCAAGCTCGACGACACGGGTGTGGGCGTGTGCGGCGCCGGGCCCGAATTCTGCGATGCTGATGTCTGCTACTCGCAGTGCTCGTGGAAGAGCGAGTGCGATCCAGGCTGGGGCATCCAGTGGAGCAACGCGTCAACGTGCCCGCTCAACGTGTGCTGCAGCGACTTTGGCTTCTGCGGCACCACGGCCGACTTCTGTAACGGCAAGGTCGTGTCAAAGCCCGAATGCTCTGGTCGCAGCTCGGATACAAGGACCATTGGCTACTACGAGGGCTGGAATGGTCAGCGGCCGTGTGGCACGATGCCCCCCGGCGACATACCCCTCGGCTACTACACGCACATTTTCTACTCGTTTGCCCTCATCGACCCTGACAGCTTCCATGTGGTAGCGATGGACACCGAGACGGCATCGCACTATAGTGAGGTGACAAGCCTCAAGGCGCGCCAGTCAGGCCTCGAGGTCTGGATCGCCATCGGTGGGTGGGCCATGAACGACCCAGGCCCGTACCGCACCGCCTTCTCCGACATGGCATCCAGCGAAGCCAACCAAGACGCCTTCTTCGACTCACTCGTCACCTTTCTGCTGCAGTACGGCTTCGACGGTGTGGATATCGACTGGGAGTACCCCGTGGCCGACGACCGGGGTGGTGTGGAGGCCGACTATGAGAATTTTGCGACCATGCTGCGGCGGATGCGCGCCCACCTCAACGGCTCCGGGCACAAGTTTGGAATCAGCATCACTCTTCCTGCCTCTTACTGGTACCTGCGCGGCTTTGACATTGTGAACTTGGAGCCGCACGTCGACTTTTTCAACGTCATGACATACGACATCCACGGCACCTGGGACAGCACCGTAAAGTCACTGGGCCCGTACGCCTTTGCCCACACCAACATGACCGAGATCGACCTGGGCCTCGAGTTGTTGTGGCGCAACAATATCAATCCTGAGCGGGTCAATCTGGGTCTTGGCTTCTATGGCCGCAGCTTCACCATGAAGGATCCGTCCTGTATGGCAGCCGGATGCGAGTTCACTGACGGCGCAAAAGGTGGCGAGTGTACTGGAACCCCTGGGGTTCTGTCGGCCGCTGAGATTGTCAAGATCCTCGAGCGCGACGATGCCAAGATGACCCTCGACGAAGCTGCGGCTGTGCAGATCGTGACCTGGGACTCGGACCAGTGGGTATCTTGGGATGACCAGGTCACACTCAAGACAAAGCAGGACTTTGCCAACCAGCGCTGTCTTGGAGGAACCATGGTTTGGGCCATAGATTTGGATGACGGCACACTGATTGGCGAGCTGGGAGCTAACATGGGTCGGCCGAAGGCGCAGGTCTACAACGGCACGTACGCTATGGCGGACAGTGCCACCTACGTAACAGGTGGAGATAGTGAGCTATGAATTCAGAATCATTTTGCGGTGTCATGTATTCTTTTGTGCAAATCAAGCAGTCATGATCACGAAATAGTCATGAGTTCAAAGAAATTGAAGATGTCAGTGAAGTTTACCCTATTGGATTGCAAACCTAGGCCAGTTTACCAAGTTCGGAAGCTCAATTATTAACTAGGATTATCACACTGCTTATTCTTCTTCAAGGCGAAGTTCTTCTTCAAGTTCGTGTACCACTTGCTCCTCTTGTCATTTGGCAATATGGCAGGAGCCTGCTTGCCAGCGAAGTTAGTGTCTTCGTACAGGAAACGAATTCCTGCTATATCTCCCTTGGATGGAATCGCATTGGTATGCATTTTTGCGCCGTCATTCCGAAGCAATACCGGCGTTCGCTGATCGTACTCCTCTGGGTCCTCGCTGGGGTTGGTGGGAGGCCGCGCTGGGCCGCTACCGCCTGCGCCAGAGGGGTACAGCATGATGGAGTCCCAGTCTACATGCTTGTAGTCGTTAGCCACGCTCGGAATCGACCCGGTGTACAGGTAATTGGCCTTGATGGGCAGCCAGTCCGCCGCCGAGAAGCCATGGGTGGTCGCCGCTTGCTGACTCAGGCATATATCTTTCATGATCTGATCCGCTTCGGGGCCGGCACCCTTCTGTTGAACGATCTTGCTGCGCACGGTATAGTAGTCTGTGAGTGCCGAGCAGTCAAAGTTGTTGCCAAAAACTTTGCCTTGCAAATCGGGGTCCATCGTATTGCCATATGGGATACTCCAGAACAGCGGGTTTTGGTGCTCATGGAAAAGGCCCCAGGCGTGGCCTACTTCGTGCGCAATGTTTGCGACAACATTTAGCTGTCCTATGTCGTCGCGCGTCGAAAGGATCATTACCGGGCCTTCATACCAAGGTTCATCCGCGTTGAGGGGCCGCCGGCCAGGGGTTGTCATGAGGCCCCCTTCAGCGCTGTACGAAACCACGAGGATTTTGTCGCGTTGTGAATTTCGCGTGCACTGAAGCATTAGGTGTCAGCTGTCTTCGTTTCATGATCGTATTACAAGATGTGTAGCTCAAAAGATGTTGGTTGCCCGAGCTCTAGAATTTGGGAATTGCTGCATGAGTAACGTACCTTGGTGCCTGGATCTGCCACCTGCTTATACTTGTATGCCAGCGAATTGAGCCCCGATGAGCCGTCTTCAAAGCCGGCATACCACATGTTGAATGCAATCTCAAGTGGTTCCTCGAGCTTATCGCGACTCTCAGTCGTGTCGTAACAGTAGCTGATGGTCTTGTCTGGCCACAGGTATGCAGGCCATTCTCCCGAACCCGGTCGAATTCCGAACCAACGCTTGTTGATCTTGCCAATAGTGTTGTTGCTAGCTATGTTGCGAATGGCATAGCCGGCCTCGTCGACAGGGAGAGCTTCAAAGCGACGGCGATCCAGCTGCAACTCGTGGCGGAGAGGCGACTCCCAAGCCCGGCTACCACCCAACACCGGCCAGGTAAAGGCAGCGAGAGCGATTAAGACAACATGAACCAACATGATGGCACAAATGATGATAGTGACTGGACAGATATGAACCAGAATCAGAGAACTCAAGAGAGAAAGGATCTTGGACGATAAGCTGCGAAACCTGGAGACGCAGGCTGCGCGTGGGCAGGAGTAGAATACCTGAAGGCATGTGCGGACTACCAGCCCAAGTACAGTAAGAACCCGTTTTGGCGTTTTCAGAGAAATTTGAGTGAGGCATGTACCAGTACCAATGACAGTTCCTGCGTGTGACTGATTGCCTTGCAGCGTGGGCCCCTGCATCAATTTCAAATGGGGCTGTCGGGCCGCTCCATGAACATGCCGAGCACAATTGTGTAGGCGGCCGGGCGGGGCCGATGTAACATCGATTTAACTATAAACTGGTTACTGTTGGCGGCGCGGGCGGTGCAGAAAAACGGCACATCAGCATAACGCTGAAGGATTGCTGCATTTGCACATTCAGGGGAAATTCGCCAAGACTCGACAGTGAGGTTGGGGTAGCATTTCTACGTGATTCCTTCCCACCTTGGTGAGGCTTTTATCGAATCCTTGTGATAATTCATGTAGAAATCATTCATCAATCATACCATCCATGGTCAGCTGGTCTTTTATTGAACAATCTTGGCGATACATCTGAAGGGTTGAGCCCGGGACGAGCGGAAGACTGAAGTGCGCATGTGCTGGACGTGCAGTGAGCAACATTCGCAATCCGCGGGTGCACTCTTCGAACCAAATCGTGGCCTACCGGTGTGTCTTGATCGGTAGATTGACCCTTCGACTGCTGCCCGTCTCACCCTTGGAATCTGAAGTTCATTTCACGTACCCGTTTGCAGTTCTCCCACCTCCGCAGTGCAGATTCCAGTTCAGATAATCCTACATCGGTCACCATCACTGTACGGTGGTGCGACTCCTCACGATGATGGACCTCAAGACGCTTTTCCTCGTTGTGGTCATTGTCGCTACCGGACGACTAGCACAGGCGCAGACAGCATCCACGCCGCCTGGGCCAACCTTCACTGGCTCTCCATCCAACTGCAACAAATGGTATGTTATTACCGATGGTGATAACTGCGGTGCGGTCGAGGCCAAGTTCGAAATCACCCATGAACAATTTATAGCTTGGAACCCAGCTGTATCTAACGACTGCCTGACCAATTTCTGGCTCGGCCAGGCATACTGTGTTGGTCTGAGCACTGCCACGCCAACCTCGACGACAGGACCATCGTCAACGTCAACTAGAACCTCGTTGCCAGATGCAACGACCCCACCGGGTCCGACGTTCACTGGTTCCCCATCCAACTGCAATAGATGGTATCTCATCGAGGATGGCGACAATTGCGGCATAGTCGAGGCCAACTTCGGTATTACTCACGACCAATTCATCGCGTGGAATCCGGCCATTTCTGATGACTGCACAACCAACTTCTGGATCGGCCAGGCGTACTGCGTCGGCTTGGGGTCCGAGGCATCTTCCACCACCATCACCACCAGTTCGTCCACTATCACCTCGACCAGTCCCTACTCAACCCGCTACCCTGTTACCAATCAGACAATCACTGCACCATCAACCAGCGAAGCCTGGCCGCCGAGCAAAACACAGGCCGGGCAGCCGAGCTACTGCAATAATTGGCACTTTGTGGAGGGAGGTCAAACGTGCAACAATATCATAGGCCTTTATGCCACGTGGATGTCGGCAAACGACTTTTATGCGTGGAATCCGGCCGTCGGCCAGGACTGCTCCGGCTTGTACGTGAACTATTGGGTATGTGTAGGCATCAGACCCCAGACACAGATCTCGCTGCCGTATGTGACGGGCAATGCGACAGTCGAGGTGCCCTCCTACTTCACCTGGACCCCCGCACCCACGCCGACAGATCCGCCCAACTTTGACGTGCCGACGCCTACACATGGTCCGCTGCCATCAAATTGTATTGCTTACTTCCAGGCTCGCGCTGGCGACACATGCGCCAGCGTTGTCGAAGAGTACCCCATGGTGACCAAGGAAGAATTCCTAGCCTGGCACTCCTTTCTCGACGGTAACTGCAACGGACTATGGACGGGATACTGGTACTGTGGTGTAGCCTTTGATTGGGACAACATGCCCATGCCACCGACTGTCACAACCAAGCCGACTCCCGTGCCTTCGGGTATCATATCCAGTTGTGCCGCTTGGTACATGACCACCGGTGCCGACACATGCGCCCGAATTTCTGAAATGTTTGGTACTTTCTCCGAGGCCGACTTCATCAGCTGGAATCCGTCCGTGGGAAGTAGCTGCTCTGAAATCGTCATGAACATGTATTACTGCGTTGGCATCCCAGGAACGCCGACGACGCGAACGACGCCAATCTCCAAGCCGACGATACCTCCGGCAGGCGATCTCCCGACCCAAGACGGTATCGTAGCCAATTGCAGCAGCTATTGGCTCGTTTCGAGGTCCGACACATGCGACTCGATCGTCTCTCGCAGTGGTATCGCCCTCGCTGACTTCAAGATCTGGAACCCCGCCGTCGGGGACGCGTGCGACGGCCTTGAGCCCGACTTCTACGTCTGCATTAGTGTCGTTACGAACACAACAGCATCGGTCACCGTGCCCACCTCTACCACAGCTGTATCCAGCACTACCACAGCAGTGTCCATCACTACCACATCTGCACCCACTACCACCACAAGCAGTGGGGTTAGCGCCACACCCACGCCAGTTCAGGACGGCATGGTGGGTGGATGTAAGAAGTTCTATTTTGTCCAGCCTGGTGATGGATGCTGGGCTATTGCCAACGATCAGGGTATCGCTCTCAGGTAAGTATCTCACGTCCCCCACGCTTGCTTACTCCTTTTCCACTCTTAAGCAAAGTTGACTTTTAAATCGCTGGCTAATCACACCGCATCTACAGCGACTTCTATTTGTGGAATCCTGCCGTGAACAATGGCGGCGAGTGCGCTGGACTTTGGTCAGATGTGTACGTGTGTGTCGGAGTGTAACTGTTTAAGCAATGTACTCAGATTCTGTCCTTCGTCAGGCAGACCAGAAATCTAGAATTCGTGAATGTATTATAGTAAAATCAAAAGATGTGATTAACTGTAGCGCGCTCTTGCTATTCTACTCGTACCTGTCTTTTTGCTAGATCCAGGTCACCACAGGACCGTTGACGCATACGCTCTTCTGTGCGGTTTGTCGTCAAGGCCGCCCCAACTCAGGTCACTTTCCACGCCTTGCTTGATGTAGTAGAAGAAAGATTCCTCAATGGAATACCGTAGCCAAACACCCCTACCGTCTCCCCATTCTTCTCCTCGTTGCTCTTTTTCGAGACCAAGACCCTCGAGATCGCAAAAGACATTCGATGGAAGCTCTACTACAACGTGTTCCTTCCGCTGTGGTGCAAAGGATGCCACAGCTTGGGCAAGAGGCTGCAGCAGCAAGCGCTGAATTTCCGGTAGGCGAGCCTTCGGGCGAGCGCTCGAGTCGTTGTAGAGATAGTCTGAGAAGGAAATGACCAGGGAGCCAAGGTTCGGAAATGCAGCCGTCAGCCCGGCCAGGTCAGGGAGCTGCCGCAGTTTATTCTTCTCATCGCTGCGTGAAAGTGGTGGCATGGACACGTCACCAAAAAGTAGAACGTCCAGCCCCATTTCAAGCGACCTTGTATCGGCCAGACGCTGCGAGAGGAGTAATTGCCGTCCGACGTTAGGGGCGACAGGATCACTATCGGGGTGACCGAGCAGCGCGCTCAGAAAGTCTCTCCCGACAAAGAATGTGTTCGTCGCGTAGAGTACTTCGATGCCCTCTATATATGCCTGGCGGCACGCACACAGCCAGCCCAGGACGCCGATCTCAGCATCGCACGCCGCTTTATGTAGGTTCAGCACTGCTGGGGCAGGCGGCTCTGTCGGCCAAAGTTCGCACATCATCGCCTCGCCACGAAGGCATTCGTCGCGCCAGGGCCACTGATATGGCGAGCGTCCGTGGGTTATGATGCGGCGCTCCAAGGGTGAGCCGTGGGGGAGGAGCCGATGGCAAACGGAGCCGTGCCAGCGCCACTCCCACACCATGTCCTTCTCCGGGACCGGAACATTTCCATTCATGACAACGCGAGACAAGCTCATGGGAGCCCATCCGCGGCCGTGCTCATACTCGACTGGGGAGTAGCCCGAAGATCTTGGCCGTTGCCCGCGCGGGACGAGCCGCAGGTCGAGATGGAGCGTGCGGTCACCGAAGGCAGTCACAAGCACGCGCCGGCGCAACTCTGGTGGAAGTCGCGCAAAATTGCCGAGCGCTGCGACAAGATTTTCGGTAGCAGTAGAATTGAGAGTCGCGGGAGGCGTGATGGGCCGCCGCTCAGCAGGAAGAAGAGGAAGAGGTGGCGGTGGCTGTAGTCTGTCAGCATCATTGTCCTGATCGCCGCGGCGCTGAATCCGGCCTCGAATTGTGTCTAGCAAGCGGCGCATTCTCGACATGATTGGCGGTTATGGATACGATTAATTGACTTGTTGGTTGGACAGGAGACAAGAAGGGAAATCAACTTGGGGTTTTCGTCCTAGCTCCTACCATATAAGGAAGATGCAAGGGGTCACGTGCGCCAAGTCTGCAAGCATGCTCAGAGCCCAGGCATTATTGATGTAACACATTATTGTCAGAGCGGTTCGTTGGTAATAACTCATTTCAGCGATGAAATGCCACCTCGTATGTGTCAGAATAGACAGTTTTCTGTCGTGATGAGAACTCCAGCCAGTGAGTCATTACAAAGAGACGTCAAGATGTGGAAGGATGCCGTGCTTACTTGTCATTCATGCTATCAGATACTTACTTTGGAAAACAAGCATTTAATAAAAAGAAAGCAGTCGGATTCATAACAAATTTTACAGTATCATGCTTGGAGGTTGTAACAGGCTGTATATAAGTTAAGCCGTGGCCCGACCAGTAAGAAAGTATAACCTCTTAATGCAGAACAAAACGAACGGGCGTCCATTGGCAAACACTTTACTAGTATCAAAGCCTGGTCCGTTGTAGAAGCTCAGCTCTTTTCATTGACAACCCCATGGGTGAACCCCTCTTGCGAAGAGCTTGATAGCTCCAGAGCCGACCCGAATATCTAGCAATCAGAAGCCTATGGCATCTACGGAGATGAACACCGAGGCAAGATGAAGCAAAGTTCTCATGGCTCAAACGGTGGGTCATGATTGATTGGTCAAAATACCAGCTTGCTTGTTGAGCCAGGCCAACAAAAAGTCTAATATCGCAACCTGGCACAAATTCCCTCGCCCCCCTCTCCTCTTGATCATCTATCCAATTGAGCATTTCAATAATGGATCTGGTATCCAAGAAAAGAAATTTACATTAGCACAAACACTTTTGCTCGCTTAGAATACAGACGCTCTCAGCCTACAGACGCAAGGAATAGCCGGTCTTACGGTCAAGGTTCACGTTGCCCAATAATAAATTTTAGATAGCCATGAATCTCAACGCTTTCTCCAATAATGTTATCAAAATGCTCGTGACTGTTTGATGGCTTCGTCAAGACTAATGATTACAGGTGCATTGAAATGTCAAGATACCAGCTGAGATAGAGATACGCACTACCTCACGTGCATCCATCAATCGTCCAGTCCCGCACAGTTCTCCGATGTGACGTCTGTGATTTCTGTCCAATCGTATGGATCCGTCCAGATCAAGTCATAGGAGTCATCAGGATAACCATCAACATCATCGGCACCAAGAGCTTCGGCAAGGTTGTTGAGTTGTTTGTGTTCCCAGCTGAAAATGTGTCAGTTTGTCTCGATCGATTGATACTTATTGCTTACCAAATTAGTATGTTGCCACCTCCGCTGTAACCTTTGACGACGTCCGCGACACAATCCTCGTCATCACGGTCACATGACGTATCGACTGTCAATCCCAGATCTGTAGCTAGTGGCAGAACCGTATCGTATGGTCTTTGGCGCTTTCCACCTGCACGTCATGTCAATATGTTGTTTTCTTCGAGAGAGAATAGGCCACTCACTGTCAAGCGGAGTCTGAGCCATGATGTGTCCGATATTGTACGCCGAGGCAGCGCCAAAGACGGTGCGCAAGCATTGTGCGCGCTGTTCGCCCTGTACACTCAGACCATTCTCATCGTCATCCTCTGGTTTCTCTCCATGGCGAATAAAGTATACTGTCGGCGTAGCGGCCAACGCAGTGGTTGCCAGGAGTAGGAGAGGAGCAAAGAGCATTGTGACTGAATGAGAAAAAAAAAAAAAAAAAAAAGGAGTGTGCTTAACGTCGCAATGGCAAAAATCAAGGTCATGCCCAGCTTCTTTATATAGCGACCGACGAAACCAGGATACCCATCCAGGTGCTGCCGCTTTCCGGACATCTTGGCTTCCATTGGCTCCAGCAAGCGTCCGGGGAGACAGGGATCATGTCGATCATTGCTTGTTGCCGATCTACTGTGGAGAGCTGGCGCCGATGCTAGCTTCCGCACGTGTTTGTGCAGCTGGGCATCATTCGGCACAGTACATGCGAGAGGAGCCTTGCGTCAATGATGATGCGAAAAGGATTGAGAAGAGGATCGACTTTGAGTAGTATAGTACGATGGGCTGAAAGTTCCTGCTCCACACTCAGTACCAGAACATCCACGCATGCGCGACTAGTGTATCGTGATGATGTGAGCCACCATTGTACCTTTTCGGGATACCGAGGCGAGTCGCCCCACCTCTTTGATTTTATGATCATTTAGTCGTCCCTTAGATGACACCAGACTCTCCGTCCAAAGAGGGAAAGAAAAAATGTTTAGAAACTTCAAGTTACGTCAATAGGCATATTACTCTATTTCCTGTCATTATACATCGATACTTGGCTAATATCAAACTCATTGAATATAAAGATCGACTTTTGGAGCTCACTAATTTGACTGAACGGAACGATGGAATATGTTTTGTATGGCAAATATCATGTTTGAAAAGTCACATTAGGTGTGGTTTGTTCTGCTAAACCAGATTGTGTCGAATTGGTGAGTCAAGAAATACTGCATCATATGAGCGTAGAATAATGGAGAACTCACAGCTGCCGTCGTTTATGAGGTCGAAAGTAAGGAACCTTGCAGATGTTTGACGACGGCCGTGATATTCAAGTGGGCGAGGCGCATATTACGCTAGGGCTTCACTACCCAAGGTTACGAGAATGATTACAACTCCTTTTGATCATGTTACAAATGCGAACCGAGGCTCCACTGGATTAATCCCAGGACAATCTGCCGCAAATTCTGTTTTGATGTTATTGTTGTATGCAAAAGGCTTTTAATCAAGAGATAATAATTGATTCAATTGCAGGCTCGAATAGCATATAGTCAAAACATCTAGATCCCAACGTATGCTTGATTATTCCCTTGGGATAATCAAATTCGAATAATCCGCTGATAATCCGCACAAACCATCGCCCGCCCACCCAAATCTGCCCTAGTGCCACGGTAACTTAAAGGAAAGAGCCAAGCTGAAGCTATCCAAGAAGCCTTCTTCTCCCTTCTTCTTCTTTATCATCATCATCGACCAAGAAGCATTCCGCAACAACTGGTCGAACCCCATCGCGAAAATGCCTCCCCCATACCACAACAGAGCGGGCATTGGCCCATCACATTTCTCCAACAATCAAAATCCCAATTCTCGCTGGCGGGACAACAACCGCAGCTACAATTCCCATCAAAATAACAGAACAATTTCCCAATACGAAGACCGTCGACCGCAGAGTCGTGGAAGATCATACCAATACGAGGACCGCCGACCACGGAGTCGTGACAGATCATACTACCCATATGAGGATCGTGGCAGAATTCCCTATACAACGGAGTCTGCGACGGTCAATTTCAACCAACGGCCACGAAGTCGCGATTATCGCAGCTATAGTCAAGATCATCGAGGGCGCAGCCACAGCCGTGATCGAGATTATAGACGGCGCAGTCCTGATCGAGTCTATAGACCGCACAGTCCAGATCGAGTCTATAGACCTCGCAGTCCAGATCGAGACTTTAGGCAGCGCAATTCTGATCGTCGACGTAATCCCGCTCCACCACATCCCATCATCAGAAACAACGATCGAGGGGCATTCCCACCAAGAGTTCAAACGTACGAAGTAGCCCCTCCTGAATCCTGGGAACCTCTCAGCAAGGTGGAGTTCTTCCGTCGTTGGAGGAATGACAGAAACACAATTCCCAAAATGCCCGACGACCGCAGTATCATCTGGCACAAACAGTGTGGCCAAGTACATGCCCCAGAGCGCTGTAGAGGGCCTCTCACGAGAGGCCTCTTGGCCAATTGTGTCTTCTGTGGTGGCATAGATCACAGCACGGATTCATGCTTCTATTTTGTCTTCGTCCTAAAGAAGCATCGCGCCATGGTCAGGATCTACTTGCATGTCTATTCCAGACAAGGATTGCCACCAGTCGCCAGCACCATATCCTTTGAAAAAGTTCCCATCGGCCCATTGTCCGTGTGCAAGATTCCCGTCCTCTCAAGAACTGCATCCCGGTTATATGTCCAACTCCAGATTGAGCTCGACGTAGCGGCGGGGAGAGGCCAACGCCATTACCACACCTTTGACTACGCTCGCTTGGGCTCACAGGACGAAATTATTCAATGGCTTCCACGATCAGACCCCTGCCTCGGCGATCTGGTCACCAATGGCCCGCCTGCCAATCGCCTAAGCCATGGAGGATCCCAAGAGCAAGGTCGCCCCTCAGACGCTCATCCTTACAACGAGAACTGGGCCATATTTGTGAATGATCATTTCCCACGAAGATCCTTCGTAACGCCGGTTGTGATTCCAAATTGGGTGATGGATGAGGACGGCGAACATCTCCTCGAGTACCCTCCTGGCTTCGTCGAACCCGCCATTCTTTCAGAGGACGACCCTCTTGATATCGAAATGCCGGATTGGGATGACAGCAACAGAACCGAAGGGCGGACCATGACACTAGCAAACCAATCAACAAGCAGGACCGTGGAACGGCCTGCGATATTTTCATCAACAAGTAGGACCGTGGAACGGCCTGCAGTATTCCCATCAACAAGCGGGACTGATGAACGGTCTACCGCAGCAGAGTATCCTCAAATGTCAGTTGGAGGAAACTTCAGTGGGGAGAGCATGAAGAACGAACCGGAAGGTTCTAATCATAACAACATCAAGGTAGAATGGGAAGATCCTAAGATTCTCAACATCAAGGCCGATCCAGAAAACTTGTCTTGAGCTTCGACAAAAGACAACCTCCCATACAAAAAGGCCTGTACAAGGACAAATTCCCAACCATGAGCACATGTACATAGCGATGAATCGAGGACGATCATACGCACGCACCTAGACCCAGGATTGGGCATTATTTTCCCACCTTTTGACCCAGGACTGGGCATTGTCTTTCCATATTTTGACCCAGGATTGGGCATTGTCTTTCCGCCTTAACTATGACCCAGGACTGGGCATAATGCGACTTTTCACCTTGTGAACCATGAATCGAGAACCGATCATTTATAGACCATGCACAGAACATAGCACAGAAAGTGGCAGGCTTTTCTCTTCGTCCACTGGAGAGTTTTTGTAGCTAGTCACAGTGATTCAATGTTGAGCATTCTCCTACCAAATTTACGATGCCTTGTGACTGTGAAGAGTTTAGAAAATTGCATGCAGACTATTATATTAGCTGTTAAAGTAAAAACCAAAATTGACGAAAGTCAATCGGGTGGGTGCAGCTGAATTAATGCAGGCGCTTGAGCCTTGGCGTGTACTCCATGGTGTTGGCAAGTCCCCTTGCGAATGGCAGAAATTGCGCGCAAGATCTTCCTGGGGATCGGTTTGACAAATTCAGTTTTCGGGCAGCGAATATGGGCGGTTCTATGCGAGATCATATATCTTATGGCAGTTTTACCGACGATATCAAGCGGTTTGAGCACGCCTTTTTAGCATTAGTGCCCGGGAAGCTGCCTAAATGGACCCCCAGCAGCGCATTATGCTTAAATTTCATTTGAGGCTCTCGAAAATGCTGGATATCTCGCATCCCATCTTTCTCTTCGTATACTAGAGAGTTTTCGTAGCTATTCATAATAAATGAACGTGTCGCGTTGTTCTACCAAATTTTTCAATGATATGCGATGCTGATATGACTTCCTCGTAATGATACTAACCCTCCATAGTCTTGTTAATAAGTTTTGTTCCACTCCTCTACTACCTTACTCGTCCTTGGGTCGTTTTGATATCAAGATGCAGCTGTTACAACGACCCTTTTGGCCAAAGTTCATTCATTCCATGACCTTACGGTAGCTGAAACGGCAGCGGTCTCTGTCCAGCTCCCTACAAAGTTGTGCAACATCTCGACCGGCCGCTCAAGTCATGCAACTTTTAGTAGACGGCCTTAGAGAGTTCACCCACGTCGTACTCAAGCGTTTTAGCAGTACTGAGCTCTTGTTCTACGATTAGCATCCCGGAATTTGTGCGGTAACGCGGATGAGAAGTTCAGCGGTATGGCGGTGGAAATGGCAGGATGTGTATAGGGCGGTCTGACAGCTGAAACCACCCATGAGAAAAAAAATGAAAAAAATAATGGAGGATCTAGGATTCGAACCTAGGACCTCTAGCATGAATCCCAGCTGGTCAATTGGGTAGGGTCAGCACCTGCACCGGTCACTGACACCAATACCCGCCAGCACTGAAGGGACATCCCCGGCACCGGGCGATTTCTTGCCAGTGTGCTACCACTGCACCAATCCCCCAATTCGTTATTTAGAAACGACGTTTTCTTTGGATAAGAACTGCATACTCATTGCAGGTTACGCGCCCACACAACACGCAATGTATTAGACATTGGGCTGAAACGGCATTTGTATCCTAGCTGCTGCAGCCACACTGTTGATATTTTCATAGAAGTTCTGGCTCGCCCTCGGAACCATGCCGTCGAAGCATAGCATCCCAGTCCTGATCTACCACCATAGACCCTCGGTAAAGCATTCGAGTCAGTTATGATCGAGAGGATTTCGTATGTGGTAGGGGGGGGGGGGGGGGGGGGGGGGGGGGGGGGGGGGGGATTGCTGCCCACACGAGACAAGATGTAAAGATTATGTCATCCGATCTCTCAGATAAATCTGGAGTATCATAGCTGGGTGGGTTTATGCTAACTCGTCAGATTTTCATGACATACTTGCATGAACATCCTCCACATCCTGCGAAAGCCAAAGTCCGGGTAAACGTTGTATGAAAGCGAATATGTTCGGATTTCCAGTAAGGCATTCACAATTGGCACCCCCCAACTACGGACACAAAGTGTGACCGCGATCTACGTCGAGCCATGAGTGACGATACTGACAAGTTTAATTACTCGACACTACTACCACTATACGCCGTACTAGGGTCTACCTATGTCTCAGCGATTGACGCCGTTCCTCTATGCGACATTCCCTCTATTTTCAATAACCTGACGACTGTATTTCCACATATTATCTCGATAAAGTTTAGCTTGCGCCGACGTCAAGCCCGGGCACATGCGGTCCAGACAGCTGATACTCGATTCTATTTGCTCGAGTGTCCTCGACATATCAACCTGGAACATGAGCTCCTCGCAGAGATGTAACGCTTGCATCGTGGCGATATCCTCAAGACTATGGCCCTGCTCAATGACTGGAGCAGATTGCCAAATAGTGTGCATAAGCATCCCAAGATCTTCGTCGCCGAATAGTTCTGTCCATTCTTCGACTGAGATGCCCTCCAGGTCTTGGCACAGATGCGAAAGCTCCGGTCGCAGTGGGTAGATGGGAACACCGACGAACCAAAGCGGCGCTTCCTGCTCGAACATTGATACCATCTTTCTTACAATTGGACTCGACGTGTCCGCTCCGGACCATCCCCATATTCGTAGTTTCTCGGCGGATTTCAGTTTTGAATCGCTACTGTCGGCTCGTATCTCGTTCTCTGCATAGTCCCCGCAGAACCGGAGGAGAAGCTCTTCTACAGCCGAAAGATCCCCCATGTCCAAAGAAGACATTTTTTCCAGTGTGAGTCGCGTCTGATCTCTAGCAGGCAGGAGCAGTCTGGCTAGTTGATGTAGATACTTGAGCATGGACTGGCAGAGATCTGGGTGCGACTGGTTGACCCGGAATAGGACCTGACATATGCGCACGCACGGTGGAGCGTTCTCGAGAAATGAACGACCCCTATCCAAACAAAATTGGATCACGCTGAAGCCGTAGTCTACGTGACCATTTCTCACCATTGTCAAGGCGGCGTCGACTAGGTGAAACCAGCGGTCGTTCAGGAGAATCAACGGTTTCCCGCTGCTGCGTTTCTCTGACTGCTCCGGCGCCGGTCTTAGAATCCCAGAAACGTCGTCTCGAAATACTCGCAATAATTGCTCCGGATTTTGCAGTTTTGCAGGAGGGCTCAAAGCCTGAGCCGTTGGATTTGGACATGTCTGCAACGGCCATGGCGCTTCTGTATATGCCGGTGCCGCTGAGGTAGAAGCTGCTGTGATTGCCATCGCCACGGCTACCTTGAATTGGGAATATCTCTCCGGCGGCAATCGACGAACATAAGTGTCGATTCTATCCATCCGCGACGATACGGCGCCCGGATTTGTCAGACAGCGATGCGCTACAATCTTGACGACTTGGTCGTGACTTAGGCGCTTCTTCAAGTTCCATTTCCGAAGATGATGCTTGTACATTCTCATGCTGTACCGGGATTGGCAAAGTGCACTCTTTTCATCATCTGAAGCGCAAGGGGCAACTCACGTCGCGTGAAAGTTGTGGTTGGTCTGCACTAAAGTGAATGTCAGTATCATTACGGGATCATAGACTTGCGATCGTGACCGACTGTAGTGCATGACCTCCTCCAAGGTGAGGCCCTGGCCTAGGTACAACTCGGTCAGGACATCGCGATTGGACTCCCAGTCCACTGGCCGGGCCCACTCATGTAAAGGCATGGGGGTGGTCGAGCAATATCGACGTGCAGATGCTGTTCCGTTTTGCGGGGAAAATCAGATCGGATGCCGCCAAGTGTGTAGCTATACAATACCGCCAAGAAAAAGAAAAAAGTATCACTGGCGAATGACCGAGATAGAAAGCCGTGGCGAGAGAAAAGTGTCCCGTTATCAAGGTGACTGCCGTCTATTTTTGGACCAGATAAAAAGGAGAAGCAGGTTCGGCAGACTTCCTTTGTGGCTCGGGGTCGCTTAGGTGATCTCCGAGTTGTGATGAACCCACTAAAGTTGGTTTCCCCGCACCTTGCAGCGCTGTTTAACGGGAAGACCCCCTAGTATCTTGTGCTAGCAACGCCTGTAAGCCGGATCAAGTATCCGCTAGTGTCTCCAGCCTGTACTGCTGATTGAACGCCGAAGATGGCGACTTGGACGAAGAACAGACACACCCTCAGGTTTCAACATTGAATATGCGACCTATTCAAGTATTATTGCCTCTCTAGTGAGACTATGGCGAAGGGCAGGACTTGACCATAGCCAGCGCAAGCGATCGGGAAAGTCTACATGGTGGGCTCGCTTGTCGGAGGGGCTGTTCCGGCCGCGTCCTGACTCGCTTGGCCTGTAGGATCTCTTGTCAGCAACCTGCTTGACGACCTTTTATCTTCATGATAGCTGGCTGACCTCGAATTTGAGCAGGCACTACGTGATATTTTATTAGAGACTCTTTAGGATCTCTTCTGCTGCTTTATCTCTACCGGTATTCTCTGGATATCTGCAAGCTAGTTCGGCCGCCCTGGTTCTGGTCTTTTCAGCATCAGGACCTAGAATAACGTTCACCAAAGCCGAAGCCAATTCCTCACGTTTCCATCTCGGCCTGGCCAATTTGTTCCCCCAAACCCCGATGCCGAGGAGCTCAGCCCTGTTGGCAAAATCGTAGCAATCTGCCCATGGGGGCAGTAATACCTGCGGCACACCGGCACTTGAACCATCATGGTCAGTATAAGATTCACTTACGAAAACGCTAGGAATCAATGATATCATATACTCACCACAGAGCTTCATTGAAAGAGCTGGCTCCACCATGATGAACCGAACAGACAATATTCTTGGACTCAACAATGGAATTGGGTTCTGCAGTGAACCAGCCGGTGATTCGAACACGGTCCGAGTCCATCTCACTATTCAAGAATTCAGCCACCTTTGCCCAAGGACCTGACCAGTCCTGCTCGCCGCTCGACTGCGCTGGGCGATCGCTCCCGGTGACCGAATCCTTGCGTCCTAGCTTCCACAGAATCCGGAGCGGAGCTGTCTCCGCCCCATAATCAGACTTATCGGCCGCGACGAGGAGATCGTGCAACGCACCGGCAAGCTCGGCTGCTTCGTCCGCCGTGGCTGTGAGGTAAGTCCCCAGATTCACATAGAGAGCAGGCCCGCGCTGTAGCCATGCGTGTAGGCCAGGATCCACGTCTTCGAGAGCTCTAGAGGCTCGCACGATTGGTCCGACCGGTATAACATGCTTGGGGATATGGGCGAACGGGTAGTCCAGCTCGGGGCTGTTGGCGGCCATGACGCGCAGGCCCTCGGGCGGCGCCTGGAAAACACCGAGTTCACTAGGCGTCATCAGCTGGATATCGGGTCCGTAGCGACTCCGGAGACGGGCAACCACTGCGGCTCTCCGTTTGTCGGTGAGGACCATATACCCAGCCACCAGATTCAGCACAATATTGTACGGAATCAAGTGCCATGGCAGTGGAAAGGGCAATGCCGAACAGACACTGAAAGCCACGATTAGTCCAAACTCGCGCCATACTCGTAACTAGATGGCAGGAACATCTCACATCGGGTATTTCCACAGGACCGCCAGTGCCGGTTGCATGGGGACGACCAAATCCTTAATGGTATTCGGACATAGGACCATCCACTTCATGCGGCGGTAATGACAGATCGTCAATCCAGGGTTGAACATTGGCTCGACGACGACCAAGTCCGGTTGTACTTCGTCGATGATGCGCTCGACTTCCTCGCAAAGCCCAACAAACTCTTCCGGCTCCCATGGGGACATGGCTTCGGGAAAGGCCAAAATGGTTCGCGCCGTATTGTAGAGACCAGGCGTTAGGTCAAAAGTCTCCCTCGTGAGTGGCGTACGTGAGTAGGGCTGACCAAGGACGGGATGGAACACGATACCCTCGGATCTCCGAGGGTTTGGCGCCGTCTGAAGTGCATAGTCAGATAAGAGGCGCACCGCCTTGCCCAGTATTTCAAACGATGCAATGTGAATCTCAACATCCGCAGCCGCGTGCATGAGAGCGTGCGCGACAGCCAACACGACGTTGGCCTGTCCGTACTCGCTGTTCGTCAAGAACAGGATGCGCTTGGGTTTCGACATGTTTTGAACTGTGTATCGACTAGACTTCGTCAAATCGTGATCATGCGAGATGCTAGGTCGATAAGTATCCAGTCGACGGTCCGCCTTTTTCGATAATTCTACGTGGAGGCACGGAGATCAAGCAGGGCAGTTGTAGGTCCTGACTTACTTGCAAGAAAAAGAAGAAGCATTGTGAATGAAATGAAGGAGAATGAGAACCGACCAGTACAAAAGTGCACGCTTCTTATAAACGCGCATCATGTCAGCAAGCACAATTTCGCGTGCAGGCTGTTACGGAACAAACATATGATAGTGGCTTGTGCCATCCCAGTCGAGTATACATACAGGTGGATAGCCTGATACCCTCAAAGTATGTTTAGCGCTTACCTAGGACAAGATAACAGAGGGCATGATAGAGGCGCATGAGGCAAAACGATAGAATTTGTGTAAGCTACCAAGTCTGTTAGACGGCCGTTGCATACAGTGATCTGGACGTGGTTCCACATAAGACCGAAACGGCAACCCCGATCGCATGCCCCAATTAATCACTCGGACTCTGTCTATGCATTGTGTGAGGCCATGCAGGTATACAGGTCCAATCTCAGCTTGCCATCGTTCAGCTAACCAACAAATACATCTTCCAAGATGGGACCTTGATTGCTGCGCCGGAACAAGTCAACAGACCCTTGCCATGACGAAGTGGACGCATTGCATTCTGTACGAGCTGCTCATCTCTTAGAGGTTGAGAATAGCTGCAATCAAAGTATATTATTAACCAAGCAGCAGTCTGCGCATGGATATATTATAATCTATATTTTCCTCTCCTTTTATTTCTTTTATAATGTTTTTCTATTTTTAGGAACTTATTTAAGAAAAGTAAGCAAACTGCTTTATTTAAAGGAAATTTCTTAAGCATTTTTTATTTATTTATTTTTATTACTTTTACTTTTTCCATATTTTTATCCTTGGTAGTGCGCAGAGGTTTGATTGGTTGCATTATGTCACTCTTTCTCGCTTGGGTATTTTCATCGACAACTCGAACCACCGAATGAAATGACACCTGGTTTTGAAGCGTTCTTCCTTCACTATAAGTGCACTTGAATGATTTGGCCTCCCTCTCGAGGACTCGCACGGAAATTTCCACCAGTGGAAACGTATATCGACTTGCCATCCTTCGCCAATGCCACCGACGTGGGTTCCTTGAATATAGAGTCAGTCAGGCCACCAGCAAATGTTGTCTGGGCACCGTCGGGGGTGATCTTAAAAACCGCGGTCGAGTGTACGGCCACAAACGCATTTCCATCGTCGTCGAAACAAAAGTCGTCGTATATTTGCCGGACTTCGGGGCTTCGGGCTAGGATCTCGAAGTCACCAGTCTCGTGGCCGTATTCATTGACGCGCACCCTAACGAAAGTCCCTTGGCTCGAGTTGGTAAAGTAAATGTAGTCTCCTCGCGCGCGGATCCCGTTGATGCCGATGGGCGGTACCCCAGACGACGGATTGTGCACACCAGGACCGAGAGCGTAGTCCTCGAGCACAACGGTGACCTCGTGAGTGATAGTGTTGATGCAGAAGATGCGCCCATCGATTGAGTCGGCGCTCAAGAGCAAGTGTGGTTGGCGTGGTAGCGCCGTCATGCCATTCAGCGTGGCCGTATTTGGCACAGAGATACTATCGATCACCTTGCCTGCCTTGAGGGACACAATCTGGACACTCATTGTTCCTCTCTCAAAGGCAAAAGATGTATGCAGCCCGCCAGCTACGGCATATATGTCATTGCCATGACCAGGCAGAGGAGCTATACCCGTCAGAGCGGTAATAGGTTTCTCAAATGCGGTCACAAGCTTTGGCTGAGCACCTGGGATCATTGGATCAAGAGTGTAGAGAAGACCAGTGGATGACTCCATGGTGGTGACGAGGAGACTTCCATTTTCAAGAACGTGCAGGTTCTCCACGAATTCGGAAGGGAACCTGTAGATTTGTGCGAAAGCTGTACTATTGGTCATCTTGGCAATGACGCGCGAAACATTAGAAGACGAAGTGAGCGTTTGGAGAGTAAGGAGTTACGAGAGCTACTGGATACGAGTTGAGCCTCAATGAGAATGAATAATTTGAGTAATTTTGGGGGGTGCTTCCCAAAGGCGCGAGAAGAAATGTTGGTGTTAGTCATGCACGATGCACATGCAGGTCTGCGGCACTGCAAATCCTTGAATCATGATGTGATCGCTGTGCCTTGCCTTAGACCGTGGTCATCTGATGACATCTCTAATACTGTTTCCGATTCGATGATCAACAACAATTAGGACCAAAAATGGAATCAGTCTATTTGTGCAGCGCTGGACTGAATTATCAGCGTGGCTGAAGATTTCAGATGGTCTCTGCTCTTGGATGCCAAGACAATGCACGACCTACGAGTAACTGAACATTCTGGACCCTTGTTTTTCACGTACAATAGCTACAGATTCAGTCATTGATAGAACCTCGATGTTCACGCATCCTCATCAACATGCTAGATGCATGCTTAGCTGTCCACTTATTTTGTGTTTTTTTTTCCTATAAAAATTATATAATATGCGTGCGCAGACTTCTGCTGGGTGATTGTACCTATTCGAAGCGTATTGGCGGCTGTCACTGGTGCCTGCAAGCTTGAGCTCAACCGCCGCGCTCTTGGAATAATCAGACTGGAATAATCATCAAATGGACTGAATAGATGGAATAATCAAATGGCATAATCGCAAGTGACCCGCCCACAAGAAGAAAAACAACACACACCTCAAAAAATTCCCACACTGGTGGAAGCTGTCTATCTCTCTTCCGCCAACTATCTCTCCTGACTCATCAATCAAGAGAGATAACTCACGATGCCAAACCACAATCATCGTGATAAACGCCGTCAGGGCACGTCACGCCCAATTGACAACCAACGACCACAAAATTACGACGTTCGATCACAAGGTCGCTCCGACCAACGGTCACATCATGACGAAGATGAATCACGAGGTCGCTCACACCGACGATCGTACCACGATGCAGATAGATCACGAAGTCGCTCACACCGACGATCACCAAGTCGCTCGCGCCGACGATCACGAAGCCGCTCCCGCAGACGAGCAAGAAGCCGCTCCCACAAACGAGCAAGAAGCCGAGGGTCACACTCCCGACGACGATCACACTCCCGACGACGATCACGCTCCCGACGATCACGCTCCCGCCGACGAACAAGAAGTCGCTCCCGCCGAAGAACAAGGAGTCGCTCTCGACAGCGATCACCAATTAGCTCTGATCATAGGCAGAGCGAGACACATGCCAGCCACCAACTAGAACCGCGACCACCGCGTCGCAGTGTCCGTGGACCTCCGACTTATGCCTGGGTTGCTCCATCAAGGCGCCAGGCATTGAAGTTGGTCAGGTCCAAAGGTGCCGACGCTCTTCCAGATCTTCCCGAGGACCGCAGTAAAATTTGGCATTTTGCGTGTGAGCGTATCCATGCTCCCGAATTCTGTCGCGGTCCATTGTGCGATGGCATCCTCAGGTCTTGTGTACTTTGCGGAGGAGGTGATCACATCACCGACGACTGCGAGTACTGGAAAAAGTATGCAAAGGAGATTCATCACCTCCTGGAGCTGTATCTGTACGTTTTTGCGAGACAGGCTTTGCCTCAAGTAGCGAGCAGAAAGTCATTCCAGCACATTGCCATCGGCAAAGGCAACAAGTGCTTGGTTGCTCCCCTGTCTCCTGTAACGGCAAAGATCTACGAGCAAGCCCAGTTCATGCTCGACCGGACGATGCATGTGAAGCTCCTGTACCATGAACGGTTCGAGTATGGTGCTCTCCAGCCCATGAATACAGAACTCAATTCACTGCCACCGCCTGATCGTGCGTTGGGCGGCTGGATGCACTGTGGACCCTTGGCGAATGATCCCATGCCAGCATGGCTCCGTAATCAATATGAACATCAAGGAAAAGCCGTTGACTATCAACCGAAATGGACCCTGTTCGCCAATGAGGGTTGCGAAAAGCCAAACCCAAGACGACCTCACGTGTTCCCAGAATGGGTTCTCACACCTACTCGGACTATTGTCGACCTTCAGCCACAGTTGGTAGGACAAGAGGACGAGCAAGAGGATGCGCAGGACGATGAGCATAGTGACGAGCGTGACAGCTCCGATGCCGAGCCGACTATCATCAATAGTAGGAAGAAGCGCTCCCAGAAGAGAAAGAATCCAAAGAGGCGGAAGCTGAGGCAACTGGCAAAGCAATCAGCCAGCACGTTTTCCGGCCTGCCTCCCGCCCCTCAAGAGCGGTTTGGGGATGTGGTCAATCACGAGCTGCCCGCCGCGCCTCAACTTGGGTTGGGAAATGTGGTCGACGACGAACTTCCCCCTAGGCCTCGACTGCAATCTGGCGATATGGTCAACGTCGACTTTGACCTTTCCCCGAGACCTCGACGTCGGTTTGGGGATGGGGTCAGCGACGTGCCTCCCTTACGTCAACGGCCGCCCAGGGCTATAAACACCAGCCTCGCCAGCCTCCTCTCCAACCTTCCGAAACCGGATGAGGATGATGCTATCAAGCCAGAGCCGCTCGAGTCTCAGCCATTCATCGAGCCAGACCCGCTCATTAAGCCAGAGCCAAGGGATTAGGTCTCATGAAGCCAACGTGCAGGACTGAGAGGGATCGTCTGTTCCTGGATCCGATATTTGGCGTCATATGACCTGCTCTTGACTGAGTAGAGGTTTTGACCCATTTCGGAACGGACAAGACTGACCATGCCCTAGAACAGAGTGGTAGACGTTAACCCTCCATGTTAATCTGGACAGGCTTGACCCTACTATGAACCGAGCAGTTTCTTGTGCTCCGAGTTTGAGTACCCCGACGTGACTCTATGATACCCACAGGCCTGGTCTGCTGTCGCTGCTCGCGGTATCACCCAACAGCACAATTCGAAATCATGGGAAGACCATCTGTAGCAAACGAGACCATAATGTCGAGGCCTTGAGAACGGCATCAATCGAGGAGAACCTAGCATGAAATTGACAGGCTCCTCTCTCTGTACACTGGAGAGTCTTTGTAGCTAGTCACAGTAATTCAATGTTATGCGTTTTCCTACCAACATTTCCAATGACATATAATTGTGCAAAGTTTGAAATAATGCATGCAAATGGTAACAGTAGCTATGAAAGTGAAAACCAAAAATGACTGAAGTAAGTCGGGTGGGTGCAGCTGATTTAATGCAGGCGCTTGAGTCTTGGCGTGTACTACATAGTGTTGGCAGGTCCAACATAGCTTGGGTACCACCTTCAATTAGGTACTTATCGATAAAGCTCATCAGCCGCGTTTCTGTTTCCGTGTTGGAAGCCACCGACTGGCATGTTCATCTCTATCACCATCATCAATTCTCGACAGACGACGTTTGCATCTATGCGACGGTGACGCATCAAATGACCGACCGCTTATGACGCTTATGACGCTGACGATTTACGACCGGTAAGCGGGCTATGATCGACACGTCAATTACACCACTCTACGCGTCGACGATGCACGTTTGCGACAATCACCACAATGGCCGACGACAACATGGACGTCGCTAAGAGGCTGGAGAATGCGGTGCCGATTGCGCAGCTGAGCCCTGAAACACCTCGCGGTTCTGCCGTTCATGGCATGATCACGATTGTGTGGCCATTCAACAAGGTCAACAATTCTGTCGCATTCATCCTCGCCGAACCCGAGGCTCGTTTGCGTCTAGCCAAGGGTCAGATTCGCGTCAACTGTGTCGGTGCAAGCGCCAAAGCCATTTCGGAATGTGGTCTAGGCAGCGGCGACAAGGTGCGATTGAGCTTGGAAGGCGCCGAATTTGTGGCCAACGATGCCAAGTCACGTACCCCGGGAATCGAGTCGGAGTGGCAGCTTAGCTTCTCCAAGCGATTGATCCTACAAGCAAAGATTGGGTATACCGAGGAGACAAGAGACGTCAATGTTGACGCGTTGGTGGAGCCAGAAGCTGAGCCCCTGGTGGTGTTGCCAGTACCAGAGCCCGAGATTGAGCTGGATATACCCCTGCTTCCAAGTGCGACACCCATGAAGAACAATGCGCTTCAATTAAAGGACGGAGAGTTCGAATCGCCCGCCTTTGTCAAGAGAGCTAGAATATCCTACGGGGGATTGTTTGAGGGGGATCTATTCGAGGATGATGGGGGAATCAAGGGTAAAGGTCGGAAGAAGACACGATTTTCGCTGGATCCTCGAGCTTGGAGATATACCAGTCGGTCGCCCAGTCCAGAAGAGTCGCCGGAAGAAGACACGGAAGATGGGCGTTCGAGTCCAGTCCGTCCGCAAATGGCGGATGGAGAATGCCAGACCATGGAATTAGACTTTCCAGGACCGCCACCTGAGCAGGAAAAGCCCCAGGACTCGGCTCAGCCGAATCCATTTCACCAGACGGGCACTGTCGTCAACCAGGGACAACAGACTGTTTCGCAAGGAACTTGGACAGCATCCGAGCCGCAAGAGCAATTTATTGGTCTTCTGCCGAATCCACCGAAGCCAGTTTTTGGCAATAACGCTGGTATTCAGCCCGAGCATGCAGAGTGGAATCAGCAGCCTCTGCCCGAGTTACCCATCGCATATCCTGAACTCTCTCACGACACGCAAATGCCTTACGATTCCAGTCTGGAGCGACCTTTTGAATCACAAATACCCAACGGCTTTGGTTTTGTGCCTCCACATGATTCTTTCGTACAACCTCATCCTTTTGCTTTTGACGACAGCCTTGTCTCGACAAACCCGGGAATTCAAACTCAAGAGCAATCTTTAACAACGTACCCCGGTCATGAGCAATCTTCGACAGTATATCCCGATCCTGAACATTATGATGCCAAGCCAACCAGCCAAGTTCCTCAAGCTTCACCATTCATCGAATCGAGTGTCCCTCTCGCAGAAGCCACGGTGACGGTGCCTGCTGATCCGTACGCCCGCGAGGCTAGTATCCCCTCGGAACGAGCGGCATTGAATGCAGGAACATCGGCTTGGACTACAGTCAACCAACGAGACGGCCGCTCTTTGTCAAGACCAGTATCAAGTCGGCATAGTGGCGATGGTCAGACTCCGCAATCTGCTATGGTCATTGATGAAAGTGATTCTGATGCGGAAGCTTCACTTGTAGATGCAGCACACGGCAGCCTCGGAGACGCTCCCGTTTCACGACCAGCACAGGTAGCACGTGAGCTCCAGCAGGCTGCCCAAAACCCTTTTATTCAAGGACCGCCACCTGGCCATGATGTTACCGAGGAGGATTGGGAAGAGGAGGTGCATGCATACGCGGGCCATGCCGCGGACCGCTATGATGATGAGTATGATGAGGACGAAGATGGGGGAGATTATGATACCAGCAACTATCTTGCGCCACAAGATGACGAAGATGATGGAGACGACATGGATTTGAGACAGCACCCTCTAGAGCCCGAATTCAACGATGGGGAGGAACAAAGTTGGGACGAGGATGGAGAAGAGTACGACGAGGATGACTATGATGAGGATGAAGAGGAGGAGGAGGAGGAGGAACCGGAAATTAACAGACCACCACCACGACCAGCTTCATCCGCTCCAGTAGTCATTGATCTATTGTCCGACTCTGATGACGAAGATGATGAGCCGCCCCGGCCGCCGCCAAGTACGATGCCTGCAGTTCGACCACAACCATCAATGCAAGCAACTTCACCCGACTATGGTCCTGGCAGCGAAGAAAGCGAGGAGGAAGAGGAAGAGGAAGTAGAAGTAGCAGAAGAAGAATCGGAAGAGAGCGAAGAAGAGTCGGAAGATGAGCCAATCATGGAAGCAGGTCACGACAGCGAAGATGGTTCCGATATTGACGTTCAAGAAACCGCCGAGGTCAACGAAATACTGGATGACAGTGAAGCAGAAAGTGAAGAGGACGAAAGTGATGTCTCGGAGGTTGCCGATCAAGTGTCCCGACTTCCAACGACAGTCCCGATCGAGTCGGATGAACTCAAAGACGAAGCCATTGTGGTAGGGCAGCCCCAGTCCGACGAGCAGCAGCAACCAGATTCTTCTCAACAGGAGCAAATGAGTATCGTCGAGCAGCCAGTTCCGACAGAAGCAGATCATGAACCAACAGAAGAAACGGATCACGTCCCAGAGATCAAGTCAAGTATCGATATACCATCATCACCACCACTCACTCGACCTCTGTTGCCACCAGTCCTTTCAAACGAGGATGTCGTTATGGAGGATGCAAGTCCTGCCGCTCCCAAAGATCCTCTACCAACTCCAGCAGAGACTCAACCGACCAAGCAGCCAGAAGAAACGGCAATGGAGATAGACAATGTCACACAGTCATCACCTGAAGCA
Source organism: Neopestalotiopsis rosae (assembly GCA_023078685.1). Classification (NCBI taxonomy): domain Eukaryota; kingdom Fungi; phylum Ascomycota; class Sordariomycetes; order Amphisphaeriales; family Sporocadaceae; genus Neopestalotiopsis; species Neopestalotiopsis rosae. Next base: position 714,235 of record JALGAS010000012.1, on the reverse strand, counting down.
ATCGCCAACAACGACACAATGGATGACGAAGATTCCATCTCTGATGAGATCGTGGTTGCCACAGACGAACCCGAGCAACCCAAAAGCCCCGGAACGCAACCAATGTCAAGTGTAAATGCATTGAACATTATTGCAGATGCCGTTCCCGAGGACGATATAATGGCCGAGTCGAAACTCGCTGCAAAGGCAAATGTCGAAGAGGCGGATATATCTCAAGTCGCAGATTCTACCAGTCGATCCTTTGTGTTTGAAAGTGGAGAGACAATCCAAGATGTCCTTGAATCTTCGCCATTCAATCAATCGCAATCGACTACACCGTTTCCTGTGTCGGCAGACGTGTACGATATTGATGATGTTGTTTCACTTGCTTCTCAATTGAGCGGTGACGATGCATTACAAGCTGCCCTTCGAGACGAAGACACAAGAGAATATGATTCAGATGGATATGAGACTACAGTCATCGAGTTCTCGCAAGATCAAGAAAGCGAGGCTGTCCCTTTTACACAATCATTCCAGGAGCTCGCCGATACAGAACCATCTCCTGTGGAAACGCAAGACCACGAGATGCTAGATGAGGAGGTTGCAAAGACGGTGGATACACAAGATGAACCAGCTCCTGCTTCTTCACCTGCTTCGATGCGCGTCAAGAAACAGGCAGACGCCCGTGATTCATCTCCCAATCTTGGCGTGGGCCCAAACGAGCATGTCAATGAAGCTGGACTGCCTATGAATAGTCCAGAATGGACGGTCAAGGAATTACACGAACACGAAGAACCCGACGTACGAAAGTCTCCGGCTGCATTACGGGCGACACCCGTTACACATAAGAATGAGGCTGGTCTTACTGTCGGTAGTCCTGAACGCGCCGCGATTGAACGACATCAGGAGGAAGGCGTGCCAGATGACTCGCAACCTGCACAAGAGAAGGATGAAAACAAGGTCACGATGGGAAGTCCCGAACACGCTGCCATTGAACAAGATCAGGAGGAAAGTGCAGCAAGTGGTCTAGAAACTGTGCAAGAGCAGACCGAGACCGAGCCCCATATGGGAAGTCCAGAACGTGCTGCTATTGAGCGACATCAAGAGCAGGGGCTGTCAGATGAGCCGGAACCTGCGCAGGAGCAGGCCGAGACCGAACATCTGGTAGGAAGTCCCGAACGTGCTGCTATTGAACGCCATCAAGATCAAGAACCCAAGGAAGTACCAGGAACAACACCTGTTCAGCCCAAAGCCGAGGAACCCTTTATTGGTAGTCCAGAAAAGACGGCAAAGCGAAGATTTCAACAAAACCACCCAGACTCGGAAGAAATGGCGTCTGATCCTAGTCTCCGACTAGCAAGAGCTGCAATTGCCTCTAGAAATGGCCGTCAGCGCGGTTCAACACCTGACAGTCGACCTCAGACAAGATCAAAGAGCTTCCAAAAGACTCCCAGCCCAGAGCTTCCAGACAACAGCGTTCAACTTGCAAGAGCGGCTCTCTCGACGCCATCCAAGACGACCCGCAATGAAGCACAAGCTCTTGCCAGTTCACCTACCTCTTCAAAGGTGGAAGAAGAGACCAGTTCCTTGACAGCTTCCAAGCTCAAGCTAGTCCGACATCTTCGAGATCAGCTACCCGAATGCAACACGCTCAAGGTCTTGCGTCAGCACACTGGCAAATCAGTAGAAGTCATGGCGGTTGCCATGATGACGCCCCCAACACCTGTCCGCGCCAAGGGTGGACCACGAGAGTACGTGATGTCCTTTACCATCACCGATCACAGCATCAGCCCTAGTGGTGTCTGCGAGGCGCAGCTTTACCGTCCACATAAGGAGTCTTTGCCTCAAGTTAAACACGGCGATGTTGTGCTCTTGCGCAGCTTCACAGTGGTTGCTTTGAAAGGCAAGGGGTATGGCCTCCGCACCAATGAAGGCTCAAGCTGGGCCGTTTTTGATAGAGAAGATGAGGCTCCTCAGATCAAAGGTCCACCCGTCGAGTATGGAGAGGCCGAAACGATATTTGCAGCTTACCTGCGAGAGTGGTATGGGTTACTGGATGATAAGGCAAAACAGAAACTTGAAAAGGCCAACCAAAAGATTATCGAGGCGGGCAAGGCAAAGTGAGTGGTCATTTTGGGGTGCCATTAGCATTTGTTATGGATGGAATCTGGCATAAGAGCATACTGCATTAACATGTGAAGCGTTTAGCGCATACAAACTTCCAGAGGCAATAAATTACATCTACCCAAGACGTGGTGTTGAAATCTTTCCAATTTTGACCATCTTCGTCAATAACATGAAGTGACAGACAGATTACAAGCAGTCGGATATGTTGAACAGAGCAGAATATTGTTTTCTGCCATGATGAATTTGGCATTTACAAGTCTATGCTTTTTGATAGTATACAGCTCATCCCTCGTGCGATCGTCTTTGGTAATTCACCACAGCCTCTTTCTAGTATATACAATGCCCTTGTAGTAGTACATTGAGCGTCCTCTTGTTCAGCTTTTGGGCCGTCGTTTCCTCTTGATCCAGTCTGGCATGTGCCTGTGTCGATCCGAGTCTACCTCGCGGGCTCTCCTGCGGCCGGTCTGAGTAATCCTTCCCCCTCGTGCAGACACGCACTGCCTTTCTAGTTGGACAGAATGTGCCGGCTCTTGGTCCGCCTCCTCTGCAGCGTCCTGCGTCCCGTCCGCGTCCGGACCCGGCTCAGGAATCCGTGTCTGCGCTTGCGCACCAGTCGACTCGAGCGCGCGAGCGTGGCGCGCGGTCCGCAGCGGATCTGCGTCGCGGCAAAGAGGGGGCTGGAGGAGATGGCCGTCTTGGGGACGATATCTGCTGTCGTCGTCTCGGGGCAGCAGGCCGCTGGTGCCAGCGATGTTGTTGGTGTCGAGGTGCGAAAGACTGTGCCGGTGGGACGGGCGAGGGTTGGGCGGAGGGTGGGCAGCGATGTGAATGTCCTGAGAGTCAAAGATCAGTTGGGCTTCAATTGACGTATGTCGGAAAGGGTGGCATACCTCCTGCCAGTGAGGCATTGGCTCTGTGATGCTGCTCTCGTTGCCCGAGACAGAGCTGTGATGGGACTGAAGGACCGCATTGTGTCTGGTGGATCAATCTGACCCGACCTCTGGAAGACGTAGAGTCTCGAATAGGTAGGAAGGAGAGCAGTGATCCAATATGGTACTGCTTCACAAGTCTCGTCGATGCGACGCTGCTTCAATTGCTGGCGTCGATTCTCGAATTCAACAGGCGCGAATCGGAGCTTGGAGCTTCGGTCCCCAAAATTTCAATTGAGACGCACGGTCCGGCAGCTTCCGGTGCCAACTGACAGGCCATCACAGGAACGACAACACGATTGACGGCGACAACGAGAAGAGAGACATGAGAAATGTATTTATTAAAGTAGATTTTACTAATCTATGATATTGAAGGTTGTGTTCAATTCGAAGAAATGGCAGACATCTTGTTTTGTGATGCGTAGAAACCTGCCAACGTGAAAACAACATCCGGCCGACCGAGCTTCTGAACGCAGCAGCTATCATGAAGAGGCATGGCAAGCAAAAGCAGCAATGAGCAAGCATCCGACGAATTCAAAATTGTAAAATAATGGCATGGAAGAGGCCGCAAATAGTAGAAGGTTCAATTTGCTCTACAGAAGCTGTTGCTATCACCAACAGCTTCCGTTAAAGGAAACTCGCGAAGCACTGCAATTGCGGAGGATGGGTACATCACCACATTTTCAAGCTTCACATCAGACGCGACGGTACTTGCAACAACGCGCCAGCATACTACGAAGATTCAACTGCAGCACAGAGCTTCAAGAGCTCCAGTCCACGAAAAAGGCGCTGACGGGGCGCAACACACGCGCTCCAGCAGTCACTCGTCACGCATGCTAGCAGCACTTGGCTGATTCAATCGAGTCTACCGAATGGTGTCACATTTTACTTAGGATTCATCTTCCTCATGGCGATGCGCAAGGCAATCGCTCACAACGAAAACGAGTGTTAAATCAAAAATTGCCCCATCTACGACCCCGAAGGATAGTAGAGAAGGCGGAATACCACGCTGTGCAATGCAGATTCCACCCTCTAAAAGACCTCATGCTTGATCGAAGCCTTTTACGAGAAGGTAAGTATGAAGAAGAAAGGAAGAAAAACAGGTAAAAGCTGGGAGGGAAGTCAGATACTTATAGGTGTGGATTGGGGAGCTACCACGCTGGAAGTGGGGCGCCTTCCTCCTGCCTGGGCGGCTGGCCTGGGCGGACAGCAGTGGCAGAATCGCGGTTGCCTGGAATGCTGCATACAGGTTGGATTGATCATATGGAAGCTGTACACATGCATTTTATGACAGAGGTTCTTGCCATTTTGTGCATTGCCAGGAGATTCCCATGTGCAATACAACGGTTGGTGACAAGTTGCACATTATCTATAATATATCAAGTACGGCATCCAGTATGAAGATGTCCTTGATTCAGTGACCTTTCAAGCCACCACATGTCACACCAATATCATGACAGAAGCAAGCATGAACAAGATGGTGTCAAATAATCAACTTGTGTTCTGTAGGTATCTCTGCTTTGGTGATGCTAGCCTGCTTGTTCATATCAAATCATTTCCTCATCATGCCTGGTATCTCATGTTTGCCTTGACCCTCTCTAGTAATTGTTCCCTCGAATCACCACTTTGCGGGTGCAAGTTTCGCTGGGAATCAAGTCAGCACTCCGGTGTGGCTATTATGCTTGAATTGAATGCACTCACAGCAGCAAGCCACCTTCTCATCTCTTCCCTCGTCCACCCCTCTGGGTCGCCAGTCGGGTCTGCAGCAGCCGGGAACACATCGCTGCCCCAGATGGCCCAGGCAGCAGCCGCTGTGATGATACCGGCAAAGCCTGGTCATAGAGTGTGGTCAGTATCTGCGTCATGATGTATCGATGTGATGTCCGATGATCGTCTTGTAAGCTGAGACTTACCGAGAACGGCATTCTGTATGGTGTGTTAGTTGATCCCTTTGAGACGGGAGGGGCGGCACATACCTTGGAGCGTAGCGCGTTATCGATTGGCGTCGGCATTGTATTGTAACGGTTGCTGTGAGGTTCTATGTGATCAGAATTCAATTGTCTGAAATGAAAGTTACGAGCAAGTCTGCAAAACAAATTGTAGGTCTTTTTCTAAATGGTTGTAGGAAAGAGACCATGAAGTGGCCATGGTGGCGATTTTCTGATGGTTCCAAGTCTCAGAGGCCACCTTTGCCCCTCCACAGCTGTGATGTGTCTGCCTGAAGACGCGCAATCACGGGCCTCACAGGCCAGAGAACCCTGAATAGCGACACTAACACATTCATACAATCATGATACCTCAAAATCATCCAACCTGGCACAGTCCATGGTACTATCCACGGGTTTCGATACAGTGTTTTCTCCTTCTTTTCTCATTCTGAATGCCTTTTGTACCCCCACATTTCGATTCAATTTCCCACTTCCACAGGCACTGTCACATATCCAGACCATTTCGGTGCTTATCGTGAGATCGGCAACAACGTCGAGTCAAGAAGATTTCCGCTATTCATATTTTCTTTTTTCTTACTCAACACCAGACTTGCTTCCAAGCGCCTTGCAAACTATTGCAAATTGGTTAAAACAAACCGGTAGTCCTGTCACGGAGATCAGTAAGACTTTGCGTGCTTGGTGAAAAAGACAAAGAAGGAAATTATGCAGTAGGGGAAGACAGATCGAAATGCGAACCTCGAGCCCGCCATCTTCGTCATTCCCATCTAATGATATCCTGGCCATACGTCTCTTCCTCTGCTGCAACTCGACAATACTCTACAAGTACAAGAATTGCGTTCAGTCAGTGAAAAGCACAAAGGTTACTAGGATACCAGTATCGTGGTTTCGAAAACGCACCTCTTCCACTGTTCCCTTCGTTATGTACTTGGAAACAGCGACACGTTTCTCCTGACCCATGCGAATGACTCGTGCCATGGCCTGATCCTCTATTGAAGGATTCCATTGAGGCTCAACGAGATGGACACGATTAGCCACGGTGATGGTCAGTCTATTGCATTCATTTGATCAGAACCTATTCTTGCGCATAGAACGTTCATTATTGTGCAAGTAAAAGAACGAGAGTACATACCCGACAGCGCCAGTACCAATGGTCATCAAAAGAGTGCACTGAGTGGGATCCTCGGAGAACTTCAATAGTATTCTCTGGCGATCCAAAAAGCTCGTAGAGCCATCAATGCGCAAATGTGGGATACTGCGACAGTTCAGCTCGAATTGCAGGGCGTCAAGGGTGGAGCGCCAGCAAGTGAAGATCAAGCTGCAAGATGTTAGACTCATTACGCTCTCAGATTCAATCGTACAGATTGGAAAGGGAACATGACTGACTTCTTATGGCCTTGTGGCGAATCCTCCACGTTAGTGACAACAGCAGAGATCTTGGAGGAAGGCTGAGCTCTTTCCGGGTAGTTCGCTGCCGGCAAACCTGGAATAGCTCGTTGATTCTCGAAAGTCCCGGTGGCGGGACTACTGGCAGAAGAGTTTTCAAAGTCCATTGGTGAACTTGAAATAGACTCAATTACCAGATCACCCTCCAGGGCTGTTGGTAAAGAGTCGCAACAGGTCGGACAGTACTCGCGTAATGCCGCACCAAGACTCAAGTCCATATCACCACTACAACAGTCTTCACAAAAGCCCGAGAATGCCACATTCTCTCTCTTTCTTTTCTTATTGCCGACTTTTGGCACCTGAAGCTGCAGCTCAGTGGCATTTCTCTGGAGGCTTTGCTGTACATCGCCTTGCTGCAGCCCATGACTGCACAACCGACGAAGTTGCATGACAGTAGTGAACAGAACAGTGTGCTTCTTCTTGGTCGACTTCATATTTGCAATTTTTTCATACTCCATTTTTGCGCTTGCGAGAATCTCCTCATACTGCTTTGTTTCGTCGTCCGTCCTGATTACGGAGACGTCATGGAAATCTGATGGCGGTAAGGATAAGAGAGCCCTTGTCCGTCGGAAACACAAGACAGAGAGCAATGCGCGAAGATTCCGAGCAGGGTCGGGATCCTGTGATGAGAGCGACTCAATAATGTACTTGTTGAACACGGCTGGTTCTGAGAATGGGCGAAAGTGAAGGAACGCTAATAAAGATCGCAAATCGTGCATTGAGTTCTGTATGGGGGTTCCAGTTACACACCACCTCCTCCGAGCGACTAGATGCTGAGCAGCCTTGAATTGGTGCGTTGACTGATTACGAATGCAGTGTGCTGCACATCATTAGTCTATGAAGCAGCTTCAAAGGGGGTCGGGGGATGAGTAGAAGATTTACCCTCATCAAGGACTATTCTATTCCAATTATACTGATGAAGCAACCTTTTTGAATTCCAGTCTGATATGAGGGTGTGATATGTGGTCAAAACAATGTCCTTTTCGTGCAAGTCTTGTAGAGATCTTGCTCGCTTGTCGCCGTGAAATATGCCCACATTGAGCAGATTTGGAGCCAAGTGCCTGTAACCATTAATTCAACTCCCTTCAGACGATGTCGTGATGTACTCGAAAGATCAACATACTTTTCAATCTCTGACTCCCAGACTTTGATGAGCTCTATTTTGTGGTAAGCTTGGTATCAAATTTGGGGTGCCCAAAGGGGCGATGCGTACGATGTGCCGTGACCACAATCAGTGTTGTCTTTACTGTTTGGAGGCCAGAATCTATCACCATTGGCTCCGAAACCTGACAGTCCAGGTAACTCGAGGCTAGAATGGCGGAAAGCATCGTCAAGGTCTTGCCGAGACCCATTTCATCTGCATAAATACCTCCAAGAGCCATTTCCGGTGGATGGCTAGCAGACCTGGTATATGTGATTTAGTTAGCATAACGTTTAGTACTAAATATCATTATTATTTAAAGGGAAAAAAAAAACTAACTGTTGATCGATACCAGCCGTTAGGCTCTGAGTAACATATTGTGCGCTCTCAGCATCCTCACGGCCCAGGATAAAGTTGACACCATCTCTTTGATGACTAAATCAGATATAATAATTAGCATGAATCCGCAAAAAGTGGAATGGGTAAATATTAATAACCCACTTCTTGAGTGTGCTCTTAATTAATCCCTTCGACAACAAATGATCAATGTGGTTGTTGTACTCATTTGACACGCGCGCACCGTCCATAAGGTTGGTCAACTCTTGAAATGAGAGCGAATGCGTCTTTTCTTGCGGTGAGGGCCCAATCAGACTTCGGAGATCAGAAGGCCGGCCATCGCGATAAAAATATTGTGGGTTCATGTATTTTACGCCACTGTCAAGATGTTCGGGATGTTGCAGATGCTGTTCGCAAGTGAGCGTTTCGCCGACTTCGTCAAAGAGCTTCTTTGGCCCCGTCACGTTGATCGAGACATCCATTTCAAAGGTTTTGGCGCCCGACTTCTTTGTAACACAACTCATGGCCTGTGAGGTAAGAACCGCAGTGAATGTAACTCCCTGTAGAGACTGCAAAGGAATGAGAGCACCCGAGTCTGCCATGTTTAGGACACCAATCTCTGTGGCGTCTTGGGTCTTCGAATTACTGTTGAGGTACAAGTAGCCATCCCTTTCGGTAATTTTACATGCGTGAAAACGGATCCAAGGACTGGCGATGATGCCAAGTCCTTCAGTCCTACTCAAGCGTGTCCTCATATTGCAAAACTGTTCCGGCCATTAGTTCTATATCGTCGTACGCACTTCGCCCTACGCTCAAAACAGCGGAAAACAAGCACATACCGCCCCGTAACAGATGATCTCGTCATCCTCTGCTTTCTCCCCTGTAAAGTCGTCGACATCTGCCTGCGCATCGTTCGATGCTACAAGAAACCTAGGATTGAGATATTGGTCATCGCCGTGGGCGTCCCTTCACCAATGTGAGAACTTGGTGGATTCTAGTATGCAACTATACGGAGAGAGACTGACATGGTAGCGACCTAGTGACCAACCGGTTGGCGGTGAGCGAGGTCGAGTAGTGCATGCATATTCAAGTCGCAGGTTTCGGAGAAGACAAGCGCCTTTCTGAACAATCAGGCAGTTCCTTGAGTGCAGATAAGTGACATTGTGCATCCTGATATTCGGGAGTGGTTGATTGAGGAAATGAAACAACAGCGACTGTCGAAAAAGCAGTGCAGGCTAGTGCTGCTGAAGAGGCGTCGCAGGGGTAATGCATGGGGGCTATGCAAGAACGCCGCCGACCAATACTCGTGACCTCTAGCTGTAGTTGGGCGTCAGAAACAGCGCAGAGCCTTGCGAGGCACATCTCAAGACACAGTCTGCCTTGGCGTGCCACGTCACCAATCGCACTGAACAGCCTGACTTGACGGAATGAAAGAACATGCTAAATATCTTTTGAACTGGTTGTAGTCGACGCTTTCCAGCGTTGATCACTTCCAATCCATCTCTAAATGCTCGACTATACACATCAGCTCCTGCGACGCAGCGACAATGGCGACGACCCCGCCTCCGCAGAGCACCTTGGAGAAAGCAATCCAAAAATTCCGGAAAGTGGCCGAAGAACACGGAGAACAATTTTCAGTGGCGTCCGAGAACGATGTCAAAGATCAAATTGAGAAAATACAAGATCGATATGGCTCAACAAAAAAGCTTAGGAGTCTCGGCCGTCTTTCCAGGTTTCTCGAAGCGATGAACGAGATTGAAAAGCTCGTCCAAATATTCTTGAACGTGTCAGAGGTCGTTGCATTTGTCTGGGTATGCGAATATCAATGATGCCCTCAAGATGTTTCCACTAATTCAGTGCTTCAAGGGTCCTATCAAACTTATTTTAATGGTGAAGCAGGGTCTATAAACCGTGCATGTGCATCATTAGCTAACGACTTCTTAGATCGCCTCGTCCCGACTTGAGATCTTGGAGTTTCTGCTTGACACTTATGTGGAAGTCGGCGAATTGATCCCTCATCTTCGGCAGTATGATCAGCTATTCAGGGCTTCGCCATCAGTATTGAAGGTTCTCGAGCGGTATTTCGAAGATATCCTCCAGTTTCACCAGAACGCGCTGAAAGTGTTCTCGAGACCAGGTATGTAGTGTACCTCCCTACTTCTTACGATCGGTCTCTCACTGTTCTTACAGCGTGGCGAACTTTTTTTGACGCAGCCTGGAAAACATTCAAAACAGATTTCAAGCCCATTGTGGAGAGCTTGAAGCGCCACAGAGCGCTGCTGGCAGACGAAAGACTCAATGCTGCCGTCTTGGAGGTACAAGTGACTAGAAGTCAGACCTTGACCGCGGTGGACAAGTCTTCAGCAGAAACTGCCCGGGCTCTCGACATTCTGTCACAACAGGTTGATGAAGTCTACAGACAGGTATCAAAACAGATGTACTCCATCGAGCACAAAGTTGAGGATAGCGATGAGAAGGGGCGGACGGCAGCCCTATTGAAAGAAGTAAGGCTTCTGACTCAGAAGCTGGAACCGCCTGATTACGAAGCTGATCATCAAGGAGCCTCGGAGCAACGACAAGTTGGCTCTGGTGACTGGTTTTTGAAAGAGCCGCTGTTTCAAAAGTGGAGCACATCCCGAATGATGCCAGATACGGCTCTCTATGTCCATGGCATGCCGGGAGCAGGTAAGCATACGGAACGGATTTATTCGCACTACCGAATAATGTTAATTATTATGAATAGGAAAGACGATCCTTGCGTCTAAAATCATTTCCCATTTCCGCAACAGCACTAGTTTCAGCTCAGTGCGCTGCGTGTTCTTCTTCTTCAAACACCGAGAAAATACCAAACAGTCCATGGCCGATATGCTACGAGCGTGCATCGTACAACGGTTGACGCAAGACCCTACCCTGTTGGGTGCGTCGTTTGAGAGATACGGTTCAGTCAGCAATACGGAGGTGAGGAGTTTGACCAACCTTAAAAGTTGGGCTAAGATGCTACTCCAAGGCCAAAGAGAGTGCAACATCATCCTGGACGGGCTGGATGAGTGCGCTGATGATGGGAAGCTGGTGAACGGGGAACCCATCAGGGAATCGACTCAGATCCTCGATTGGTTTTTGAAAGAAATCATGCCGTCAAGCTCAGCCCATCAATCGATTGTGCGATTGTTAGTCACGGGACAGAGAGATGGAATATTGGATAAGAAACTTCTTGAGTATCCGACCTTCAAACTTGACACAGCTGCCCACCACATCGAGGACATCTGTGCGCTCACGAGTGATTGGGCTATAAAGCTACAGGAAAGATTCGGCCTCGAAAATCCCGAGACGCAAATCATTGCAAAGCAGGTTGCAGACGCCTCAAAAGGTAAGGATTATACATGATCCTCAGAGTGTATCCCCCAGGCTAGAGATTGACTAACATGTTTAGGCATGTTTTTGTATGCGACAGTCGTAATGGGAAATCTTCTAGCTCAAGGTTCCGAAATGGAGTTGGAAGAGGAGCTTACTGTCAATTTTCCTCGTGGTTTGGACCAGGCGTAAGATTGACAAGATTACTATACGCACGTTTTTACTGATACCCAGTTGCAGGTACGAGCGCGTCGCTTTTCGACTGTTGGATCACCCTGCCCGGCCTCAGACATTGAAAGAATCTGCCACCAAGATTCTACGTTGGATCGCTTGCGCCGTTCGACCCCTAAAATGGAGCGAAATTCAATCATTTTTCTGCATTGACGCCCTGAATGGTACCTGTCAACCGAAGAAAAGAAGAGTCGATGAATGCAAGACTATTTGTGGCTCATTTGCTGACGTGGAGCATTCAAACATAAACGTCGAGGATTCTGTGGTTGTCCGCTTTGTCCATGACACGGCTTTACGGTATTGTCCATTGCCTACCCTGTCCATGACCCATAAATGCTGACAGGCACGAATTCAGGTTTCTGATTAACACAAGACGTGTTGATCTCGTCCAAGAGAACGCGAGAATGGCCATTTTCTCTATGCGATATCTTTCATCATCTCCCCTTCAGAACAATAGAGATAGACAAGCTATACTACATGACGCTGTCTCTGGCTATTATGGACTTCTTGACTACGCCATCGTTTCTTGGCACCAACATGTAGACGACGTGTTCAAGAACCTGGATCAACTTGCCACGGACCTTGTACTCAACCTATGTACTTCTCTGAAAGGCATTTTTGAAGCACATTCTAGCAGCCCAGACCAATGCGATGCCAATATGGCATATCTCGACGCGAGCGCTTCGATTATGAATGACGAGAGTTGCAGGGCCTACACACAGCATCTGGAAAAACAGTGCTCCTCCATCAGAGAGGTCATCGAAACAATCCGACCGCGTTTGCTCGGCATTCCCGAGCGAAAGGGATTTCTCGCCTTGAATGGGCCTTTGAGTTTCAAGTGCCCGAAACCGCAATGCAGCATGTTTTCCGACGGCTTCCCAGAGCGTGCAAGCCGGGAACAACATGTGAAAGAACACGACATAGAATTCTTTTGCCCGGTGGACAGCTGTTTCCGTCATACTCTTGGCTTCACCTCATACGAAGATCTGAGAGACCATGATAAAACTTCTCATCCTCCAGAGACAGACTCTCAATATGTATTTCCCTCCTCGAACAAGAAAATCTCCGACATCTGGTCCGCATGCGCATCTGGAAATCTTTCCGATGTAAAGCAGTTTGCTGCTGGAGGGGCCGACCTGAAAGTAGCGAGGGCTCGCGACGGCGGCGGAGGACTGACACCAATTGTTTTGGCTGCTAGGCATGCCCATTTCGCAGTCTGTGAGTACCTTGTGAGCCAAGGATGTCGAATATTCGATGCCAGACAAAAAGGAGCCCCAGCTTTCACTGCCGCAGGAGAAGTCATCAAAGCAGGCAACCTGGGACGCTTCAACGAATTTGTTAAGCTTGAAACGGAAGACGAACGCCATGCCTTTGTTCAAGGACCTTTCCTACAAGACCATATCGCTGCAGCTATCAACTGCGGTTGTCAACAAATACTAGACGTGCTACTGTCTTGGGAATCTACGCGTCAAGATCGGTTGAAGTTGAAAGATATCTTGGTCTCCGCTTGCTGCACTACTGGGGTCGACCACCGTGCTGTCGATAATTACGAATATTTCTGGAGTCTTTTGGACGATGAGAGCAAAAGCGAGTTTCTTTCCGCAACCAATATAGCATTTAAGCACTACAGTAGGATAAACGGAAACAACATACTTCATGCTGCTTGTTCTTACGATAATGTATCAGCCACCAACCTATTCCTTCGGTATATGACTAGGGAACAGCTCAATCACCGAAACAACAGCAAGGAAACTCCACTTGGCTTTGGACTTCCTACGCCTCTTAGTACGCGAACCCTCTTCTTTGCGGATGTCTTGAAGGTTCTCATTGAAAGTAGTGAGGCTATCGATCTTGTCGCGCTCGACTCCAAGCAAAGCACCGTGCTTCATCTAGTTTGCAAACAATATCCTAAAGACAAGTCACTCGAACTTCTTCGCCTGCTCCTCGATAAAACGCGAGATCTCATCAACATGCAAAATCAAGATGGTAACACACCATTGCATATTGCTATTAAAGGGGGAAGGCTGGAGTTTGTATCCATGCTTTTGGAAACTGCCGACTGTGATCTTTCAATCAAAAACAAGGAAGGCAAAACTGTTTTCGAGGTGGAGAAATATCAGAACGTTCAAGAAATTGATACGCTACTCCATTTGAGTCAGCTCAAGGAAAGAATAGAGTAACAAAATCTGTGGAATTGTTTCCGAGACTTCTCGTAGACGACTAGATACTTCGGTAATCAAGCTGTTTCCTTTATACATTGTCTTTGTGCACGAAGTGCGCCTTTATAACGCAAGCCATTCCATGCAGCAAAATGGGGGGAGGGGGGAAGCCAAGCTACGCTAATACCTTAGATAATGTCGACGAGAAATTATTTTCTAGAGTCGAATAATGCCACGGTCATATTAAATAATAAGTTTAATTAAATAAATATTGATATTAAGGCCGAGTTTAAAGGATTAGGGTGGTCGGGATCAAACGAATTTTATTATGCTAATCGAAAAAAGGTTTGCGCACGAAATATAATATTATATATATATATATATATATATTTTTCTTTATTTTTAATTTTAATTTTAATATTTTTTTTTAAAATATATATAATTAAAAAATATTTTATTAAAAAAACTTTTTATATATATTAGCCGTTATTTCTTTTTTTATTTTTTTTATTTCGATATTATTTTATAATCATAAGCAAATACTGCTTAATTAATATATAGCTGGGTGGCTCCATCCAATTTGATAAATACCTAGGTAGGGAGATTTATCCTGCGATCTTGTGTTATTTTGCTGCCGGTCATGGCGTCCATGCTGCGGAACCAACACAACCAGCACCAGAAATGTTTTCTTCACATCAATGCGAGAACTGTCATTTTACTTTGGGGGAACGCCTCTTCCAAATGCCATGTTGTGGTCATGAATAGTGCTGATCAATTATGGAAGGAAACATCATGCACCACATGCTTCCAGATGATAATGAATAATACCGTCACACTTCCAGTCCAGCTCGATCGAACGCTAGCTCGCGGTACTCCCCAACCTTGGAAACACCAGCCTCGAAATCCTCGAGCACCAGCTCAATCTCGCCAAAGTAATTCACCTCGCCCCTTTGCTCAAAGCCGAGGCCCTTGAACAACGCCTTGCTGCCCTCATTGGACGCATTAATGCGCACCAGGAGCTCCTTCATCTCGAGGATGCTGCCGTCTCCAAGGCTAGCGGCGTACTCGGCCAGAATCGCGTCGACATTCTTGCGTATGAACCACAATAAAGTCGACACGGCCGCCTTGCCCATGCCGCGCCCGCGGTCCGTGGCGGCGGCAATCATGATGTCCACCTCACCGACGCAGAACCGTTTTCCGGAAGATGTCACGGCCTGTGGAGGCTGCTCGCCGTCTTGGTCTTCATCGTCTTCCCACGGCGTGAGAAAGAGGTTGATATCGCCCACCATGCGCTCATTCGCATCCGCCACGCCCGCGACGACGGCGTCTGCTGCATCGCCCAGAGGCTGGCAGACAATGAACGTCAGTTTGTCTGCAGAGGTGCGCCAGGATATTTGATTCTCGTATTCCTCTTCTAGAGTCAACCGGTCCGAGGCTGTGGCTTCACGGATAGCCTGTCAAGAGTTAGCAGGGTGGACACTCTTCATTCACACAAGGGCGCTTGCGGCATCTTCCATCCACTCGTGGTAGCGCGGTACGTGATGCGCATCGTATGGAACGAGCAGCACCTTTGGTGTCGAAATGGCTAGGTAAGATTAGTATAGTGAAAAACACAATCAAACATGTTTCGTACCAATGTGCTCGTTGAACTTCATTGTGAAATTGTGGTTGTTGGGTATAAATTGGCGGGATTTACACTGTCCAGAAATTTCTCAGTCTGCATGGAGCCCCGTTCTCGGCGCCACGGCAGACTGGTATACTACAACTGCATCTACTCTTACACATTGCCAATACTGTACAAAATTCTACATTTAATCGCATCAACCCTCCCATTCTATAGGTGGGAATACACTACTGGCTGCCCCTTCGCCCAATTTCACCTTGGAAAATCCATAGTCGGCATCGGCATCTAGTTTTGCGAACTCGAGTGTCCGATTGTTTGAGTCCACACCAAGTCGGTTGAGAATCTCGGTGGCTTTTTCGGGGATGATTGGTTGCAACAAAATAGCAGAGATTCGTATCGACTCTCCGCAAAGATAGACAACCTGATGTAGTTGGGATTGATGGCTTTCGCCTTTTGTTGCCAAGTCCCACGGAGCAGTGTCCGAGATGTACCGATTAGACTGCAATTGTTAGTCGAGTTTTCGGCAGAGAAAGTCAAACTCACCTCGAATAAGAACTCTATAATCTTGTGCAGGGCAGACTTGGGAGCACCAGCATCAAAGTCTTCTGCAACTGATCCAGCTAGAGACTCCAACAACTGTACATGGTTGTTGGTTAATTGTTGTACAAACTGGTCTTCACCAACTGGAGATTGCAAATTCCCGCGCATCTCTTCAACAGCCCGACGTAGATTCCACTTTTTCGACCGCACGACTCTGTTCAAAAAGTTGCCAACAGTTCCCTGCAGACCCTTTTTGTACTTTTCCACGATGAATTCGTTGCTATAGTTGGAGTCTGATTCCATGGCGGCGCTGTGGATCAAAAAGTATCGCATCGTGTCGACGCCCCAACGGTCAATGGCGAAAAAGGGATTGACTACGTTGCCAATCGATTTGGACATTTTCCTGGCGTCCATCAACCAATGTCCGTGGGTTAGAATTCGCTTGGGCAGTGGAAGGTCCAATGCCATGAGGAGCGCCGGCCAGTAGATGCAGTGGAATCGCACAATGTCCTTGCCAATGACGTGAACATCAGCAGGCCACCCACCGACGTGCTCGGATCCGGGGGTCCAACGGGGGTAGCCGGCATAGGTAATGTAGTTTACGAGGGCGTCTACCCAGACGTAAATGGTCTGACTCGGATCGTCGGGCACGGGAATGCCCCATTGCAGACGACTGGCCGGACGCGACACGGACAGATCCTCCAAGTTGTTCTCGACCCAGCTCACCACCTCGCGCATTCGAGTGGCTGGCGTGACCCATTCCGGATTCTCTTCGTAAAACTTCAACAGCCTTTCTTTCAAGGCCGTCATGCGAAAGTGGTAATTCTTCTCTTCCGTCCATTCGACAGCATTTCCCGTCTCGATCGAGGCCATGAACGTCTTGCCGGTGTGCGGGTGGACCTGCTTGGTGATCATGTCCTCTGGATAAAAAGTCTCGTCGCTCACGCAGTACCACCCCTCATGTTTAGTCTCGTAAATGTATCCATTCTCTTGCAGGCGCCTCCAAAAGTATTCCACGGCCTCTCTGTGTTCGGGATCCGTCGTCCGTATAAAGTGATCGTTGGCAATGTTGGCTTTGCGTGCCAGATCCTTGAAGATTTCGGAGTTGCTGTCGCAGAGCGTCTTGGGCGGTACGTCTTGGAGGTCGGCGGCTTGCTGTACCTTCATGCCGTGTTCGTCGGTGCCGGTGCAGAGCAGGGCGGGTCGTTCATTCTTGAGTACCTCCCAACGTTTGAGGACGTCGGCAAGGACCATGGTAAAGAGGTGGCCGACATGAGGAGCTGGCAGTCCGCGAGTCAGTGGGTGACTTCAAGTGTACACCAACATACTTACAAGCATTCACGTAAAATATGGGCGTGGTTATGTAGTATGGCTTGGTGTCGGCAGCTCTCTGGAGGGTGCTGCTAAAGGTCCTCGAGCTCGACCTCTGGTAGCTCTGGAGGCGCGGCGCAAACCGATTGTGTTGACATGACGAGCAGACCCATCCATTTCGGGGGACTACATTGTGTCGCAAGCTCAAGAGCCTTCGGGTAGAATTGGCTACTAGTCCTTGCATCGGCGATTGCATGGCCAGTCGTGGTTGTGCATGTGTTGAGCTGGAGCTTGGAGCTGGTGTGAATTTGTCAAAATGTCATCCCACTCGGCCGATTGGCGCACAGACAGTTGGTGGTGTTGAAATAGCACTGTGCTGTATACTCGGTAGATGATCACTTATCGGCCTCAGATCACGCTTATCGTCACAGCATAGCAGCGCATATTCTCGGCTTTCTCAATTCCGCGATAGGTGAGTCAATCATTCAGCTTCGGTGAACGTTATAAGACTGGTAAGTTTGACCCCAACTGTCGGAATGCGCCGAATCGACGCCCAGCTTCTTACTGCTGCTGGGCGCTAGAACCCCTAGAAGCTGGTAAAGAAGCTTGACCCCAAACACTGACGTAGAGCTCTGCACATCCATCACCAATGGAGCAGGCAATCGCATTTGCTATCTCATTCAACACCTTCGTCATTATGGTCATCCGGTCCTTGACACTGCCTCCCCGAAGCCGGACATGGACAGCCTCGGTGTTTTGATTTGACCTCATTATACCCACGTGTGATGCTGAATAATAACAAAACTGTATCTCAGAGATAATTCACATGATAAGGATAGCCAAATGTTCTTGTATGCCTTGAACTTTGACTATCAAACTAGAAACAACTCAGCCGCAAATGGAACCCCGCCAGTGTGTTGGAGGTGCGGATGTTTCCAGAGACGTGGTTGCTTGGTATAGTGAGACGAGTATAAGAGTAGCTGCCCAGTATCGTGTTTCTTTTACGTTTTTATTAAATAATTTATTGATACTACTGGCTACTATACAGTTTCTCCATTATAGGCCAAGCGAGTGCCTATACAATATTATCCACTGTTGTACTATCTTAGCAAATACTTGTGACCAGAAACCAAACTATACAGACTACCATTTCACCATGTCGAGACCAAACTATGAAGAACTTGTCAAAAAAGTCGAGGAACAACATGCTCGATATATGAAGAGTCTTGGCGAGCTTTATGAATCAATGGGTGAACGTCCGGTGGAAGAAAGGCCAATTGTGCCATCTCCTCCCATGAAGCCCGTTTCCGTAACGTCGACATTTCTAGGTGACATACCTCCAATTTCACCAGATGCTGCCCGTCGACCACGCCGCCTGACCAATGAGCTCGGTGACAGGAGGGCATTGCTACCCAAGAATATACCCGCCTCACTTTTGAGTCTGGATCTGGACTCGGATGACGAAGACTTTACCCATCTGTCTCCCTCTAACACTGCACCAGAGCCAATCATTGATGACAAGATTTGCGTTCAGCAGTCGCTACCCGCCTACACATATCACGACAGCGAACTGTACTTTCACGTCAAAGGATTTCCATTCCCCGAGGCCACGCAAATCGCTCTCGGTGATGTGTACCGGAGGCGAGAGGAACTCGAACTGCAAAACATGTTTCAACTCTTCAATGATCAACACGACAAACTCTATGATAGCGCTGCTTACCAGGTCTTTGATGTTGGGCGGGATGCATTGGCCAGACCAAGACATCCTGCCAGCAACAAGGATACGGACATGGTACTGGATGCCGAGACGGTGTGGAATAGTGTCAGGGTAAGACAATCTTTCCAAGAAAATGGTTCCGAGCTGACATTTATAGCACATTGATGGCGATGGTGTCGTTGGAAGAGTGACGTAAGTGTCTGCTCATCCATATGTGATAGCTTGCAATCACCAGAATCACTGACTTGCATAGTTCACTCATGGATCCTTCACCACTCATGCTTGGAGCACTTCATCTGAGCATGCAGACTCACTTTGACATGGACGAACTCTGTCAGCATCTCGTTACGAGGGAGGGCAACAGGGGCAAGACCAAGGTAAGTAACTAGAAAGAGGGTTATATTAAAGAAAAGAATTGACCAGCTCACCAGGCTTACATGGACCGCGCCTTTGAAACGTCCGAGATTCGACAGAGAAGCTGCTTCTTTGTCTTCAAGTATTACACCGTCGTCGGCGAAAATCTCACACCGGCTCCGTGGCAGCACTATGACCATCGGCCTGCAGATAAGCGAGCAGCAGATCATATCGATATTTGCGAATGCAGTTCCATCTTGGCCCTGTCTCTTTCCGGCGATCCTGTCCGCACATTTGAGCGCAAAAAGAGAAAGAGCAAAGCCGAGCAAGGCAATATTTACGACTCATTTGCGCCGTGGCAGCTCCTCAATATTCAGTGCTTCCCCGATGATGTCCACGTCATGCGGAGCGAGGACTCTCAGGCCACGTTTTGCAGTGGCCCGTTGGCCTTTCTCGACGCTCTCGTCTTGGAATATCGTGATGCGGTCAAGAGGAACATTGATTTGGCTGATGTCATCACCAAGCTCATCACGCCTCCGGTAAGATATCCTCATGCCAGGATGATGCACGTGCTGACGACGATAGGTCACCTTCATGTTTGACGATCGTTTACGGGATAAGCTCTTGTTTGAAGACAAGCACTTTACCTATTCCAGACGATACTTCTGGGCCTACAACTCACTGGCGGTCATCAATGACGGCATCAAATCCATGATCAATGCGTATACCGATACCTTTACCAAGGAATTCTGGGCCGGAAAGCATTCGACATTGTTTCCACACCCAGACCATGATACCCCAAACTCACCAGAATACCTGGCGTACATTGCCAAACTACGTCCCCTCCGCCACGAGCTGGAGACGGCCGTGGCCCTGCTGCACCAAGTCCACGCCAAGAACGAGGCGACCCGACAAGAGATCAAGAGCCTGCGGGACCAGCTCTTCTCGGGCAGCAGTGTCAAGGAGAGCCGGCGGGCCATTGAACAAGGCGACAACATCAAAGTGTTGACGAGCCTGAGCATGATCTTCTACCCTTTGACCTTTGTCACGAGCGTGTGGAGCATGACGGGGTTCCCTTTAGACGTGGACGACTGGCAGTTTCCCGTCACCATGATTTGCGCCTGCGTGCCGTTTCTCGTCTTCATCTTTCTGGTACAGACGCCGACGGGCATGGAATTTCTCACGTTTTACGTCGAGCGCCTGGACGCAATGTTCAAGCTCATGATTACGTGGGTCAAGAAGAAGAATCGAGAGGCGGCGGCAGTAAATGTGGCGGCCGTCAAGACCGAGTCGTCTGCTGCAGAGCCGCGACGGCCGAGACGACGGCCCAGAAGATTTTCCAGGCGCGAGGCGGTCGTGCAACGGATAAATGTACAGCCTCCGCCAAAGGTGTCCGATCGATGGTTGTGGTGGAGGAATCCCGGGGAACAGCAGGGAGTGGTTTAGTAGCCAGTTCGGGGAATTGTACCATTTTGTATGAATAACCAGAGGTAGGGCGTGTATAGTTGCTGAGCTGTAAGAATATTATGTTGGTGATTATCGAATTACCAGGAATAGAATGTTGTTCACGTGGTTCAGATTCTAGAATAAATTGGCGTGTTAGTGATGCCCCGCCAAGAAGACTATCGAATCGAGTATCGAATACGAATGACAATGGCATTTTGAAAAAGGAATCGTCCTCTGATTACCATCATTGAGTATACTGGCAACTTGCGTATACTTGGCCAATCATATTCTTGTGCTACTTGTTGATACATGTTACAGACCAGCTGAGGTGAGGCTCACAGCTGAAGCCATTCAGCTTATTCGGTACAATACTACTAATGCACAAGGTACATCATCATACGTACTGTAGATCGGGGTTAGCCGACAATACGTTTCCCAAAGCATCGGGGAAATGGACGAGGGGCCGGTGTCGGGTACCGATGATCCGTCAGCCAGTTACAGTTCCAGGCACATTTGTGAGCCAGGTGAGTACTGTACCTAGGTAGCTGGATGTAGCGCTAGAGTTTCCAATTGGACAGTCATGAGTGGCCCGCTGCATTCCTGTCCCGCAGCGTCGGATCCCGCTTTTTGTGTGCTATCGATGCTGCTTTGCGCTACAGCAGGGACACGCCCCCCAAGTCTGCCCCCCAAACATGGTCACGGGCAGACTAACGGCCCCTCCTAATAATTTCCAGCTTTGATGGGTTGCAAGTTGGGGAAGAAGGAGAAAAAAAAAGGGGCGTCCTTGGAATGATACCCTGAAGTTTACGGGCCCAGGTTTACAGTGGACTGATGACTGCCTGCGCCCAGGTATCTGCAGTTGGTAATCTTTCAGTGGATTTTGAGTGACACGGAGTTTCTTTTCACGGCATATGCTGACCACCGTTGGACATGTTATCATGCAGAGGTACAAGAGGGCCGAAAAGTGCGAAGACGGGGGCGGCAGTCAATCCTTCTTTGTACGATTACGGCCATGTCTGATCAAAATCGGGCTGTAGAGTAGGTATGTACGTACAGTATTTACGGGTACCATAGCTATCAATATGCGCCTTAAAGCGGGCAGTGCGCTGGCCAGAGTCTGCTGGATACTGTAGGCAGACCTTGGAATACTTGCTGCAAGCCTGCAAACAAGCAAACAAAACATCAATAATTTCCACTCTTGTCTGCGCGATACCGAACCGAACCAGGCCCCCAACAATTCATCTGCATGCTGCAATAACACGACTGTCATCTCCTGCGCCCCTTGTTCGCGTTACCATACATATGCCCATGTTGTCATTCTTTTCATTCTTTCTATATCGTCGTCCGACTGAATGCTTTTAATTTCCCTTAACACTTTTTAAACTCTTCTGAAGGAGTGAATTAGAAAGAGCAGCAGCACATAAGGTTTAGTGAGCGCACGCGCATCGGCCACGCACCCCTGCATATTCTCGGACTGGCTGCACAACCATCTGAATCAACGACGTCGTTCACTTTGCGCCTTCCTCTGCCATTCTACACTGCACACACATCCGACCCTTTCAACATGGCGTCGTCGACCAGCAGCTCCGAGGAGAGCCTCGTTTTACCCTATGTCAACGGCAATGGACACACCAACGGCCTCAATGGCACGAGGAATGGAAGCAACGGCAGCAGTACCAATGGCAACGGCAGCGTCAATGGTGTAAATGGACGATTCTCACCAGAAGACAACCCCAGAGCAAGAATGTTTCGCAAAAAGTCCAATGCCATGATGCCTCCATTCATGGTCTCAGCCCCAGGCAAGGTCATTGTGTCGGGAGAGCACGCCGTTGTCTATGGCAAGGTAAGTTGCCAGTCACATCACAGTACTCTTAAACTCTGCTGACAAGAATCCAGCCGGCCATTGCCGCATCCATTTCTCTTCGATCATATCTTCACGTCACTACCCTTTCCAAATCAAAGCGCACCGTCAGTCTGCGCTTTGCCGACATTGACCTCGAGCACACCTGGAATATCGACGAGCTCCCCTGGGCAATATTTCAACATCCCGACAAGAAAAAGTCCTACTATAGCCATGTCACGTCTCTCGATCCCGACCTCGTCGAGGCTTTGCAGCCACACCTGGAAAACATGTCACCCCACAAGTCCGAGGCCGATCGCAAGATACACAAGAACTCGGCAAGCTCCTTTCTGTACCTCTTCCTCTCTCTCGGATCGCCCAAGTTCCCAGGTTGTCTATACACTTTGCGCTCGACGATACCCATTGGCGCCGGTCTAGGTAGCAGCGCATCCATTGCTGTATGCATGTCCTCAGCCTTGCTGCTGCAGCTTCGAACGTTATCCGGACCCCACCCCGATCAGCCTCCGGACGAGGCCCGTCTGCAGGTCGCAAGAATCAACAGCTGGGCCTTTGTGGCAGAAATGTGTATACACGGTAACCCCTCGGGTGTGGACAATACGGTCGCGACGCAAGGAAAGGCGGTGGTGTATCTCAAGGGCACTGGGGAAAAGCCGCCGACAGTAACGCCATTATGGGACTTTCCCGAGCTTCCGTTGCTGCTCGTCGATACGAGGCAGCCAAAGTCTACAGCGCACGAGGTGGCCAAGGTTGCAAAGCTGCGGAATACGCACCCGAAACTAGTCGGTCCCATTCTAGACGCAATAGACAAGTGCGTCCACACCATGAACGACCTCATTGCCGAAGACGACTTTGACAAGGACGAGGTGGAGAGTCTGAGCAAGGTGGGAGAGATTATGACGATCAACCACGGTCTACTGAATGCATTGGGCGTATCACATCCACGTCTGGAGCGCGTACGGGAACTGGTTGACCACGAAGGTCTGGGCTGGACCAAGCTCACTGGAGCTGGCGGCGGTGGTTGCTCGATAACATTAATGAATCCAGAAGTGCCAAGAGCCAGGTGGGATCAATTGGAAGAGCAGCTCGAGCTGGAAGGATACCAAAAGTTTGAAACTACTCTGGGTGGAGATGGTATCGGTGTGCTTTGGCCTGCCGTTTTGAAGAATGGAATGGACGAGGACGAAGAGGGAGGTATGGAGATTGATCTGGAAAAGTTTCTGAGTGCTCCTGGTAATGATGGTGTGGAAAGGCTGGTGGGAGTGCACAGCGGCGGAGCAGAAAGAGAAGGCTGGAAGTTTTGGCGCGTGGAAAGCAGATAATGCTGGATTGTGACAATATCCTAATGATTCATACGTGTATATAATTTTAGTATACTTACCAGGCAGTTGAGACCTGGAAGAAGTTTAGAAATATCCTCACGGGTATAATAACCAATACGGTATTGTTCAGTATAACATGATTGGTTTGTTCTTGCGTGCGTACAAAGACATTATGCACGGATGCACATCCCTCGCCCTTGCCAAAATAAGACAATAATTATATCGACATCAATGCATTGTTAAGACATCATTTGTATCCAATTGTGGATCTGTGCATGGCATTGTGTCGACATGAATAGACTCGAGGTCTACGTCTCATCGAGGGTCCATTCACCACCAGCTCAGCTACGTCGACGTGGGGTTGAGCAAAGTCACCAAACCTCCAAAGAACCCCACCATTGAACTCTCGGAGCTCCCCAAATATCACAATGCCACCCAAAGGCAAACCAGCGTCCAAGGCAAAGACAGCCGACGGTGAGTGACGACATATTTCATGTCTTTTGACATATTATCTACTTCTAAACTCCAGCTGACTTTCGTAGCCCCCACCAAACCAGAGCCCAAGACGGTCTTTGAGCGTGCCCAGCACGTCTACGAGCTCACCAACCCCTACGAAGAGGCCCGACAGAAACTCGGCCTCCACGGCCTGTCGACCGTCGAGCGCACCGCCTACATCAACCAGGACTTTCTCTGCAAGAACGAGGTCCACCTCCTGGGCAAGAAGGCGCAAAAGGAGCTGTGGAAGCAGGTCAACGAGAGCAGCACGCCGTCGCGCCGCCTGGCCAAGCCGTCGGTCGAGGACTGGGGCAGGGACAAGTACGGCCGCCCCGTCGGCGAGTACCCGCTCGAGCAGTACGAGGACCGAGCCGCCAAGCGCTCCCGCCACGTCAACCTGCTCAACCAGAGCCGCAAGTTCCGGGAGCGGAGATACAAGGCCCAGCGCCTCCGCGGCGGCGACCCGCAGGTCAAGTTTACGGCGGACGACCTGCGCGAGATTGAAGAGGAGCGCGCTCGGAGACAGGAGATGGCTGCCCTCGGCAACGAGCTCTACGGCGACAGGATGGGGTCGTACGCCACTGATCCGGATTGGGACGATGTGATACCCGTGCCTCAGACGGAGCCAGAGGGAGCATTGGCTTCTATAGCCTACCCAGACGACTATGCCGAGTGTAAGTAACCTACACAACCTGGAATACAACTCAGCTGACCTCTCCAGCCACGGCCTACCTCCGCGCCGTCATGATTGCCAAGGAGTGCTCGCCCCGCTGCCTCAAGCTGACCGAGCACATCATCTCCATGAACCCGGCGCACTACACGGTATGGCTGTACCGCTTCTCCATTGTGCAAGCCCTCGACATCCCCTTGCTCGACGAGCTGGCCTGGCTCAACGAGGTGGCCCTCGAGCACCAAAAGAACTACCAGATCTGGCACCACCGCCAGCTCCTGCTGGACCACTACCACCCGCAGATTCGCGACTCGCCCGACGAGCTCCGCCGCTTCGGCCAGGGCGAGCGCCGCTTCATGACGAGCATGTTTGCCGAGGACGCGAAAAACTACCACGTCTGGACCTACCGCCAGTACGCCGTGCGCAAGCTGCACATGTGGGACGACTCCGGCGAGCTGTCCAGCATCGAGACCATGGTCGATCTAGACGTGCGCAACAACTCGGCCTGGTCCCACCGCTTCTTCTTGGTGTTTTCCGACCCCCGCCACACCACGGTAGGGTCCCACGCCACCGAGCACGACCCGGCCGTGCCCGCCGAGATTATCGACCGCGAGATCCGCTACGCCGAGGACAAGATCAAGCTGGCGCCGCAGAACCAGAGCCCGTGGAACTACCTCAAGGGCGTCCTGGTCAAGGGCGGACGCAAGCTGGGCAGCGTCCGAGAGTATGCCGAGCAGTACGTCAAGGACCTTGGCGGCAGTGAGGAAGAGGTCCGCAGCTCGTATGCTCTAGAGCTCTTGGCCGATATTTATGCCGAGGCTGGCGAAAAGGAAAAGGCCGACTTGGTCTTGAGGCGGTTGGGTGAAAAGTGGGATCGCATACGTTTGGGATACTGGGAATGGAAACGCGCGGAAATCAACAAGGCTTCATAGAGGTGAGATTGGAAAATTGCAGGACTATACTGGAGTCGACATGCCTCTTGAAGCAATAGAAATCAGAACCAACGTTGTTATATCGTCACAAGCATTCAATTCTCCAGCCTCGGGACATTGATCGATTCTTCTGGGTATATGTAGACCTATGTATGCACCTTTATAGACCAGTAAACTCCTTGCAACGCCATGCACTGCTAGTACAGGACCTCATTCCCTCATTTCTTCGTTGATCTGTTGGCAAGCCACAGATATGTTTAGCACCAAAGCAATTAGTTCGTACACTCTCAAAATTCTCGGCACGGAAACCTAGTGTTGCCATTCCGCATGACAACCAACGTGCTGCATTCCGTATGCTGCTCACGTGCTACCACTTTCGTGTGGTAACAAACGACCATTATTCCGTATAATGGCGAACGTGTCGTCCAATGACAACTAGGCTCCACCCTGGATCAACCCTTGAACAAGAATTGAAGATCCTCGGGAGTCAGGGACTCCATGGCGGCATCATCAGAGTTGATGGTAGAGTTGATCATGCTGGTCTTCTTCTCCTGGAGATGTACAATTCGGCTCTCAACAGAATCCTCAATGCAGAGACGGGTAATGGTACAAGGACGAGTCTGTCCAATGCGATGGCAACGATCTGCAGACTGCCACTCTGCAGCAGGATTCCACCAGCTATGCAGGTCAGTACAAATACAAAATGATTACAATGTTGGGGTTGACTTACGGATCAACGATAAAGACACGAGAGGCCTCTGTAAGGTTGAGAGCAACACCTCCGGCCTTTAACGAAACCAAGAAACACTCGACTTCAACATTGCTCATGAAATGGTCAATCGAGGCTTGACGTTGAGCAGGGGTCATGCTGCCATCCAGCATGACAGTCGTGATACCAGCTCGGCGTAGACGCCACTCAATGAGCTGAAGCATGGTGGTGAACTGGGAAAAGATGATGGACTTGTGAGAGGCACTGTCGGATCGAAGTGAGTGCAACTCGTGAACAAGAAGCTCAATCTTGGAGGATGAAGTCCAATTCTCCATATTGATACGGTTAATGATGGAAGACTTTCTGACCAGGGCCTCATCCTGCTCAATCTCGGGTTGCTCGAGATCAATGGACAGAGGAATATGACACTTGGGGCAGTCGGGTTGGTCCTGAGAGTTGAGGTAACTCTTTGCGCACGAGCGGCAAAAGTCGTGCCGGCACTTGGATCGAATCGCTTGTTCGGCTGGTTCGTCGCATATGCAGCACTGCAGCACGTTTTGTCCTCCTTCAGAAGACTTTTTCAGGATCAAGTCGGGATGATCAGCCACTTGTCGCATCTGCATAATGAGACCGAAAATGTTGGCATAATTGTTGAGCATGACACCTTGGGCGACGTAAGTGTTGAACTGGCGTTGGTTCTCGCTCGTCAGACTGCTCGAAAAGTCATGCTCGGCTTCGCCAAAGAATTGGCGTTCAACAAAAATCTCCTTGACGGGGAGCTCCATGGAGTTGGTGTGGTCCTTTTTGAGACGACGAAGCATGATGCGGTTGGTCATGAGACGAAGCTTCTTGAATGCCTCTGCACCTGGGCCCTTGTTGTTGTACTTTTGAATTGGGTTGAGCAGTTCCTGATTGAACACTGACACGTGTCTCATAGATCCGTGATTGCCTATAAATGTCAGAATTGAACAGAAATTAATCGACGTGAAACTTACAGCTCTTGCATCTGCCCTCTTCGTTCATGTCCCATTCCAAAGTAGAACAGGGGCACGATCTACAAAAGTAAGAGGCAAAGGGAGCCATGTTCAAGAACCGAATCAGTGAAAAGAATTCACCAATTCGATTCTGCAGAGGCGTGCCAGTCAGACACCAGCGATACGTGGTGTTGAGAGCAAAGCATGCCTTGGCTGTCATTGTAGTACGAGTCTAATTCATTAGCACAGGCTCATTCGGACAAAAGTAAGCCAATCAGATAAATGAACTTACCTTGATGGAATGAGCTTCATCCAAAATGACTCGATGAAAGTGAATCGAGTGCACAGCACTCTTGGTCTTTAAGAGACCGTCCTTGCGCTGGAATCCCTTTTCCTGTCGACGGTACATGGACTCCAGGGTATTGTACGACATCATGATAACATCATAGGCCTTGAGCTGCTTGGCAGTCATATCCTTTGCCTTGGAATTGGTACCGTGGAACACGATGACTTTGAGCGTGCCATCAGTGTAGGACTCAATCTCCGACTTCCATTGCATAAGTGCAACAGGGGGAACCAAGACGAGGCTGGGCTGTTTGGCAGGGTAATCCGACATTATCAGAGAGACTGCTTGAATGGTCTTGCCCAGACCCATTTCGTCTCCAAGGATGCCACCCTTCCACTCATCTTGTTCCATATTCTTCATCCAAGCGAGACCCTCGAGCTGAAAGGGCTTCAAGGTACGAGTAATATTGGTAGGCTGCTCAGCCCTCGGCGGCTCTGATGGGGTATCTTGCTTGAGAGTCCCCCACATGGTCTTGAGTTCGGGATGATAATGCTCCAATCTCAGCCGCTCCTTCTTGGCTCGTCTGGAATGTACAGGGCCGCTGAAGCCGTGGCGTGCACGTCCAATGCGTCCCATTTCACCGTCTGCTATTTCGCCATCTGCTTCAACTTCATCGTCGGTCATCTCCCACTGCGAGAAATCTGATGGGGTTTCGAAGCCGGCAGCGTCGGCGTCGGGGTCATCGGGATCAGGAGTTTTTTCGACTGCCCTGGACTTTCCCTTGCGATTCTTCTTGGCTTGAGTCTTTGCCTTGCGGCCCGAAGTAGACTTGGCTGCCGTCTTTGCCTTTTTGCGAGCCGGCGCACTTGTAGCGAGAGGTTCGTCTGCCACATCATTAGTAAGTCTACCATGATGTCTTAAGATACTTTGAATCTACCTTCACTAAAGACACTCTCAGGCTCAGAATCAATGTCCATTTCACTCAGCTCGGATTCGTAGTCATCCTCATCGTCAGCCTTGTCGGCATTTCCCTTTCCGCGCTGAAGCGGCAGATCTGCAGCTCTCGAGTACTCCTCTTGTTGGAGACGTCGAGCCAGGACGGCGTCTGGGGAAGGGTCGTCGTCAAATCCCATGTCATCGTCAGAATCTTCAATGACTTGAGTAGCAGGTCGGAGAGTTCGCAGGGCACTTCTAGTACGAGTCGAAACAGTGGGAGCCGGTAGAGTTGACAATTCGTCATCGTCATCATCAGCAAGGCTGGCAGGCAGCTCAATGACGATGCGATGGCGGGTAGTCTTGGCAGACTGGCCATTGTTGGTAGAGACTGCGGGTGTGACTGCATGACTTGTACCGGGCGTCGAGTATTCGCCAACATCAGAAACAGACAGGGCAGGCGATGTAGTGGAAGAGACAGAGGTAGAGGGAACCTCAACCTTGGAAAATCTGCCACGCTTCTTAGTAGCGACAGAGGGAGTCAATCCAGTCCCGGTAGCAACTGGAGTGGTGTCGTTATCGCCGACTCCAGTGCCATTGACCCCTAGGGATCTGCGCGTGCGCGGCGCCATGATGAAGACTGCCTTGAGGGTTCAGTCGACGATGGGATGATGGAGATGGATGAATTGAAAAGGAAGAAGTGGAATTAGTAATGGCTGGGATGAATGTCGCCGACTTGGTCAATAAGCGACAGGTGCATCTAATGATTTGGTTGCGTGAAAAGTCGACAAACCAGAGTTGACGTGTTTGAAAAAACCTTGTCTAGAGAAACGACTGGGACTGGATGGAAATCGGTTGTCAGCCCGACGGAAAAAGTTAAGGTGGGATGAAAGTCGGCGAACAAAAGAAATCCACCAGGAAACAATCGCAAAGCTGGAGTACAATGCCAGCTGCTGCAGAAAAAGTGCCTGACAATAGAAAGCTAGGCACAAACAGGCGCTGCTTGATTCGCAGCCGACAAGAATAATTGGCTGAAGTCCTTTTGTTGTACAATTGAGAAGAAAAGTCCGCAGAGCGCAAAGCGGCAAGATGCAGGTGGCGAGAGCTACGGTTCGCCTCCAACACGACTTGCACGCCGAAACACGTGAGTTGCCATCAGTTGCCCAGTCGCTACTGCAAGCACTTTAAACTGACGCCCCACTTGATTGCCCGTTCAGCACGTCCCAGGCAGGCCAGTCTAGGCAGCAGTAGTGGGTCCGGGAGCCCGTGCCTGTCCGCTAAACGCCTGCGGATCTCCCGATTAAGCCATATTACCCCGCTAAAAATCAATTAAAGCCTGCCCCTGCCTTTGACGCGATCTAAGTGCTAGCTTCGATAAGAGCTGTGGCAACTGGAATCAATCGCGTTTCCCAATTCACGGAAGCAACATTCCAGTCTGGTGTTGATTGCACTCAAGCAATTTTTTTCTTCCACACCTGATCAACTGCCTTTGCCGTCGTCTTTGTTCAGAAAAAGGCATTTTGCATTTGGCCGACTTGCCATCAGTCGCCGAAACCTTCATCCCATCATTTTCCATTACATCATCATTTTGCCAGGATCAGACCCAAGTACAACCGCCGCTGTGTGTTCTTCCACTACAGCCGGACACCATGTATGTTTACTTGTCGCACACTTTTTTCACAACTACTAACATGGACAGGTCTTCTCGGCGTTCTCGTAACACAATCCGTGGGCCGTAGGTGATATCTTGGCCATGTTTTGAACATGACTGACAAATGGCAGGCGTTCGGCTCTCACGGATTTCTTGCAAGTGAGTACCGCCACGAGCTTCCATTTTTTTTGTTGTCGCAATAGCTAATGATCTTCTACAGTCCACCAACGCACAAGGTGCACTAGCCACTGCATCAGCACGACGTACCGCGGCTCAAGAGGCTGCGGCCGCTGCTGCTGAAACCGCCAATGATCCTGCACCGGCCACCAATGGAGAAGTCAGTGGAGAAGACGCTCAAGAAGATGAAGAGGAAGAGGAGGTCACCGCAACTTCGACCACAGCGGCTAGTCGTCGAGCTCAGCAGCTGAAGCGCAAGAAGGAAGCTGAAGCCATTGAAAAGATCAAAAAGTCCAAAGCTTTTCACAAGCGCAAGAGAAACGGCAACGATTCCGATTCTGATGATTTGGCCGCCGAGATGCTAAAGGAAAAGTCGACGCCTCTTCCAGGACAAATGGAAAACTGTGCCATCTGCGACAAGCGCTTCACCGTCACTCCCTACTCCCGCGCCGGTCCCGACGGTGGTCTGTTGTGTTCCAAGTGCGGAAAAGACCTTGCCAAGGATGCCCCGGCTCCCAACAAGAAGAAGAGACCTGTAGGACAAGGAGCTGGTCGTCGAAAGATGCAGAGCAGGATTCTCGACGGCACCTACACGTCTGGCGCCAAGCCTCTCCTGTCTCTTTGCATTGAGCTGCTGGCCAAGAATATTCACCTTGCTGATGACTTGGGCGCCCTCCCTCCCATTGTCGTTGACAAGATTGCACGACACGTATCCAAGCGCCGACTTCTCAACTCTTCTACCCTCAATCTATTCCTTGAGCCCCAGCACGATGAAGTCAAGGTTTATGATGGAGCCCATCTCTCCTCTGACGATTATAAGAGCATTTTCCAGCGAGTTCCAAATCTCAAGAACCTCAAGATCCGCAATGGCATTCAATTCAAGGACGAGGTCATGGAGTACCTCATGACCAGAAACATCAACTTGGAGGGCTTTTCTCTCCATGGTGCCAACCTTTTATCCGAGGACACATGGTTAGCTTACCTCAAAGTCAAGGGCCAGCACCTCAAGAGCCTCCAGATCTACTACACGGACAAGCATGTCGGCGACGACCTCCTAAAGGCTCTCGAAAAGCTTTGTCCCAATCTTGAGCGACTCAAGATCTCCAACAACCAAAAGGTGTCTGACAAGGGTGTGGAGCATATTGCCAAGTTGAAGAGTCTGCAGCACCTCTCTCTTGATCTCCGAACCGAGACCACGACTGGACCCTATGTCAAGGTCATTGAGAGCATTGGCGGCACCCTGCGTACTTTGTCTCTCAAGAGAGTCCCCGACTTGGATGATCGTGTGCTCGATGCCATTCATGAACACTGTCGCACTCTGGAAAAGCTGCGCATCAATTCAAGCGAGGAGATGACGGATGCTGGCTTTTCCAGACTCTTCACTGGCTGGAAGAACAAGCCTCTCAGTTTCATCGACGTTCGAGACTGTCGCTACTTGGATGCCGGCCAGCCGAGAGAGAACCCGCACCAGATTGGTTTCTGTTCCAAAGCATTTCGCGCTCTGATGGACCATTCTGGAAAGTCACTTCGACAGGTCAATGTACACGGCTGTCGACACATTGACAAGGAGGCTTTTGAGAACGTCTTTGGTTCCGACAAGACTTATCTCGAGATGAAAAAAGTCGAGGTCAGCTTTTGCGAGCAAGTGAGCGACTTTATTCTCGGCAGCATTTTCCGAAGCTGTCCCAACCTCAGAGAACTTATCGTCTTTGGCTGCATGTCGGTCAAGGATGTTCGTGTTCCTCGCAACAAGATTCTCGTTGGCGTGCCTAACGCTAAAGGCATGATTATCGAGGGCACCGAGGACTCGCACAATACAGCGAACGGTGCTTGAGGGTCTTCCACCGGCTCTAGGATGTATGTACTTTATGTATGATGTGATCAAGGTTTGGACGCCATTTTGTACCCGAGTAGCATGCAGCGATTCACAAAACTCTTTTGGAAGTGCATTCAGGCAGATGGATTTTTGGGGTGTTACGGATTACTTGTCAGGGGAAAAGGAAAACATGAGATTTGTGCTTGGCATTGGGGAGTTGGTAAACATGCATATCATGGATTTGAAGAGTATACCCATCATGTTGAGCAATCAAAGCAATGAGAACGGTCAACTGAGGCACAGGCGGGAAGCACCTACGACGATCAAGACTTCAACACCGGGTGCAGATTCCTTGGGATCAAGCAAATACTATATCCTCTGTTGACCATTGCGATGCGATCGATCGGTTCCTCCTGCCATGTCCTAGTGCAATGTGTAAACAGTCGATCAGCAAGCCTGGCCCATAAATAAATCAAAACAGACATCATGAGTTCCTTCCGCTTTTCAGAGCCAGGCATTGTTCGAGAATCCGGCTCTTTTCGATTTACATGTTTTCCTGTCATTTTGTTAATTTATTCTTCCCAATGCATACAAAGTTGGAGATACCTATAGCACACGGGCACATTATTCCGTCACACTCAGTAGCCAAAGAACATTACTATTTCATTCGCAATGAGTGGAATCACTCAAGCGTCCCTCGAAGAACTGGAACGAGAGCACGCCCAAGAACTCACTGATGTGGTCGAAGCGATGCTGTGGAGGAATATTCGTGAGTACAAGAAGCGCCTCAGATTTTTGAAAAGAGAGATACAGATGCATGCTACTGAGCTGTCAAGGTATGTCGAGCAAAGCTGCTCTAAATTTTGCGGGAGATTGCTGACTTGCTTTGGGGATAACAGGCTGGATAGACTATGGCGCGAGTGGCAAGACATACCGGTACCTCAGGAGCGACAACTCTTTTTTGACTCTCGAAGGGCGCAACAGAACGTCCATGAACAGCTTGGAATGTTTGTTCGCAGAGACGAGGGCTTATGCATAGATCGCTTGGCAATGCTAAGGGATTTGGAAAGAATATGGGGATCTTACGTGTCACCGATCGATCGGTCTGTGATGGAGGCGGCAGCGCACGGAAACGTGGACCTTCCGACCGACAGCACGGCGGTTGAAGGAATTGAGAGGCTTAACGCAACGGATCCGCCGCCTCCCTACAGTCTGCCGCCGCCGCCCTTCAGACAACTTATCAACAGACAACTTGAGTTGCCTCAACTTGTCAACGCACCTCCCGGATCACTTGAGTTACCTCGGCTCCCTCGCTCCAGTGTGCTGCCAAACATCAGTCAACTTGAAAATACGCCACCGGAACAACTTAGGTTGCCTCCGCTCCCTCCCGTCAGCCAGCCTCCTCCTCGTCCGCCGCATCCCCTCCGACACCTTGGCGTCATCGGACCTCCCTCCAGACGACTTGAATCTCCTCGCGCCCCTCCCTACAGTTCGGGGTCTGCCATCAGTCAAGCCATGAATGGAATAGATGACGAATTTGCGAACAGACGACTTGGGTTTCGTCAGGCCCCTTCATCCAGTTCCCGGACTATCATCAGTCAACTTGTGAATGATGTAGATGACCAAAGCGATGGAGGTCCCAGGTCAATAAGTGAACTCAATGAAGGCTCTGACGTTCTGCCCGTCCTTTCACTGCCCACTTCTCCCACCAGCCCACCTGGCCCTCCTCCCCCGCAATGAATCAACAAATAATTCTCCTTTACAGCGCCTCGATGATCTTACATATTGGTCACCCGAGGCTTGCCTGAAAAAGCAAGGGGCGGTTTATGTGTGGGATTCTTCATGCGGCCGATCTTTGGATATGTCTCTTCAACTGAATAGGCCTTGTGTCTGTATTAGCGGTATTAGATATTAAGTACTAGTATACAGCGGCGTAATAATTATGGTATTTCGAGCAAGGATGACGGGAATTATGCTGTCTTCATTTCAACATTATGCCTTTTTGCCTTGGGTTGCCGCCAAGTACTTGTCGCGAAGCGCATACATGCCAGTCATGTAACCAACAACCAAGTCACGTATCGAGTCCCAGCCGAACTTGACACCCGCGTAGCCGATCAAGGTTTGTCCTCCCACCCAGTACGTCGTGGTCGGCCAGCTGCTCAAGACATTGTCTACAACCTTCCGGGCATACGTCTCTGGAGTCATGGTCTGAAGCGTGCTGGCCGTGTGACCAGCCACGGCCTGTTCAATGTCGGCCCTGATGGGCGAGTATACGCTCCCTTCTGGCAGTTTTTGACCAGCGCTGTTGCCGTAAAACTTGGTAGAGATGCCACCCGTCACAATGTGCAAGACGCCGACACCAAGGGGACGGAGCTCCATGCGCAGAGCGTCGTTGAGCGAGGCCAAGGCTCCTTTGGAGGCATTGTCTATGAAAATGTCAGCCTCGAATGGTTTTACGTTTTCTAGGGACTCGACTTACAAAGACCTCCCCACGGTACTTGGACTCGGGACACGACGGAGCCGATATTGACGACCCGCGGCTTGCCGCCTCTGACGGCAGCTTCGACTAGCAAGGGCGCAAAAACCTGGGTAACGGCCAGCAGACCCCAAAGGTTGACTTCAAACAGCTTGCGGCCCTCGTCGAGATTAGCATCCAGCAGGGGCACCTGGTAGCCCTGACCGGCATTGTTGACGAGGTAGTCGAGGACGCCGCCGGTACGGTTGCGCACCTCGTCGGCGGCGGCACGGACCGAGGTCGGGTCGGCCACGTCGAGCTGGATGATCTCGAGCCCGGCCAGCGCGCGCAGGTGCTCGACCTTGGACAGGTTCCGGGCCGTGGCGAAGACCCGGAGGCCGCGGCGGTGGAATTCCTCGGCCAGGGCGTGGCCGATGCCGCCTTCGCTGCAGCCCGTGATGAGCACGGTGCGCTGTTGTTGCTGCTGCTTCTTGATATTATCGGCCATGGTTATAATCTGTATACAAGTGTATAGTATACAGAATTATTGGCAATATGATAATTTTTCAAGGGTCTGAATTCATCGAAACATTGGAGGAAATGTTTCAATACGACGTGCCCCCTTTTGCGATGCCATCGTACCACCACAGCATGTTTCCACCAATTTTCCCAAGATCCGAGTACCGACACCGAGATGCCCTCTATGACCCACGGTCCGATCTTGGGGACTTACATAGGTTAGACGAAATGAGGACATGGCTCGTGAATCGCGATGCCCTTGCCAAAGACGGTTAGGTCGAGATGCAATCTGGTCGGTCTATTGCCTCGTTGGAAATTTGACCCGGTATTTAATGGAGCGCAAGGGTCCTGTTTTGGGGAAATCCCAGATGAGTTCTGATGCCCATCGTGGAAGAAGGTATTCTGCGATCGGATTACGCACAGATGTGGGCCATATATCGGGTGGAATGAACGGGAGACCGGCAGGATTATTTTCGTCTTACAACACATTGGCCGAGTTGATGGCTGAATTAGAGCCCATTATAGTTGCGCCTTGGCGTTTGGGCGTTTTGGCCGGCAGCCGGGACAGTGTGAGTTCATGGCAACTAATACTCACTCGGCTGTTCGTGTCGTACAAGCTACACGGGCCTATATTCCTAATGGCATTACAAGATCCAGGGTTTGCCGCGTATTCAAGATTGTTGGCAGGCAAGCCGGGCTGATGCTACATTAGATGAGATACCCCAGACGATTCTTAAATAAACAAAATTTCCCATCTTCAAGCGACTTGACCATCGCCAGCTGTCGTGATGCCCCCTACTTGAGCATTCATTTTCCTCCAGCTTGCACCCGTGGACTCGACAGACCGCCTACAGCGCATGGGCCCTACTGCAGTTCAAACCACAACGGTGGGAAAACCGACGATGGACTGACTCTTTGTGGTCACATGCTCCTCTCTAGACTCACCATAACCTCAGCGTTGGTATCATAACTTGAATGCCATTTCTCTTGTTAAACGCTCGCCTTCTTGGCCAGCATAATGATGGTGAAAATATCAAACAGCTCGTCTACAATCCTGAATCAATAAGGTTTATCCCTTCTTAAGCGTCAAAAGACAGCGGCCCGTCGGAACCAATCCCCAGTCAGGACTCGCTTACACCCCTAACACGGATCCCCCCCATCTGACTCGATTTCAGATCTAGTACTGAACGAAAACAGTTTCGATGGGAAATGCTGAAATGCCATGTTCTCGAACGTGTAAAATGTCGATCGCGGGCTGCCTCCTTTTCGATCTTCGGGACAGCACATGACCTTCTCCAACATATTTTTGTACAATCTGTCGCTTGATATCACACAGCAGATGCGACTCGCCAGTAAAAAGCCCAAGAAGCAAGAGACAAGCCACAGATGCGACAGGGAATATTAAGACCCTTGGAGATCATCTCCGGACAGAGCAACTCTAGCAGGGATTAAACGTCGTCAGCACCGCCACTCGATCCAGGGTCCAGACTCTTTTTGCCGGGGTCTCAAGTTGGATCTCAGTGCCTTCTGCCCAGTTTTGGACGCCTTTTGGGCTGTCTTTGCACTGCTGTTCTGCCAAATCCGTCCACTCGCCACAATCTTTTCGACAGGTCTGACAGGGCCCTTGGGCAATTCTGGCGCCGGTCAAGCCACATATCATCCTTAATACCCAGAGATAATCTATTATTCACGGCACCATAACAGTGGATGCGCTTACGAGTTTTCCAGCTTGTTTTTCTCGCCTTTTTTCCCCTGACGTGTCTCTCTTCTCTCTGTTTACTTTGAACTTCTAATCCCGTCGCGAATATATCATTGATTGCGTGTTGTTGTGTTGGGAAGAGACGTAAAAAGTTATGGCTGCCAACTCTGCCGGGGACACGCCCGTCGCTATTGGCGGTGCGACTACGCCTGGAGAGCAGGTCAAACCATACCAGATCCATGTGAGTCTCGCCAAGACCCCTCCCCGTTTACCGTTTTTCGATAGATTCAACGTCGATCTTTTTTTGCGCGCTTGTGGCTGACGCGCTACTCTACACAGGTCTCTTCACGATACCTAGATCTCACCAAGGAGAAATTGGAAATTACTAGATTACCTCATGAGTCTAATAAACCAAAATCGGACGACTGGTGGGAGCCAAAACCTCAAGTCGAACCACTAATTGATTTTTGGTGAGTTGAAGTGAGACGGACTCAAAGCGCATTGCAACTGACGGGACCTTAGGCTCGAGGAGTACTCATGGCGGACCAAGGAGGATGAGCTGAATGCTCAACTGCCACAATTCCGTACTGGATTCTCAATTCCTCAAAGTGAAGCGCCGATTCGGTTGCACTTTGTTCACATTCCTTCTTCTCATTCTAATGCTTTACCACTTCTCATGATACCCCCTTTTCCTTTTACAAACTTGTCCTTTGGTCATCTCACCAAAGTCTTTACCGAACCCGAGGATGCATCGACTCACCAGCCGTTCCACCTCGTCATCCCGTCGCTGCCGGGCTTGGGCTTTAGCGATGCACTTCCCAACAACACGCCCGTGATCTCGGCCACGGGAGAAATGCTTAATTCATTAATGTCCAGGCTCGATTATCCTCATTATCTGGCGACAAATTTGGGGTCGGGTTCAGCTTCGCCCGCGGAAATTGATTGGCAGCTCGTCAACTACCTGGCCGTCGAGCACATGGACACTTGTCTGGGCGCGCACTTCATCTCGCCACCGCTGGCGCAGCCAAAGTTGAAAGAGGCACCGGTGGAATGGGCAAAATGGTCACTCGCCAGTCTATTCAAGATGCCCATGCTGGGATACAGCAAGGAGGATTTCTCGGCGCTCGAGAGGAGCCGCCCGGAAAAGAAGAGCAGCAAATCCGTCACGGCGCAATTCGGCCTGAACCAGCTGGGACTCCGGGAGCCCAACACGCTGGCCTATGCGCTGTGCGACTCGCCGACGGGACTGCTCGTCTTTGCACTCAAGAGCCTGAGGACGTTGGGACCAAAGAGGGAGTTTACGCCGGCGGAAATTATCACCTTTACGCAACTGGCGTGGTTACCGGGGCCTGAGGCCGCCATGCGGTTCTGGGCGTATTGTTTACAGCACCCGGAGCCCGTCACGAAAAAGGCTCCGCCTCGGCCAAAAATTGCCATTACCGTGTTTCTCGGCGATGAAGAGAAGCCGGTGGAGCAGCTGGAGGAGCCTGTGGAACAAGTTGAAGCGCAAGCCGAGGCGCCAGCTGATGCACCAGCTGAGGCCCAAGCAGAGGTTCCGACCGCTACTCAAGGGGAAGCTCCAGCTGACGCCCCGGCCGAGGCTCCAGCTGCTCAAACGCAAGATGTGGAGGCGCAGAAACCGGTGCAGGTGCAAGACAAAGAAGCATACTCCTGTCCCAGCTGGGCGAATGCTAGATATCACGTCCTCTACACACACAGGGCGAATGGAAAATCTGGCCTATTGGCATGGGAACGACCTGAATTGATTCTCAAGGGAGTTCAGGGCTTGGCAAAAGAGGTCACAAAGTTGGATTCGAGATTTCACCCAAGGGCAGACGACACGGTGCCTTTGCAGCAGGTCATCGCAGGAGACGACGGAGCAGGCAACGGACCGGCAGGCGGCAATGGTCAGGCTGGTGGAGAGACTGGGCAAGCGGCTACTCAGCCTTCTAGCCCGGCACCCGAGACAACAGAAGCACCCACTCAACCCAAGATCAACACGATAGACGGTCTATTAGCCCCAATTCCCGAGGAGCGAGGGCAGCCGCATAGAGAGATTAGCGAAGAGACGAGAGTAGCGTCTGACGCCGAGGAGCAGGAAGCAAAATTGGCGGCCAAGAGCGATGACACCTTGGCCGTGGCTGGTTCGAGTCCGGGAGTAAAACCAGTCGAGTCGCCGTTGAGTTCTTGATTCAGTCTATGTGGTCTTACAGGCGCTTGGCAGAATAGTGTGCATATACGATACCCACTGATGATTTAATGTAATGTTTTTCAAGAATACGAGGCAGCGAATCAGATGCTTTGACGGTTTCATTTGATATGAATACATTCCAGACCTGCTGAAAACGGACTATAAATTCAGCGCATTGGCCATGTACAGTCATGTCTCAGCTTTTGTGCTGCAACCATCTTCTTGGCGCTTTCTTTGTCCCACTGTCAGAATCTAGTAAGCTGTTTTTCAGAGTGTAGCAAATGCAACAATACAGGTAGAAGGGGGAGAATCGAATTGTCAAGTGTTGTCTGGCTTCTTTCAATTTCCTGCTCTTCTTGGCCACTGGCGTGCCTCCAGAACAACCAACTACTACTTGGTAAAAACGTCCTCAAGATGGCTGCCCCTATAGCTGGCCCTCGAATAGGCTGCGACCGCTTAAGTCCCGATAGATATCGAAGACATTGGGCACAGTCCATGTATCAGTTTGGACAGTATCGACAACGTGAACACATCAGACCCACTGAATCACCCTCACAGGATGAGTGGCAACATCTTCGATTACCGGCGCCCTATCTACCCCGAGTATTCGCCAACGAGGATAACCCAGACACGTGGTGGATGCGACAGAAGGACAGGCAGAGCAGTCTGACCAAGATAGCGGGCCCCAGACTGAATACGAAGCACCGTCATTACAAGATTCAAGATCGACTCCGAAAGCTGACGAATCACTTTAACCATCACGGCTGGGGGCAATGGACCGCTCACAGGATCCTGGCCAAGGGCGGCCAGGGCATGGCGGTGCATTTCCGGCACAATATTAGCAATGAGACGCAAGATATCGTCTTGAAGATGGACCTTCGCGCATTTTGGTCAACGTCGTTGCAGGACGAGAAGCGGGCGACGAGAGTGGGTGGTACACACCAAGTGATTACAAGATCGGGCAGCTAATCGTAACACACACAAATCTCTAGAGACAACGCAGAGCAGCGCACTCGATCCAGATGATCGATCCCGTCGAATACGGCGTCGAAGCCGGGCGCGAACTGTACATCAACGATCCGAACCTCCTCGACGATTCGTCCGACGACGATCTGACCGACTACGATTCCGACGAAGGCTACTCGGGCGATCCGCGGGGAATCGACCGGCCGCGAGAGGACAGGATGCCGCGCGGCCAGCGGCCGCAGGCCCATTGGAACGCCAAGAAACGAGACCACCAGGAGAGGGCGGACGCGTTCCTCGTGGCGGGAGGGAGAAGGAGGAACCGTACGGATTTCAGGTCCAATGTCGAGTTCATCTTGCTCGAGTACATGCAAAACGGCAGTCTGCAGTCGCTCATCAAGAAGCGCGCCACTCACGACCCAAAGGACCGTCCTCCCAATCGAGTCTTGTGGGGGTTTTGGTTGTGCCGTGAGTTGACGTCCGAAAGTCCCATGTGTCGAAACTA
This sequence comes from Neopestalotiopsis rosae, assembly GCA_023078685.1. Classification (NCBI taxonomy): domain Eukaryota; kingdom Fungi; phylum Ascomycota; class Sordariomycetes; order Amphisphaeriales; family Sporocadaceae; genus Neopestalotiopsis; species Neopestalotiopsis rosae. Next base: position 673,443 of record JALGAS010000012.1, on the reverse strand, counting down.
ATGCTGTCAATGCAAGTGGTACGAGGCTGCGTCGGCATGGAATACCCTCCAAACAAGTTCCACCCCAACCGCAGACCGCCGGCTGCCCGGAACGAAGGCGATCCCAGAGCACAGGCGTGGTTGCGGTCCGACGGAAACATGACCACAGAGAGAAGAAGAAGTCGACGCGTCATGGGAAACAATCCCCTCGACGCGGGCGACATCCACGAAGAGAATGCGCGGCGCAGGCGCGTCCTCGCCGACGTCTCCAAGCTTGGTCTTCCAATATGGTCACAGGACCGATACAACGAAGAGTTGGAGTATTTCAGGGAGCACAACGAGGATTTGAATGAAGAGATACCCGAGGACCCTGATTACCGACGCCGCGGCGAGAATGTAGTCCATTTTGATCTCGATCCGAATAATGGTAAAAACTATGTTTCTTCTGGTTGTTTGTAGTACTGACTTTTGAACAAGTGCTCATTGGCGGCTTTGAACTGAATCATACGCAAGTCGAGGAATGGAAAAGACACATTGAGGAACGCGGCGCGTCAGCTACGGGAGTTTTGCCTCCCAACACGGCCAAGCACCCGGATCGGACGGGAGAAGAGCATGCCTTTGTTCCGAGGCTCAAGGTAGGAATCTCTTTTGTTGTTTGAAACTCGCCTGGTTCTGATACTTTCTAGATTTCCGATTTTGGTCTTGCCGAGAGGATTTTGTCTTACAAGCGAAAGTAAGTCCCTAACCATGCATCACCACCGGACTGAAGCTCACTGCAGTGATAGCATTTATTATCTTTACCGTAGGCCTAATGGCAAGGCCATATTTCTGGCACCGGTAGGATTTTTGCAACCAAGATAGTGAAGGGAGGCTAATATTTCAACAGGAACAATTCGGAGGAGAGTGGGAGTACGTACAAGACACTCTTCGTCCTGAACATTACTAATTACAGTCAAACAATCAAGTGTCATGACAAATTTACCGAATAATAGCGACATAGGCGAGGCAGAAATTCCTGGAAGCTACAGCAGAAAGACAAATATATGGCAAATCGCCTGGGTACGTCTCATCTCGAATTGGCCTTTATACAAAACTGCCATGCTAACCAGCACTCACATCTTGTAGTGTATGTGGTGTTTCATTACTATGAATTATCCACCCACGCCTCCGCAACCTTTGGTACCACCTCAACTTGCGCACCTGTTCACAAAAGAGACGCCGAGGGAAGTTTACGACGCGATACTCAGGGCGAACGGTTATACGGGGCCCATCTCTTACTGCTTCAAACTGTGCGAGCACATTGATAAGCCACCAGAACGAGACCCCTTAAGCTGGGTGGACAACGATCTGAGAGAAACCATTTATAGATGCATGTACCACAATCCAACTCATCGGCCGGATCTGGAACAACTTCTCAACCAAGCCAAAGCCAAGATGGGATCTGATAATAGACCGGATGAAGATGATGCGGCAGTTCGCGATTGGGTAAAGAGATGGTTCTATGATGCTCACCCGGCCGAAGCCCCTCCCTCTGAAGACGACGAGGATACTGAGATGCTTGATGTCAGCAATGGGGGCGGCGGCGGCGGTGGTGGAGGAGGTTTTGGAGCCGCCGGCGGTCTAGTCGGACGCGATGGAACGTTTGTAGTCGGCGGTCCGGGGGCTCTTGGATATTTTCTGCCTGGTGTCTCGGGTCTTCCCCCTCTGGATGCTAATCATCAAGCCGCCTTGAATCGTTATATCCTGGACTACCCCCATGGCACTACTAGAGTCTTCAACGCTGCTGGAGACCTGCAGTGTGGACGTGAGTATAGTCTCTCCCCCATGGCTGAGCCAAGAAAGCTGACGGAAACCACAGTACAAGCAATCGCAGACAGCATCATACGTCAAGTGCCGCCGGCCATCTTGCCCGTCAACACGACCAATCCCACACTGGGCGAGCTCCAAGGCATACTGAGGAATCTCATAAACACCGGACACTTTCCCCACGGCGTCATCCCAGAGTTGAGATTCTACAGTGCAGACGTATTGGCCGCGGTGCTCCAAACTTGGGGCAGCGATCGGGGGGTGCAGTTGCGACTGGTCGTGATGCTGTCAAACGGCTCACCGTACCTCATCCCGTCCCCCGATCCTACGGCCAGGCCCATCTATATATACAGCAACTGGCTGGGCTCGGGCATGCCCATGACTAATTGTCACTACGAAGGGTTGGATCCTGTCGCCGCGCCGGCGGCTCTTGGTCCAGGGGAAGTCTAATGTCGGAAAGTGTGGATATGGTTGAATTTCAAATAGTGTAAATGTGTATGGGTATTCTGTTATGATGGTAAACACGGCATCTTGGGATCCATGTCATTGAGCCACAAGTATATTAAAATGTAGATCTTGCCTTTGTTATTCTTATTGGTTCGAGGTTATTTTTGTACGACTCAAGACCTAGGGACGGTTTAATTTTCAATAAGCCTCATGGGTATTCACTCGATAATTACAATTCAAATACTTTGCCCACTGTCACTTGTGCATCTTTCTTTGTCAACTTGGAATCGTACCGTCTTCCAACTGCCTATCCCTACAGTCGTCACAGTTGACGTAAATTCAACATGAAAAGTTGATTTCCAGACCCGTCAGTATGGGCTAGAATATCCATACCATACATTCCCAATCTCTGAAAGCGGACAGAACCAACGCATTGTTCCACACTCGCACATGTCTCACACATGGTCATGACCTGCAAACGAACAATACTGCCAAGTCTTTGTTCAAGGAATACTCAAACAGGAGCGAATTGTCAATTGGGTAAATCCAAGCACCCCATTGCTATTGTCGACACATTTCCATAGACTTGGTGGTGAGTGCCAATTGTCCGTCCGCTTGTCATGGGTTCCAACTAGCTACAAATTGAACGATATTGAATCAGTCATGTCCGACTCATACATCGCGTCACACAAAGGACGCGCCCTTGCGTCCAATTATAATTTTTACAAATTCAGAACACGCGGGCATGATCCAGACAAGGATGCAGCCCCGACAGTCGACTTTGTCAATCTAGGATTCAATGTCCTACCTCGCCTCAGCAGACGGCCAATCTTCGAAACACTGCCACTTGCTAAGTTGATTGATTGGAAAGCTGAAGCTAAAGAGGCAAAAGGGGCAAAAGGGGCACGCGTCGATTTGCTGGGGCCCCCTATCACTGATCCTGATCTAGAGCAACTCAAGAATTTGCAGGAGAACATTATTGCCACCCAGGATTATTTCGAGCAAAATAGTCCGACTTGGATAGCTCAGAAGGTTTTGTCCCAAGGTGGTATGGGTTGCGCAATTCACTACAGGCACTCTCGCAATGGCGTAGTTCATGACGTTGTCTCAAAGGTTCCCCTGCCCGGTTACGGCGACGTTCTTCCTGATGAGCGGCGAGCGACATACGCAAGTTGACCCTATCTATACCTTGAACGTAGACCAGAGGTACTAATTCCTGGGAAAAACAGAGGCAACGTGGGGCAGCACACTCTATTCAACTTTATGATACCCCCGGACTTCCGGCTCGGCCCCGGAGACCGCCAAGGCCTCAGCCTGATGATTCTTCGGATGACCAACTCACCGATTATGATGACCCTGCAGCCCAACAACCGCGGCCGGCCAAAAGAGTTGTTCGACGAAGTGAACGACCCCTGCGCTATTTCCCTTTAAAACATATAGCTTGGAGGATCCGGGAGAAGGACTGGAAAACAGGGATGAAGGAGATTCGGAAAAAAGATCCGCGTCAATTTGATGAATGGCTTCTCCTCGAATATATGGAGAATGGCAGTATCGCTAACCTGATCGCGAAGCGGCGCGAGCAGGAACCAAAAGGGCCGCCTCCGCCCAACAGGATTTTGTGGGCATTTTGGATGTGCAGTAAGTTGCAAAGCTACACTTCAGGTTCACTACATAATGAAGAGAAACTGAAAAACAACTAGTGGTCAGGGGAGTCGTAGGTCTCGAGTATCCACCGAGCAGATTTCCCCCGGATCGTAGACCTCCTGCGAAAAGGCCTAGGAGCCCAGAACCGCCACCGCACGCCCCCGGCGAGAGGAAAAGCCGTCGCCTTGCTGGTCAGGACCCATTGCCGAATGCCCAGTACGACATTATACTCGCGGCACAGAACGGCATACTGAGATCTGTCAAAGGCCTTGGGCTCAAGGGACGGGAACCGGAGCGATCCAGCGCGGATCGCTCCCGAGATCTCGCGGGCGACTTGAATGAAGAGGTGCCGACAGATCCAAGACTTGCTGGGCGAGGCGAGAACACGGTCCACTTTGACCTTGATCCAAATAATAGTAAGCGAGTACAATTATTTGAACCTGTCTTGACTAGATACTAATTCTTGACCAAGTCCTTGTTGACGGTTTCGAATTGACCCAGCCGGGCATTGAGTGGTTCAATAAGAAAATCAAAGAAGGACTCTTCAAAGATGATCATCCGGTACTAAAGCCACCCACGGTACCGCGTCGGTCGGATCGTGAACCGGAAGAGCACGCATTTGTGCCGAGGCTAAAGGTAGGCTGAACTATTGCCCTCTTTCGTAACTATTGTTCTTCGCTAACTACCTGGTAGTTGGCAGATTTTGGCCTGGCAGATAGAGTCAAATCTTCCAAGAGAAAGTGAGTTACTTGAAATCTGCATATATTCCACATCAAGTCCTCGTTTTCTTACCATGAAAATAGTGAATACTACTTTGAAAGAAAGTTGCGTGGGAAATTAATGACCCTGGCACCGGTAAGCATGTCGCAAGTAAAACCACAATGAACTAGAGACTTATACCTTCCAGGAGCAATTCGGCCCCGAGTGGGAGTAGGTCCTCATCCGATATCCGTGGAACAAGAAAATATTACTGATACCCGACTGCGTTGAAAAGGACTCTTAATGATCACCCTGACGAAGCCGACGTGGGAGAAGATCGAGTGGCTGGAAGCTATAGTTCCAAGACAAATATATGGCAGATCGCTTGGGTATGCACCAGTCCGACGCTGGGACTCTTTCCCAAGTTTCTCGCTCATCTCCGTAATACAGGTCCTGTGGTCGCTCATCACTGGGAAAATGCCGCCCATGCCTCCCAGGCCCGTCTTCCCTCGAAACAAGCTCAGCTGGATTAACGAAACTACGACGAGAGCACAATTCCAAGAGATTCTCGATTATCATGGATACAAAGGTCCAATCTCATATTGCCATCACTTGCTGGACGACATGGGCAGCCCAAATGATCGCTATTGGGATGTGGACGACGACCTTCGAGATACACTCTATAAATGCATGTTCCATCGGCCCGCCGATCGACCGACCCTGAAAGCTCTGCTCGACCAAGCAAAGTCCAAGACTGTTCCCGGCGCTTTTCCCGGCGAGGATGATGATATGATTCTCGAATGGGTCCGGCGTTGGTTTTACGATGCTCCTATTCCTCCTACTCCTCCGCCAGCGCCTCGATGGCCGCCTTTTAGGGGTCTTACTAAATCGCCTCCTGGATCTCGGTTTGGCGATGCGAGCGGCCTTTCCGACTTTGAAAGTTCTAGTCAAGGGAGTGGCGGAAGCGGTGGTGGTCCCCCGGGAGGTCCTCCTGGCCCTACTGCTCCTGCTGCTTCTCCTGCTGCTGCTCTCGGTCCACCCCTCTGGTTGACGATCAGGTATAATGCGGCATTCCCATACCGAGGTTTGTACCAACGAGTTCACAACGCCGCCCCGGGTAATCAATGTGGCCGTGAGTAAAAAGCCTCCCTGTTCATACCAGGAGTTGTATATACAGAAAGCTCATCGTTACACAGTTCAAGCAATAGTCGACAGTCTACAACACCAATTATTTTTACAAGACGAATTATTGGTTGAATTGGTCCCGCGGAGAGTGAACCTCCCAAGTATGGCAGATCTATTAGGCGTTGCCAGAATTATGGAAAATGCAGACGCATGGCCTCGGCTGGCTGCAGACCATGACGATGTGTTTGGATCTGTCGCCAACGGCAATTGGACGATAGATCAATTATTTGCCATCTTGAGACAATGGTCACATGACAATGGTGTCAACCATCCAAATGAAGACGGCCTGGGCGTGGTGGCTGTCCTGTCTGGCGATCAGAACTTTTACCGGGTGACCAACGATGAGAACTACCACCCCATATTCATTTACAACGACAACGCTCAAGCGAACAATGGTGGTGGCAGTCATGTTCCCACGATGAATCATTATGAAGGCATGCGAGCCGAGTCCGACCCGAGTGCCTTGAGCAGCGCTGATGTTGTGGCAATTGATGCGGCGACCCAGACATAAGCGCGTACTAGAGGTGCGAGATCGATGCTGGTTGTGTAAAAGGCAAGAGGATATTATACTGCTATTATTCAAGTGTATATATTTATGCTGATTGAGTATATTATTGTAAGCTTTGAAAGTATCATTTGTTGCTTTGAAAGTTGTACAATATTCGGAAAGCATTTCTAATCACTCTGCTACCATTTACCATATTGACCCTGAACATTGCTAGCCATTGCCATAATGTAGAATTATACAAATAGCTGTCAAAATCACTTGCTCAGGCAAATTATCCATAAATGAATTGCTATTGCGTTTATCGACGAGTCAAGTACTCTCTGCATGGCGGATAAAGGTGGATGAATCCAATTTCTCAGGGCTCGGCGATATGACTTACCTTAAGCGGCACCATCTCTAACAAAGGCCGGACCATGACCTGCAAACGAACAATACTGCCGGGTCTTTGTTACGCTGGTACTGCAAGGAATACTCAGACAGGTGCGAATAAGAGAATTTAGAAAATTCAAGCCCCTCCATCTCCATTGTCATCGCGTTCTCACAGATCTATCTGGTGACTCATGAGTCTTTGCATATCTTCGAGTTAGCCGTTCAATCATCCACCATGGCCAATCCAGTGGAGGTTTACAATTCCTTGACACCGTGGGGAAAAGGGGTCGCCGACCAGAATTTTGAATTGTACAGGCTCAGAAAGCTTGGTAGAATCCCAACATGGGGTGTCCCGTTTGTGAGCAATCACGCCGATTTCGGGCAGGAAGGATTCCACCAAGTGCCTCGCCCAACTCGCCACCCAATCTTTGAATCCCAACTACCCCAACGTGTTGATAGTAACTATGGTGCTGCACTTCCCGCGGCGGGGGGCGGTCATATCCTGAATGCAGCTCCCCTAGCTCCAGTCCACGCGGACTTTCGATTGCAGGCACGGCGTAAACAGATCGAAATCTTACTTGGCTTCATCCCCCGTGGCTGGACTCCTCACCGAGTATTGGGAAGGGTTGGTATTCCCTAGTGCTTTTCTTCTGTCAGCAAGTCTTTGGCAATAAGGCCTGGGGAGAGCTTGTTCTAATGCATGTTGCGCGTCTTTATACAATATCAGGAAGAAATATACTAACGCCCATGGCTGGATAGGGAGGTCTGAATTGCGCCATACTTTACCACCAGAATAATGGAGGTGGTGTAGTCAGAAAACTTGTTTCAAAAGTTGCCTTAGTTGCCAACAACGCGGCACTTTGGGATGAAAGGCGGGCAACATATGCAAGTTTACACCGTGCCTTGTTCTTCCTGGGAAGACGTCAAACTTGATCAAAACACTAATTCGTTCTGGAGGGGCGACAAACAGAGGCAGCGTCAGGCAGCACACTCTATCCAACTTTTCGATACTCCCGGAATCCCGGCTAGGCCCCGGAGACCACCAGGGACCTTGGTAGAAGACTCTTCTCATGACGAACTCACCGATTATGATGATGCGGATGGCGCCGGCGACCCGCATATGTACAAGCCACGGATTCAACGTAGCCTGCGAACTCGAAACTATTTTGCCAAGAAGAGGAGTGCATGGACAGCGAGGGATCAGCACTTTGATAACTGGATGAGAAATAATGCAGCCCAAGATAATAATTGGCTCCTGATTGAATACATGGAGAATGGAAGCCTTGCTGCACTTATTGACCGGCGTATAGAGGCGGATGTTTTCACACCACCCCCCAATAGGGTCCTTTGGGCTTTCTGGCTAAGCTGTAAGTTGAAATACTCGATGGTTTACTCTATTGGCAATAAGAAAAAGAACAAAAATCTGATAAAACTCTATTTCATCTAGTGGTTAGAGGAATTGTAGGTCTCGAGTATCCGCCAAACAAGTTTCACCCGGACCGTAGAGCACCTGGTAGGCCCTTGGGAGCAGAGCGCACTACGAATGATCGTCACTTGAGGAGAAGCCGTCGCCTTCTTAATGCTGAACCATTACCCAATGCTCAATATGTCCCGGCAGTCGCAGCGAGCAACAAAATGAGACGAAGCCTAGCTGCTATTGACGTACAGGCATATCAAGGCGCCAACGCAGCCGATATCGCTCGCCACCTGAATCTTCAAGGAGATTTGAACGAAGAAGTACCAACCACTGCAGATCTCCAACGGAAGAATGAGAATGTAATACATTTTGACATTGATCCAAATAATAGTAAGCAATACCATATTCCAAACATGTCGTTATTGTCCTGTCTCCAGGCTAACTCTTGAACCCAGTCTTGATTGATGGGTTTGAATTAAACGCGACCGCTACCGCTTACTGGGCTAATGAAATAGCGAATGGTCTTACGAAATCGGGTACACCAGTGACAGCTATGCCTTCGGTACCGCCTCGTTCGGATCGTGAACCGGATGAACACGCCTTTATCCCAAGACTAAAGGTAAGAAAATGAGAATCGACCCCTTTCCCTAATCATTTTTTATGCTAACCATCTCCAAGCTGGCAGATTTTGGTCTGGCAGATAAGATTAAATCCTACAAGAGAAAGTGAGTGGCTGATACATATAAACATCTTATTCGAGTCTCGATTTCTTACCATGAACGACAGTCAATATTATTTCCAATTGAGGCAACGCGCCAAGACGAATTTCCTGGCACCTGTAAGTTTTATATATGAGAAACGAAAAACACAGACTAATCCATCCAAGGAACAATTCGGCCCGGAGTGGGAGTAGGTCCAAACACTGTATCTATGAAAGAGGATGATTATACTGATTTCCCAACTCACGAAAAGGACTTTACAGGAAACTGTGCACGGCGACAATGTCGGTTTAGATGATGTAGCGGGAAACATCAGCTACAAGCTGAACATATGGCAGATTGCTTGGGTATGCTCCGTTCCCCGAGTCCCGATTATACACTCCGGATTTCTCTTTCTTTCTTTCTTTTTTTTTTCTTCTTTTCTTCTTGGCTTATCTCTTACGATACAGTGCATGTGGATTCTCATCACCGGCAAAACGATTCCCCAACCTCACATGCCCGTTTTTCCTCCCGCTCTCCAGGCTACCCACCTGACACCCGCAACGACGAGAGACAACTATCAAGGGATTCTCGACGCCGCCGGCTATAACGGGCCGATATCCTACTGTGTGGACTTGTGCGACGGTATCAACACACCCGCCGATCGCTTCCCGTTGGTCGATCCCGATCTCAGACGGACGCTCTTTCGGTGCATGTACCATCGACCTAATGATCGACCGGATCTGCAGACTCTTCTCACCGAGGCCAAGGCCCATATTGCTCCTGGTACCTTTCCAGTGGAGACTGATGCCATTATTAGTCAATGGGTGAAGAGGTGGTTTTACGATGGTACTATCGTACCACCACCTGGAGGAGGAGGAGGGCCTGGTGGAGGAGGTGGAGGAGGAGGAGGAGGAGGAGGAGGAGGAGGAGCAGCGCCAGCTGGAGGAGGAGGAGGAGGACCGCCTGTTGGAGGGGCCGGCGGATCACCGCCCGGAGGCCCTCTCGTTGCTCCTGCTCCGGGTGCTGCTCCTGCTGCTCCGCCCGCCGCTCCACCCGGTAATGGCGACGGAAATGTGGCCTTTTTACTCCAAACCATGTACAATCTATTGTTTCCACACGGACACAGACAAATTCCCATCGCAAGCGCACCTCATTGTGGTTGTAAGTGGACCTTTTCCCAATTCGAATAGACAGATGTCAAGGCGGAAAGCTAATCCTCACCCAGTACAAGCAATAATCGCCAGCTTGCAAAATCAATTACCTCCTGGTATGTTGCCGGCAGGCGTGACACTACCGACTGAGGCGGATTTCATTCTCATTTCCGGGACCCTCGCCGCCAGAGGAGACTTTGACAATATTGATCCGGCCATGCTAGGCACTCACGTCATTGGTTACTGGGCCTTTGCTCAGCTGGATATGATTTTGCACGAATGGTCAATGAACAATGGTGTCAACACTTCTGGCAACAACAACGGCCTCGGCCTTGTGGCCGTGTTTCCCGGTCAGCAGACCTATTATTGGGAGAGGAACGACGCCGGCTACCATGCCATATTCGTTTTCAACGACAACACTCATGCCAACAATGGCGCCGGCGGTCATCCTGCGGAAGATCGATATGAAGGACTGAGCGCCGCACCACAGCCTGAGCTGAGCGACGCCGATGTCGTGGCGATTGATCAGGATATGTATGATTCTGATGATTCCGATGGGGATATGAGCATATGAAATGCTAGGTCAAGGCGAGATCGACGTCGAATGCATTGAAAGCGGGTAATAATTCACCTGTTGGAAGCATCTAATTGCAAGTTGATTGTAGATATAGAATCTGGAAATATTATCAACCAAGATCTGTTCGAATATGGCATGTATAATCATGGAACCAATTATAATCACTATTTTACCTTTTACCACATGGCCTCCAATACTGCAAGCCATTTCTGTCTTGGACTTCCATGTCCAGCTGCGAGTAAGCGAGGCAACAAAGAAGGCAACGTGTTCATATATGAATCACTATCGTGGTTGTCGACGAGTCAAGGGCTGTCTGGTGAGTGGACAGAGGTGGATGGATCCAATTTCGTGGCGGCGCGACGACATGGTTTACTATAAGCGGCCCCATCTCCAACAAAGACCGGACCATTAGCTCAGTGGTAGAGCATCTGATTCCAGTTTCTTGGGACATCCAGAAGGTCGTCCGTTCAAGTCGGGCATGGTTCAAATCCATCCGGTCTTCACCGATTCTTTTTGTGGTTTTCACGATTTTTTGTTGTGAACGACTTTTTATACTTGTTGATACGCGACGATCATGGCCGGCGTGTTTTCTTTTGTTTCCCGTTGAGCTACTATAAAGGTTAAATCCAGTGGTGCGGGGCAGTGATTCTTTGTCCGTGAGTAGAATACCATGCACAGTGAAATATCACGGCAACATTGTTTTATTATAAGAACTAACAGGTATCCGAGTATAAAGGTGCATAGAGGATGTCTGTCATGCTTGGAATGCCATGAAATACCACTTAATTAGGGGTTAATTATGGCATTATTGCTACATTATGAGTATTGGCCAGACAGCATACATGGCATGGATACCTGAATATGCTTTATGATGTGTGGATTGTATTTATATCTATATTAGTTCATCCTGTTTCAATCACGCCTGTAATAAGAGACATTGAGAATGTGCTGTCGCAAACATATAAATTGTATCTAAACTCTACAGAATCGTACCTACTCGAATCACGAAATAACGAATTGCTGGAAAGCACGTGTCCGAAATTGGTCTCGAAACTTTTTACAAAGCATCACAAGCCGGGCAGTACTTTATGGGTACATACACGCCGTTATTGGAAAATTGCACCTCTTAAAGACATTCTCTAATTCTTCAAGCTATTTATTGCTGAAAAACTCCATCAGCTAGCTGTTCACTTGGTCCCTACTACAGTCAAGGCAACAACGAAAATGCCACTTCCAAGTGTGGAAACGCAAGTCAAGGTTGCGAGCGAAGGCAAGTACAAATCCGTCGACTTTTTGCCATTTACACAGACTGCCTGTCGCCCCTTCATGAATCTTACAACTGACCACACCGACAGCCGCCGACCGATTCGTAGAATACTACTACGACACACTAAACAGGCCGCACCGCAGCAGCTCGGCCACGCAGGGCCTGTCCCAATTCTACGCGTCCACCTCGGCGCGGCTGACGGCAGCAGGGCTGACGCCCGATATTAGCATCAACGGGCACGTGTGCTCTTCTGCCTCTTCGCCGTCGGGCGCCGTCCAGGAGTTCCAGGAGCTGTTGGACAAGCAAGGGCACCCCGTCCACTTTGACGTGCTCAGCGTCGACGCGCACCCCGTCAACCCGCACTACGTCCTCGGCAGCGCCGACCCCGAGGCCCAGAGCGACCGCGGCGACAAGCTGAGCCTCTCGCTCCAGGTCGCGGGCACCGTCCGCTTCGGCAAGGGAGACGAGGCCGTCGTCCGCGGCTTCAACGACGCCTTTGTCCTGGTCCCCCACTGGGAGGCGCATGGCAGGAACGCTCCGAGAGGGTTGAGGAAATGGGTAGCCATCAGTCAGAATCTAAGGTATCTGTAGGGCAAGTCGGAGGAAAGGTCTCATGGCTTGGGATTACGGAACTGGAGAGGCGGACTGAGCCTTCACTCGAGACATGCCGGTAGCCAGGATGTCGACAGCGATGACCGGCGATTCTTACCGGCTACAAACATTGTGGTTGGCAACGGGATACGAATGAGTTCGGATTGGATACAAGTATCACACGGGCAGGCACGAGGACATCAGAAGACGCGGCCAATATGTACCACCAATTTATACCGCGCAGCCATATCGACCAAAACTGCAACCACTTCATAAATACACAGCAATATAAACCACCCGTCATGCAACTTGAACTCCCCGGATTCCTCCCCGGATTCTGGCAAACCTTGGTTCATCAATTTCGTACGTAAAGACATGTACATTACGAGCCAATTGCTCTCATACGTGCCTCTTCATCATCGTTTCACTCGTCTACATCATACACGGCATGATTCCCCTACTGCGAGTATAGGGTAATCGTAGGGTAATGGAAATGCTGCCGTGATAGTCTTTTCCCCTTCCAAACTCAAAAGATTACACACCTGCCTCTGTTTCTAGTGGCTACGGCTTGTATCGGCAAGTCGCGGATTGGTGAAGAAGTGATAGGAATTGATCAAATGGCTGTCTACAGAGTATAAGCAGAGATTTGTATGGTATACATTTGCGTCGCTATCGGTGGATCATCAAACGCGTGTCTTGTTCTCGATTATTACTCAGATGTGTGACCATGCATGACTAGGTATACATCGGTCAGATTATCAGTTTGCGCCGCTTTTCACGCCCTTTTGTCGCCTTTAGCGTTTGATTGATCCACTTGCGGCCGGCTTTTCAATGCCGCAGCATAATTCTCAAAGACTATAAACCTCTGCAATCGTTTTCTGCTTTCTATTCGTCTCTTATCCATTGACTTCTCGAATCATCCTTTCTTACAGGACAAGACGGGACAAGTGACAACTGTTATACTTTGACGGTGTTGCGATATCGGACACCCGATTGTGAACATATATCAAATCGATTGCTCCCAGTCCAAGAACATCCCATTGAACAAAGCATCTTACTCGGCATATACCAACTATACACAAAATGGGTTCATACACTCCCGACCGCCCAGCAGAAAAGCTGTGGATCGAGACGCCTCTAATCCCATCGACGGCAATGTCGCGGGCAGCCGGGTGGTGAGTAACCATAGATCCATGCTGCATGTGCCATCCAACTCACATCTCCCCAGCAACATCTTTCTCAAACTAGAAAACCTCCAGCCTTCGGGCTCCTTCAAGCAGCGCGGCGTGGGCAACATGATGCTGCGCGCCGTTAAGAGCCACCAGGGCGGCAACGTGCACTTTTACTGCTCCTCGGGCGGCAACGCGGGACTGGCCTGCGCGACGGCGGCCACGGCCCTGGGCAAGCCCGCCACCATTGTCGTGCCCACCAGCACGTCCGACTTTATGATTGGCAAGCTCCGCCTCCTGGGCGCCGAGGTCGTCAAGATCGGCGCCCACTGGGCCGAGGCCGACGCGCACCTGCGCGGGAACTTGCTGGCCGCCGACCCCACCGGCGTCTACGTCCCGCCCTTTGACCACCCGCACCTCTGGGAGGGCGCCGCCACCATTGTCGAGGAGCTGGTGCCGCAGCTGGCGGCCCTGGGCGTGAGCGGTCCCCAAGGCGGCCCCGACGGCATCGTCTGCAACTGCGGCGGCGGCGGCCTGCTCAGCGGCATCATGGAGGGCGTGGAACAGCAGTCCAGCCGGCACTGGGGGGACAAGAAGCCCGAGGTGCTGGTCGTGGAGACCGTGGGCGCCGAGAGTCTGCATGCGAGCATAAAGGCTGGCGAGCTGGTCACTCTGCCCGCCATCACCAGCATAGCCACGAGTCTGGGGGCGCCGACCGTTGCCAAGCAGGCGTTTGAGTGGAGCAAACAGGATCACTTGACGAGCATCGTCGTGACCGATGCCGAGGCCGTCATGGGCTCGGTCAAGCTTGCCAACGATGCTCTTCTCTTTGTCGAAGCCGCCTGCGGTGCTAGCATTGCCCCCGTGTACAATGGCGAGCTGAGGAAATGGCTGGGCAAGGGGCTTACTGATGAAGAGTGGAGCAAGAAGAATGTAGTCTTGATTGTATGTGGTGGTGCAAACATTTCCCTGGAGATATTGAGGGCATACCAAGAAAAGTTTGGTGTCGAGTAAAAGACATGCACGTAAACAAAATAATTGAGCGATCCTTTGACATGTAATGCTATGAATGCCTATGTACATGGTAGCACTGATGCTTTTGCAATTCTACTCAAGATGGCCATTTACGGCTGCTGGATATTACCCGCATTGCCCGTCACGGGTCCTCCTCGCAAGTTCATGGCTCCAATTCTGGAGACAATGTTGCTTCCCACTGCGTCCACGGCTCCACGCGGCGAGGTCAATGTTGGTCCTTCAGGTGCCGTTTCTTGTACCTTGAAGAGCTTGATGGCAGTTCCATTCCAGATGCCCACGGTACCCTTGGCGATTTGCATTTCGCTGGCAAAAACAAAACTCCAAAGCAGGGATTCGTACCACCCCAGGGCCATGGGCGTCCACTCAAAGGAATGGACACGGACTGCCGATGGTTCAATGCCAACCAAGTCTGCATCGCGGATAGCCTTGAGCGTTGCATTGGATGGACTGTCTGTCGAAAGCCCCTGTCGTGTGATAAGAGCAGTCAATTGCTGGATGACGGTGAGAATGGTGTGAAGCGGCAGCTCTGGCAGCCAGCTCTCAATCCAATGCGCAGAAGGTTCAAAAGCGCCAGTAGTGGATTGACCTGCCATGGAATAGCTACCCAGGCTGGTGACACTATTTTGCCGGGAAAATGAAGCCACACCGGCAGGCATCTTGCCCCTGGCCTTTTCCGACATGCCTCGAAGTTGTGTAGGAACGGCATCATCAGTGCTCACCACAGACGACGCTCGAGATGGGTTTTCGCTTGGACTTGATTGTGCGGGCGTTGGACGCTCTTCGTCTTCATCGCTGTCATCGTCGTCGCCAATTGCAAAGGTGTCATCCTCTTCTGGGACATGACTGAGCGTGGGCGTTCGTGATTGTGTAGTAGTAGGACTGGCAGTACTGTCGACCGAGTTCCTGCTCATATCAAATAGGTCGGCTGCTTGTCCATCCTCCTTTCTGCGTCGATTACGTCTTTCAATCTCTTCTTGGCCGCTTTCTAGCGTAAATGAGCGTAGAGCTTCGAATCGCTTCTTGTTCTTGAGAATAGAGTAGACAAAGTATGGGTTGGCTGAAAAGTTAGCTAGAACACAAAAGTTTGCACAAGTAGACATACCCTTGTAGTGATGTTCGATGATTGTATTCATGGACTCTAGTAGTGAAGTCAACAGGTCGTGGTTGCTATCATTTGCCAGCAGGAATGAAGGAGATGACATGGATGTGAATAGCTGCAACAATTTTGAACACGTCGTCATGTTGATGCCTTCGAGATATGCAGAAATGTTGTTAATGACTGCGAGCAGAGCAGGATAAATGGCGGAAAGTTTGCCCTGACTTGTCGTGATGAGACTGTAAATGGACTGTAACATGTTAGTTGAGATTCGTACAAGTTTGCAAGTAACTCACCTGAATCAAGTAATCGGCATACGTTCCCCTAAAGTTGGGAATTCGTATGACGGTGGGAAGCAAATCTTGTCCGTCAAATGCCTTGTTGAGGTTGATGCCAAACTTTGGCTCTACACTCAACGTTTGCAACAAGAATGCACACATTCGAACAACACCCTGCTTTGAAGCATCCGTCTTGTATTCTGTTGCGTAGTAGAGAATCAAAATGACAAAATCATGTGCTCTTTCTGTATCAATCATGTATGCCCTGAAGCGCTTGTTGCATTGCGTAATCTCCCAAAAGAGCATGATAATCTCCGGAGAGAACTTTGTGGTGGACTGCGCTCCGGGAATGTATGAGTTGTTGGCGTGGAATGGCTGATTAAGAATTCGAGTCATGCCATCGACAATAAATTGAAAGTCTTGAGGTCTATGCAGCCGTCCGAGAAAGTGACGATAGTAGTTCTTTGGCGTTGTTTCACCAGGCTGCTCGGGGATCGGATAGAGAAGAATCACTAGCAGGAATTGCAGGGTATAAGTGACGAGAATCTGCTTCTCGTCCTTGAATACCAGAGTGTTATATGGTACTTTCCATGTTGCAGGATTATACTTGAGTGTCTGCTATAATTAGCAGAGAACACAGACAAAAGCGTGCGACGTACCGTATTGAGCAAAGAGCAGAGTACAGACAAGACCACTTGCTTATCAGGACAGGTACAAATGTACGTCAATGATCTTGTGCCCTTTGTAGGCAATATGCTAGGCGACATGTACATGCTCTGACTGGTGAGGGTAAGGAGTAGCCGCAGGATTTCGCATCGATTGCTCTCATGCTCCTTGGTCGTGGGTACGGCCGTGTTGCAACCGACACCACTCTGCCATATCGCACAAGTCACCTTGGGCTTGCCGTGTGGCTGTCTGGGAACGGTAAAGTCGGAGAAGAAGAGGAGGTCGATCAAGGTATCAATGAGTTCTTCGGCCAGGGGTTTCGTCTCTTCGAATTCCGTCATGGGCGGTTTGACCTCGGCGTCGTCGGCTTGGGCCTCATCGAACAAGACCTCGGGTTGAATGGCGGCTCGTCTGGTCCGTTTCCGCCTCGTGCCCCAAAAGAACTGCTCCTCCCATGCTTGCAAATGCTCGGCCTCGTAGAGATATGGTACGATGCGGTTGAGAACGCGTATGCAGTTGAGCGCATCCTTTTCAGGCGCAAGTTCGGGGTCGGGAAACGAAGGGTGATGCCGAAGAATAAACAGTCGAGAGGTGACGGCCAATATCAACGTTTCTAGATTCTCGAGCGCATTGTCTCGTGTCCGTCGTACATCGGCAGCAGAGAACAAGCTGAAAATATCCTCGGATGCTTCAGGAAGTTCCCAAAACTATGACAAGTAAGCAAGACGAGCCGGGCACCGTATCAAGACGGCCAACGTACCGAGGTCCAGTATGAATCGTCGGCAGGTATGTGGCGTTCCTCTGATAACCTGAAGATGCCCTTTTTGAACACTAGCTTGGAGTCGCTGGCACCCATCGTGTCCACTTCATCGCGTGTCGTGACAAGTTTGGGAGGAGTAGTCTCGAATGGCAAGGTTGAAGCTTAGCTGGCCGGTTTGCGGTGCCCGTGATACCAGCGACTACAGTTGGGTACCTTGTAGTTGGGTAGGTGGCCTTGGAATTGATACGAGCCCAATTGGCTAATCGATCGCTGCACGGTATCTGATAAGGAACAGTAATGGGAGAGGCGATTCAACTCGACAGAGACTCGATTTATTTTCTACCGTCCTCCGATGATCTGAAATGGCTCAAGTTTATTGTCTCGTGATCATGTAAACAACTGGTTCGGTTGGCAGCTTGATTGTACAATCCACAGCGCTCGTAAGCCCCCAGTCGCGCTATTAGGTGTGTCGATGGGCCAGCGATAGTGAATGCGATTGCCTCCAGTGAGTCCAGTCAGGGAGCCGAACCAAGTGGAACCCACGCGGCCGGAACGGAAGATTGTTTCGCACTAGCCAGGTGGATCCCCACCATCCCCAGCTACAAAATGAATTCTCGCGAATTTGCCGGCCATTTTCTTCTTGACCTTTTCTCCCCATCTTAGTGCACGGGCGTTACGCATGTCAGTGAGGATTCGTCCGAGACTGCGTTTTTGCTAGTTGAAAACTATAACTATGACCACTCCTATTTGGCTTCGGCTGGGTAGGGAATTTTTGGCACAACATACGACCTCTTGTCGAGGGAGAACCTTTGTTTATCTTTCATTGCTTGCGATCCCTTGGGGACCGAGGTGAGGAAGGAAGAGGCCGACTGGAAGAACACAAGGAACATCGCGAGAGATACTGCGGAACGGTTATCAGGATGAATGGCAGGAGCTGGACAATGTTCATCGAGATCGAGCGGTCACGGTGTGTTTGGAGGGAAAGCAACGGGAGGCTGTACGATTAGGCAGCCTCGCGAGGCATCTACAAGTTACGATAATTCGATCCACCATTCTCTAGAGAACACAGCCTCATTGGCAGAAAGTAGTGACGAAGGTCCAACACGTTGACGAGAGTCGGCGGCCTCGATGAAACGGCTCGAGGTTGGCGACGCCTTTGTAGAGGTCTACCTGCCAGCGTGAACCGCCATTCCGACGTAAGCTCCAGATGCCGGTGATTTCTGGACGGCAATCATTTGTCCAACAGAAACATCTCCAAATACGGACAAAGCTGGACATGCTCTATTTGTCCATCCACGGGGATGACGGCCCGTGGACCAGCATATGCGACCAGACCTCAACCGACGTTCTACCGAAGCATTATGACACCCATGATCGGGATCACCTATACATAAGGGAGGCATTCCCAACAGGTTTCGTTTGGCTCGAGAGTCCGTCATAAAGTCACTCGGGTTCTGGAAACACATCTAGGAACATGGCAACAACGCAAACCGCGGTTGCTGAGCCTCAGCA
Organism: Neopestalotiopsis rosae; assembly: GCA_023078685.1. NCBI lineage: Eukaryota > Fungi > Ascomycota > Sordariomycetes > Amphisphaeriales > Sporocadaceae > Neopestalotiopsis > Neopestalotiopsis rosae. The sequence goes on along the minus strand of JALGAS010000012.1, from coordinate 654,586 downwards.
AATCCCTTTGACCCTGCTCAACGAGAGGCGGCCACAAACGGACGTCGAGGCTTCCGCACCAACACCAGAGGTGCCGCCCATCGATGCCGTGGACGCTCATTCTGCCGCCCCAATATTCAAATTGGTCGTGGCCGGCTTCTCTTTTTTCTGTGCCGGTGTGAATGATGGTACCTTGGGGCCGCTGATCCCATACATGCTCAAAACGTTTGGCATTGGTACCGGGGATGTAGCTATTATGCAAGTCGCCGCCAAAGAATCATGCCATGTTTTCTCTAAACATTGTATAATATCATCGACTAACAAAGTTACAATGATAGCTACGGCACCACCTTTGCCGGATGGCTCCTGGCCGCCCTGACCAACCCGATCCTGACCGCGCACCTGAGCCTGGGGCAGCTCCTCGGGCTCGGCGCCGCGCTGCAGCTGCTGGCCCAGTGCCTGCGGCCCCGAGGGGGGTTCGCCCAGTTCTGCGCAACCTTTATGCTCCAGGCCCTGGGCATGGCCTACCAGGACAGCCACTCCAACGCCTTTGTGGGCGGGCTGCGAAACGTCCCGCACCGCTGGCTCGGCTTCATCCACGCCTGCTACGCCCTCGGCACCTTTGTCGGGCCCCTGACCGCCACGGGCGTCGCCAACCGAGCTCCCGGCGTCTATGGCGGCGGTATCGAGGGCTGGCGGTTGGTGTACTTTGGCCTCGTGGGCATTGGCGCCCTGAATCTTGCCGGCGTCGTGGCGGCGTTTGGTGACACGTTTTGGGGACGGCGCGTCGTTGCCTCGACCCAACAGCCGACAGCGGAAGAAGGCAACAGCACCAGCAAAAGGACCAAGGCTGCCATGCTGGAGATGGGCAGCCTCCTCCGGCTCAAGGTCGTCTGGCTGCTGAGCCTCTTTTACTTCTTCGAGCTGGGCGCCGCCATGACGGCCAGCGGCTGGGTGGTCGAGTTCCTCACCACGTCGCGCGGCGGCGACCTCGCGGCCGTGGGCTACGTGCCCGCGGGCTTCTCCGGGGGGCTGTTCCTGGGCCGGATCCTGCTGGCCGAGCCGACGTTCCGCTGGGGCGAGCAGAGGATGCTCCTCGTCTACAGCGTCCTGTGCGCCGCCCTGCAGCTCGTCTTTTGGCTGCAGCCCAATGTGATTGCCAGCGCGACGGCGCTGAGCGTCATGGGCTTCCTGTTTGGGCCCTTTTTCGCCACTGGCATGTCGGTGGCTTCCAAGCTGCTCCCCAAGAGCTCGCAAGCCGCGGCTTTGGGCTTCATCTTTGTCATGGCTCAAGCTGGCGGTGCCATTTTCCCGTCCATAACTGGTGTGATTGCCACGAGTGCAGGAGTTGCCGTCTTGCAACCGATTGTGCTTGCTTTAATCATTGCTGGAGGTGTTTGCTGGTTCTTGATACCGAAAATTCCCGGGAAAATTGAATAGATTAAGGAAATATTGAGAGTGTCTTAATTTTATAAATCTCGAAACTGCAAAATGTAACATAGATAGTTGAATTTATGTCTTGTTGCATCGAGAATTAATATGTATCAAAACAAAATATTATTGGGTTGGTATATAATTATCAATTGACTATTGACGGAAGCATATGAACGAGTGAATTGCAAAAAACCTCAGTGCAATCGAATTCGCATATCGTGTAAACCAAGTAGCAGTCCCGCAAGCAAAATTATGTCATACCAAACTATATTAGGCGGTTCAAGAAATGCCGCCCTCTTTCACAACCACTATAGAATCAACATCACGGCACGCACTATCCAGACGGTATCAAATATCTCCCGCGTACAACAGCACTGCCGGCTTTGATACACGCAAGCGAAATTCCCACCATGACCAAGCTCGTTTGTGTCGGCGCTTGTTACGTTGATACAATCTTGAGGCACGTTGCAAAACCCCTCCCCTTTCTATCAATGGCCCGAGACATAAATCTCGGCAACAGCATATATACTCACATTCACCGATTTCTAAACTTGTAGTGTGCCATTCTTCCCAGACGAGGACTCCAAGCTACGCGCGTCCAGCCTCACCGTGCGCCGAGGTGGCAACTGCCCCAACTCGCTCGAGGTGCTGCAGCAGCTCTTGGATCGGCAGCCTGAGCACAATGTGACACCCTATCTCATATCGGCGTTGCCCTCCGCAGAGTCCCCAGCAGCCGCCAAGATTAGAGAGTCCTTTGGCAAAGGCAGCATCGTAAACCTCGAAAAATGTATATATCATCCAGGTTACTCGGAACCGGCCAGTAGTTACATCATACGTAGCGAGGCTACAGGGTCCCGGACCCTGGTCAACTATAACGACCTACCAGAGGCGACGGTGGACGATTTCAAGTCCGTGGCAAACGATTTACTACTAGGCGGTGGCAGGACATGGTGGCATTTCGAGGTAGGTGAGCAGAGCAGCGGCGGTGGCTCCAAGACTTTTAGGGAGGTCTCTTGTTCGAACATGTCGTAGTAAAACTCTTACAACTTTTCCGCCAACAGGGACGAGTTCCAGAGACGACTCTAGAATGCATCACACATCTGCGCAAGTCGGCGCCCGAGGCTAGAATTAGTGTGGAAGTAGAAAAACCGGGCCGCCAAGGTCTGCAGGAACTGGCGGCTGAAGCGGATGTCGTCTTTTACTCAAAGAGTTGGGCAGAGGTTTGTTGTTGTTGTTCTGGCACGGGAGAAAAAATAGTGACAGACGACTGATGCCTCGCATAGGATCAAGGATACCAGACGGCCAGGGAATGTCTCGAGGCGCAGAGTAAAGTGGCTCGCAAAGCGTACGTGTGACGAGGCAATGACATGTGGCGTGTTGCTGCTGACTTGCTTTGACGACTCGACTGGACCCCGAACAACGACTAACAAGACTGCATGATAGAACTCTCCTTCTCTGTACCTGGGGTTCCGATGGAGCATCGTGTTTGTCGCTCCCGAGTGGACATTGTTTGTCCTGCGGCGCGTCGCCGGATGGAAAGGAGGTTCAGGTAGTAGAGTGCGTTTGTCCAAAGTGTCCAGTCCTTGGAATAACCGGGCCCCTCATCCTAATCAAGGCAAGAGGAAAGAAAAATGACTAACAAACCTGACCTGTAGTACGGTAGGGGCTGGTGACACGTTCATCGCCGGGATGCTGTTCGGTCTCTTGTGCCACGAAGCGGACGCAGACGCGGATGTGGAGGCTCGACTCCGGTTTGCTGTGCAGCTTGCTACATGCAAGGTCGAGAGAGAGGGATTCTCTGGCCTTGGTCGAGACGTCTTGGGAGATGGCAGTCAAGCCTCGGTGTGAGATACGATATGGATACAAGTCCGACCTGTTGCAAACGTGTACAGAGTGAGGCCTGTCGACAAGACGCAAATAGTTTTGAGAGCCGCTCATAGGATAGCTGCAGGCGGCAATACGATGCTTGGGCTTGCATATTTTTCCATGGACACAGATGAAAGATCAACACGACTCCTCCTTCCAAAGCGGAGCCCCCAGGAAAGGACTCAGGAGGCACTTGCGGCTTTATTGTGAGGACCGAGAGTTTTGTGTGTGTAGCTCGTACGTACGTGGTAGTAATCTATAGCGCAATGTACCGTAGACCCAACCTCAACAACAGGCCGGCCGAGATGTCCCAGGAACTGGCCGATCAAATGCACCGGACCCTTGCAGCCGAAGATGGGTTTCTTCCAGATGGGCTGGAGGGGAAGCTGCTGCTGCAAGTGTTTGCCCATATGCGAGGGAGAAAGGGTACTATGCAAAAGTAGGGGAAGGAATGGCTGATGGGCAGAAAAAAAAAGTAGAAACTGTGGAATAGTATGAGCGGAAAAGGAGCGGTGTGGTAGACTTGGTGGATCCATTTTCACGGTTATTACTGTAGCGTACACTACTGTATACAATAGGTGGCATACAAGACTTGCATAGTCCATGGTACACTCCGGGCTTGACTGGATATATCGTAGATGGATGGGATGGACGTATGAACCTGGGCACAAAACATAGCCAACGAGCCAAAAAGTGATAGTCGACAAGCCAGGTAGAGTAATGATGAGACGGTTTTTGCTGGGGTTTGGCCTGACGACGCGGCTGGAAGGATGGTCAGGTCTTGAGTAGAATCATGGCCTGTCGAGACGCTAATGTTCCATCCCATCGTCCATGCCTGATGCATATAGTTTGCATACGGAATAGTGCCTAGGGGGGAACACTTTGAGGGAAGCACCTAATCGCTATGCGATCCATCATTCCCCGGAGCCGATGCAACGACGGTCAATGATACAACCACGACAAAAAAAAGTGTGTCGTAGCGGGTGGAGACGAGCCGAGAGTTTAGAATGTACGAGATGTGAAAGAAATCAACTATCAAAGAGAGAGACCCGCCTCCAAGGTCACAACAGAAAAAGTCTCAAAGCCACGGCTTGTCATGGCTATTGGCTGATGGTTGGATGGCGGATTGCGTGTCAGATGTCGCTTAGATTCGTGGCAGCATCGTTGAACATGGTGCGCGTGCCAGAGACAAACAAGAACGGATGGATCGCCTCAGGTTGGTCAGTCGTTGATTTGATAGATACGAGGTATGTATCGAATCGTCTTGATTGGAACAAGCCACTAGATACATGTAGCTGGTAGTTGTGTGCCCGCCCGTACTCCCCTGGAGTTTGATGCAACGGAATAAAGCCTCGCCCGAGGGTAGACTTCATTAACGTTCAGATGACGCATAGTCCATCATGCAACTCTACCTTGCGAGGCAGGGCAAGGCCCGTTTGCGCAGACAGGCAGGCAAAGCCAAGCATACTGGCATACTACTACAGCATGTACTTACAGCAGCAGGTGTTGGGCTTATTAGCGGCCTTCTTCCGCTGCGCGTCGAGGCCTGGCTGCTTTGAATGTGATTGGTGCTTATTAGTGAGGCCATGGTACCATCCAAGCACCCTCCATTGGAAAAGAGAGAGTCTATTTCGGCCTGTCTCTTTTGCCTGCCAAGTGTAGGCAATACAATGTAGAGGCTAGCGACGCGCAAGCCGTCCTTTTCTACCCACGTTTCGAGATGGGGGCATGTCGGAGCCATTGTACTGTGTAGTTTAGCTTCCCGGTGTGTGTTGCAACCAGTGAGCGGGCGGCATCAGATGATCCCATAACAATCAATCACATCCGCAACGGCGTAGTGTACATGATCCACGATGGCTCGGCCTTTGTAAGCAAGCGGCGGGATTGAGTAGCTGGGCCAATGGACCCTGAAGCAGTGTGGCCGGAGGACTAATAGTCCACAGGAAGGAGTCAAGAAGGAAGAAGAAAAAAAAGGACAACGACAAAAAAGATTACCTCATTTGCAGATCGCAGCCGTGAACATTGAATGTGTGAATAGGGTGAACCATGTTGGTGTCCCACTACAGCATGCTCGTACATTGGCCTGCGTGCAACTTCCCCCTACCGCAGGCAGTTCTAATCATGGTGGAAAGACTTTGCCGGCATGCAGTAGGCAAGCGTAGGTACCTAATAATGCCCGGTGGATTCTGGCGGTCCCGGTCTTTGGGCGTTTCTGGCATGAGGGCGAGTCAATGATGTGCACTTGGATGATGGTTTGACGCCGCTTGTCAGCTCAGGTTGTGCTCCGTAGTGGCTTTTTGGTCAATTACTGCAAAGGTAACAGTTGCTCTGTCCGTGCCAGCATCCATGGGCCATGGGCCCGGCATGGACACAAAAGGTTCGATAGGCTGCCATTTTTGTCCCATGTAGGGATGCGCCATCATTTGTAGCTTGCATAGGCTAGAAAGTGAATCCGCTTGGATGCAAGCACACTGGTTCTACAGGTTATTTCCAAGCTTGTACACAAGCTCGTGCCCATGAATAGGAGTGCCGCCAGCTCCTCATCTGATGTTATCATGAACAAGCCACCTTCTTTCGTGGACAAAGAGCTGGGCAGTGGGGAGGTAGCCGATCTCATCCGTCGGTGAGATTTGGTTTCAAAGTACAGAAGTGCCCTGGGTGACTACAGGAGATAGATCTCGTAATCTACTCATTGTCGCACCCTGCTCTCTGCCAGGGGGAGCCGTGATGATTTGCCGGACCACTTTTTGCACGACCATTTTCCATGTCTCAGGAATCTGCAAGAGCGACGAGAGCGACTGACGAGAATTTGAAAATAGTGTATAGTAATAGTTGCAAGGTCATACTTGGCCGTGCTACTAATTTGACTCGGCGCCGATGTACTATGCTTGCAGCGGCCCCATTCCATGCTTCTATGAATGGAGCATTGCCAGCTTGGGCTTCAAGCTACCGTCTAGTGCAAGAGCAGGAAAGACAATGTTGTACGTACTGCATCGCAGTATAATCCGCACAGATCATTAAACTTGGAGGGTGGTATGAAGGTGCTTCGTACAATCGTTCTTGATTGAGCCGTGGCTGTCTTGTTGGCGGCTTGTGACATTGAAAGTCTGTGTACTCTGTAGCTCGTACATGTAAAGCATGTACTGATCAATATACGGAAGTTGTCAGTCATGAGATCTCCAAGCATGAGGTTTGCTCATTACAAAGGAAGGTCAAAAAGCAAAGCCAAAAAGAGAGTGAAAAAGGTACAAGTCGCATCTCGTCGTTGATTCTCCAGGTTCGATCGTGTGGGTCCATCGTCCGCATGGCCACGCCGAGTACGTACCCTCCGTTCCGCAGGTTGGAACCGCCAACAGACCCTTGGGGAACAAGGGTTATGCAGATTTTCAGGTCACTTGCGTTGGCGAACGCTGTGATGGACACCTGCAAATGCTGTGTGGGGATGACTGTGGGTGACTCCAGCTCAGCCTTGCTCGCAGGGATTATAGAAATCTCAGGCCGCATAAAGGCCACCGAGTGTTCAGTCTTGGAGTGACGAAGCGCTAGGACGCTTAAACCCCTGGCGACTGGTCTCGCGAGTCAGAAACGTTCGACAAGGTTCAAGGCTGCTGGGTAGAGTTTAATCAAAGGGTGTGTGGGAGGTTTTCCAGAAAATTTGCCGATTCCCTTTAGACAAGGGTGTGCAAGGTATGATAAACCGATAGTATTGATGACGCCTCGTCATGTTTTCCTCAAGCATTGGTTGGCGTCAGTCCGCACACCACACTTGATATTGCGTTGAATAGGCTGACGGATCTTATTTCCGTGATATTTCTGGCCCATGATCCAACTCGTGAGGATCATTCTGACCGTTACCCAATTCTGCTAATGTTGTAAAGTCAAGCAGCTTCTTCATCGCCGGCAGGCGAGGGCAGACTTTTGGACGGGGTCCAAGGAGATCGTCACGGCCGAGTGATGATTAGGGTCGATTTCTGCGCCGGTTCGTGGATCATTGAGAGTACGTACTCTTTTCCTTTGCGAGCCAGGGCCTAAAAAAGAAAAGAGGAATGCTCCGAAAGTCAGTCCCAGCATCGGATCCTTGCCATCTTGCTTGCGCAGTACCTCGAACGCCACTTGAACGGCTATGACAGACAAGGATAGGGTTATCCATGGTACCGGTTGAGCGTGCGTGACGGGACCCTCCCGAAGGCAGCACGACAGACATGGATGGGTTAAAAGCTGCGAGAAAGAAATCATCTCCGAACCATCACTCACACACACACACAAGTTGAGTTGCGAGGGTACGGTACGTACTGGTTCACACCCACCCCCATTTGATTGATTAGAGCCCCTCGTCCAAGCCGAGATGCGAGAACGCCGGGCACTATGAGGCATACTTTCCACCACATACCATGTATAATTGATTGCCATGGTGACCTGCTTTTTGAGTGTTTCCCTCTTTTACATACCTAGTATCCTCGCCACTCCACTTGGGAATTAGTGCAGTGTACCATAGTAGTTTCTTCCAGACTACATTGTACGCTGCACTACTGTTGTATGCATGTTCGGTTCTCGTGTCGGTCAGAGTCCCTAGTCATCCGCGAGCGATGCACGATTGCCTACTCGATCATGGCAAGCAGCAGTAATGCATAAGAGATCATGAGGCGTCTCGCGTGTCATTCCTTTAGGATCTTAGTGTCGATTATTGTTGATCAACGCATCCAAACTGAAGACCGCGTAAAGGACTTTATGGAACACTCAGCTTATCGTACGTCGGTTGTCTGAGCGTGCTGAGCTAGTAAGACTGGATTCTGTGTCTTCCTCATGGAATGCCGATCCAGCCAATTCATCGCATCGGCCTGTATGGTACCTAGATTTGTTTCAATCTTGTTTGGCCATGGCGAAAATTCCGTTCCGAGAGAAGAAAGGCGAGGGACTTGTTCCTGGAGGAGGGGCAAAGGGGCACATCGGAGCCAGCCCGTCCAACCCGTGTCACATGGGGGTACCATGGTACCTTTTTTTTTCCTTCTTGATTTTCTCCTCAGACGGCGACGACCATGCCATAGCCGCTTACGTTGCTTTGAAATAGTGGTCTCACCGAGACTCTCCCGGTAGGTGATGCAGACCGAATGAAGCAAGGTGCATTGTGAGTCGCCGCGCCGTGACTGGGGACATGGAGAGGGGGGCAGAGAGTGCTTGGGGCACTCGACTGGGGGGCCCAAGAACACTGGCAATCGCAGCACAGGGTCTTGAGCTTTGCCCGTGTTGGTGACAGTCCACGCAGTGTGTGTGCCCATGGACTGTCTTGGGTGCCCTGTAACGCGCAGGCCAAGTCCGCTGTAAAGTAACGGGGACTGCGGAGTGCAGGGACAAAAAGTTTGAAACGAAGATTGCAATTTTGGTGGTGTAGGTACAAGGTCTGTAGTGGGGAACGGCAGCCCATGACCTGCCAGGCAGGTCAGTAAAAATGGAAAGGCCAAGCAGTAGTCTCTGGTCAATCCATATGGGGGGTTCTAGTCTGGGTTCTTTCTGCCTACCTGCATTACATTACATACATTCAGGCAGTCAGGGAGGTGTTGTACTGGGCACTATCTCAAGGTTTCTGCTGAGGGGCTGGTAGCCGTCAGCAGCCTGTACCATATTCCTAGTGGATTGCCGGTAGGTGCTGTGCTAATGGTCCAGCGGGACACGAGCACGTAAGAGGAAAGCCAATGGGCAAAAGACTACAGACTCTGTACTATTGTATAGCATGGACAAAGTATCGTAGCATGTAATCCCGCTTCTTGCGCCTGATCGTCATCTCAACATGCTTCTTTTTCACTATCTGAGCGACAAGAGCGGATTAATCAGATTTTCATGCAGATGGCTACTCATGGGATCATGTACCTCATTTACGTAGTTTGCCAGCCAGGTCTCGGCGCCGGAAAACGCTGTCTGTGAAGCATGGCTCAGACGAGGCATCGCCAACCTTAGCAGGGCAAGAATAATGACTTTTTGGGGCGAGCCTTAACATTTTTGCCTACTCGGTCCTACCGATCGTCATCTTTCGATAGTATTTGCTCACAACACCTTGCAAAATTTTGGGCGGATCTTGTAACTTTCGTGGCCAGATTTGCCAGGCCCAGGGCGACCGTAGCGCATCCTGCAGATGATTGAAACGCGCTGCAGGCAGTGGGCCTCTTTTTTTGTTCCCTTTTCCCGATCCTGTGGGTGGGATTCTGTCAATTCTAAATTCACGTTCACTGCAATTGCGCTGGAATGGTAGGGACGCAGGTCAGACGGTCAGGATCAAGGATCCGTGATTGATTCGAGCAATACTTCCGATACTCCAGCGCGGATCAGCCTCACAGCCGCCCGGTCGCCTTTTTCCCCTTCCACATCCTGCCCTCCCTTATGACTTGCTTTTTCGTTACGCCCGTCAAGCATGGAAGGTTTCATTGCCATGGTGCAGTAGGATGGACATGTCGTAGATTTTGGTCTTGGGCCTGGATGTCGTGTCGTTCATCCATAGTACAAGCTTGATTAGGTGTTATAATCACTACAGTCTCGGAGCTTACCGTTGCACACACATCAACAGGGTACTGAAGCTGGCCAAAATTGATCCAAAGAGGCTTCATGCATTCGAACTTTTGCCCCCTGTTGAACGTGACGAGAGTGAATGCTAAACTAGATGGTTGCAATTTCTCGTCAGACGCCATGGAAGGGGGAAAAGAGTCCAGAGCAGCCACGGTAAGAGCAGATTTCGAGGCAATAGTCGGTCATACATGACCATATCCTCCACTCGTCGTCTGCATACCACCAGGCCAGACGAGTGCCCCCCTGGAAAGGGCAAGTCCAATTCCAATACGTACCAATTGTAGGTCCTGGCACACACTACACAATATCCGTACTTTGTTGGGTGGCCCATTAGAGAGTGTCCATACATGGCGCCGTGCTGATGGGAACGCTGGCTGGGGGGCCCAAGGGCGGAGTGCTCAGCATGAAAGTGGCAACTTGCGCGAGCGGGTGCCCGGTTGCGAAAAACGTCAGTAGTAGTAGGGTTGGGTAGATAATCCCTGGAAGCTTGTCTAGAATTTGTGACTGGTGAATGAGGAACAAAATGATCGACCCCAAGGAGGAGACGGAAAACAAAGTACCTCATAGGCTAAATCAAAGTGGGCATGTACATGACTTGGTAGTTTTGGCCGCGCTCCGGCCAAATCTGCGAGGAGGAGATAAACCCGGACACTACCACAACCAATGGCCCATGGGGCTTGCCGGCGGGGGCCCGGTAGGTTACAAGCCAGCCCAGCCAGCAAGCAATTACCATCAGGCATTCAGGGTAGGGTATGGTACGGTACATGCCATACATGCCTGCTGTGCTGCGCTGTGCTGTGCTGCGCTGGTGCTAGGAGGAAGAAAAACAACGGCGTCTGCATTGGACCAGTGCCGTTGATCAGCTTTGTCTCTGCTTGAAGGAAATGAAACCGATCTGGGCTTTGGTGCCGCTTCGATGCATCTAGGTTGCTACATGATTAATAGTCGGCACGACGCTTGCTTGCTTTCAGCCAGGGAGCCAAAGGAGCAAGAGAGGAGGAGATGATGGTGAATGGACGCGGACGACATGTCCTCAAGAGAAAACGATCGTCGACCCCCAAGAAGAACCTGGAGATGGAAATGACGCTGTCATCCACTCCGGTGAGTGAGACTCTTGGGTCGCCCCGGGCCAGAACTTGGTGGTGGCCCTTTTTTTACGTCTCGCTCCTTGCAGGTGACCCTTGGAATGAAATACTAGCACACATATAGCAGTAGCGATCTAGAAGCACCAGCGGCACAAACACAATACGCGCTCACACACACAAAGCACATAACGGTATGGAAGCTGCCTGATTCGTCTGGTATTGGCTTCCGGTTGGTTGATTTGATGGATGGTGTGCGCCCCATGTACGTGTGAGAGTGTGAGTGTTGAAGTTGATCCGGGAGGGGTTACAGCTCTGGTGCCATCGGGAATTCCTCAAGTTGCTACTGCGGGATGTATTAGCTGGTGGCTGTGATGACTGCTAGTGATGAGCAGCAAGCAGCACAGGCGGTTCTAGGCGGAGATCAATGAACCCTGTCTTGCAGTCAAAAAAAAAAGAAGAAGAGTCGCTTACAGCACATTGCTGCTGCTGCTGGCACCCACCATCCACCAACTAAAACTCGCATTACACCTTGGTAAAGTGAGTGGTGAAATGTGAGATGCCAAGTTGGTATCTTCATTGTGTATGGGGCAATATGCTCATGAATGTGCCAACCTAACCTCGGCCGCGTGAGATGTGAGCCTTGACTTGTGAGGACTGTTTTCTTGTTTCCTTCTTTAGTCGTGCACAGACAAAACCCGTCTTACCTTTTGGTCCAAACCGGCAATTTTGTGCAGAAGGCCTCAACGTCTGAAGCGTGTACGTATATTTGTGCGTAGCTTGCAGCCATGTACTTGCCGCTACCACGTACGCATGGTATGCAGGCGTTTTCTTTCCCAAACACGATTTGGCCATGTTGGTACTGACTTTTGGCTGCTTTCTTTGCCTGGGTGGATCCATTTCAACCCTATTTCGATTGTGCCGCCGTGCTTGCTTACAGAAATGTAATGTATATGTGTGAAAAGTATGGATATGCGTTCATACATACATTAAGTGTATGTAGAGAGACACACGGGGTGACAACGGAAAAAAAGGGCTGGTCTCACATTGATAGTGCAGCTTGTTTGAAAAGAGACCAATGCAGATGTATACGCGACGCCACTGGCATGGCCACTCTCATGTGAGAGAGTAGGCTGGCATGGCTGGGTTTGATACCTTGCAGCAGTGCCTTAATATCAGAATGGTTTCTTTGCTACTGCCACATAGTAAGCACGCGGCGTTACCTTGCCGATGAGAGTCAAGGTAGCGCTGTGCAAAGTATAGTCCAATACTTTTTCATCATCATGAGGCGGGCACCAAAAAGAATAAAAAAACACGAGACACTAATATGGTCTGTGGAGTTTGCGGCATGTCCATTGCATCCCTCTTGTCGCCAAAACAGTCTGGTCCTCCGTCGGTTTATCAATGTGGACTCGCGTCGAAAAGCCTCCATTCCAGGCGCGAGAGTGACGAGACGGAACTGTATTAAACACTCGCCCATTTCAATGACGATCTCCGGGCGCAAGCACACGACGCTCGCAAGCGGGTAATCTTGCATACTCCCCTCCGCGATGAGGGTCATGCATAGAATTGGATACTGGATGCTGGGTGCTGGGTGCTAGGTGCTTGCTGGGGGGGCTCTTGTCCAATACAGACTCTTGTCATGGTAGCAATCTCTTCTCCGGGATATATGGAACTCTTGTGGATGCAGATTTGATCTCGCTGGTCCGACCCTCAGGGGCGCCATCTGAGCAATATTCGGCAAATCACAACAAGGGACCATGCCAGAACCCTGGGGTGACTCCATCAAAGAAGTTTGAAAAGAGACCAATCCAGAAGTCGGTTGCAGACAAGACAGGGCCTGAGGCCACTGACCCGAATATGGTAACCGACTGGTCCATTGATTTAGTCTCGGATTCTTTCTAGTGTGGGCGCTACCCAGCCGACGGTACCGCCATGGATGGTGTAGGCTCCTGGACCCTCGTTTGCTGTCTTGACTCTGGTTGAGTCTTGACTCTTGACTGTTCCCTGCTTGGGCCTCCGGATAAGGTGGCATAGATGGGAGAGGAGAGGAGAGGGAAGACGAGAATACCATAATATTGTCAGATATTGTCTAATGGTTGTTAACTTTTGGCTTGTGAGTCTTGGACTTGCTTCATCGTGTAAGTACCTAGCCACCAAGATTGTTCTTCACACCCCAGGCGAGCCAGCCAAGGTTCAAAAGGTTTGTTGTGCTTCTTTGCGCTTTTTCCTGCCCTTGCTGCGCCGACGCCACCCCTTACCCTGTCTCTACCCCTGAAGACAGAGAATCCATGACAAAAGCAAATCAAAACTCTGCGCTTGGGAGAACAACATTCCGGTACAAGATTACGTACACTCCCTTGAGAATAGCCCGGTCATCAAATGGTTCAGAACAAGTTGCACCCCTCCCCCCTTCCCTCCGTCTTGGATTGGTCGAGGGGGGTCGCTCCGCCTGCATACAAGAAAGGCAAGACGATGATCATGGGTATCCGCGAAGAGACGCCTTGGGTTGCCGACCGAGCCCCTTGAACCTTTTCGAAACCCGTTTCTTTGACCGCCCGACCAGAAGCGGGACAGACTTGCCTACATAGTACCAAGCAGGCCAAGCAATCATGGATGTACCCGGGTATCGTGCTATAATGTACACCCCCATAGACAGCAATTTTTTTTTGGCCTTGCAGGAGGAGGTCACCGCACCAAGCACCAGATTCGGTGGCTCTACTACACTACACACTTGCGCTACACTTGCACACTATGCACATCACGGCCTGGGTTGTGTTCCAGAGTACGTACATACTAGTACGGCCAATACTAGTCCAAAATGCTACCATCACCATCCCGCCCCGTCCCCTGGTCCGGGCCTTGGTGTCGCGATCCTCTTTTTTACTACTTTTTTTTTCATTCTTTTCTTTTTCCTTTGACATCCCTGCTCGGTCCCATATGACGCAGAGCTACGCTACGAGCCGCTGCTTGTCTTACAGATGGAGCTAGGAACACGCGCGGACACACTCTAGACTTGCATACACATGCCAAACCAGACAGTGATTCCCCCATCTGTAGTGTGTTTCTCGGCTCCAACGACTAATATAATCCATATGCCAGTCTGACCACACCATGTTAGGTTTGATCGATCCTTATTTGGAGAATCTCCTTGATTCTGAACCAATACTATCGAGCATTCCTTGGCCTTGTATAGTTCCAAAGTGGATCATGGTTCTTTTTCCATACATGCATACAAAACTCCCAGTTCCCTTCACCACCTCTACACCTTTCGTGATGAATTACTCAACATATCTTACAACACTCTAATATCCCATTACCTTTATCAACCAAAAAAGTCAACATGATGCGGTCCATGCCTATGATGGGCATGCCCGATCATGCTGTACAGGCATTTCCCACGATGCCCGTATACGACGACGTTTTTACACAACAACACACACCATCTGAATCAGCAAGGAGGATATCACGAAGTTCATGCAGTGGTTACAAGCCTAACAACTCGATGCGTATCGTCAAGCCTAGCAGTGCCAGCAACAGCCCACAGACCATGGCACAAAGGAGGAGGACAATGATGAACGACGGCAACTTGGCAAGGCGGCGGCAATATGCTCTCGACCAGGCCATTCTCCAGCAACAACTACAAGACGCCGCCGCTGCATCAACACCAGCAACCTTTGATACATACCAAGAACCAGTCAAGAGATCAACAAGGCCCATGAGCTGGCACCCTTCTACGCAAATGCAACAACAGCCATTTCAAATGCAGATTCAACAAATGCCACAATTTGATGCATCACAATATATCTTACCCAACACCACTCCGTCCGACATGGACTTTTACTCTGGTTATCAACAATTCCCCCCAACACCAGCCATATACTCGGGGCACACTTCACCTGTCTCGACCTTCTCGCCTCTCTCCCTACCATTTGCAGCCTCCACTCAACATCAAATGTCACTGCAACCCCAAATGGACACTTGCTCCTGGGACACCAGCTCGTATATGAATGCGGTGCCCATGTCCACAAGTGGAAGCCCTGGCACTACCGAGGCCTTTCCAGCCTTTTCCGCTCAGAGTGCCATGGAATGGGATGCCTTTGCTACCAATGGCTTCAACACGTGCACTGCACCTCCTACGCCTGAGACTTATCAACAAGTTGACCAGGCAGAGCCCATCTTGCCAGCAGAGGAGTCCATTCCATACCAGGCTCTAGACGAGCCCGAGGAGGAGGGAGAAATTCTCGTGGGCATGGGCCTGTATGATGAAAAGACAGATGAGGACCCCGAGTTGGACCACTACAGGACCTCGACTTCCGACCTCCTTGGCTCCACCTATAGAAAGGGAGCTGGACTCAAGTTGGAGGAAGCTTGGGAACCGCCCAAGGAGGATGACGAGTCTTCTAATGAGGATGAAGACGAAGAGGAAGAGGACGCAGAGGAGGAGTAAATGTCGACGATGAACCAAAAGCAGTCCTGCCCAGGAGGCTGAGATGCTTGTCGACCGACCGAATATCATGATACCCCCCAAAACACATCTCCCCAGAATGGGTCGAGAGATGTTCAAAGCAGTCTGGCACTTGCCCACGACTACTAATGCCTCGCACCATATTTACCACGTACGAGAGCACCAACAAAATAGTAAAACTGTATATAAAACCTGGTGTTTTGATAAATCATTCACCAAGGACAAAAAAATAATCAAGATATCCCGTCTCATAATTTTCCTCATTTCTTTGCTCCCATGTGACCAAACCGATTTGCTACTTGTCTAATTTACACAGAATCATCAGCTGCATGAGCCGACTGCCACACTTGTGTGTGTGATATCCAACAAGACGCAACGTACTCGTGCGTGTCGAGAAAAAGACGTTCATTGAAACATACGCAGTAGCGAGCGGTACGTACTGTTGCAAAACATGGCAAGTGACGAAATGCCGTGCATTTGCAGAACGCCTACCAGTACGTAGGTACAAAGTACTTTGACAGAAATCAAACTAGCGAACGGCCGGGCGGAGCCTTTGGGAGTCCAGTGCAGTGCAGCATACTATGTAGAAAAGCACAGAAAACCACAAAACCCCTACCTCCAGCCTCCCAGCCTCGGTTCCAGCCCAAAGGGTCGAAGATTGAAAAAAGAATGCCAAGACTGGGCCCACCCCTGCTGGCTCTGGGACGCACAGTTCAGAACATGCTCAAGTCTGCTTGCTTTGCTCACAGGATACAAGGTACAAGTCGGCAAAAGGGCCCATGGACAGGGTGCAGTGGATCTAGGGGTGGAACATCCGAGCTCTCCCCCCCACAAACTGAATGGGGGCCCGCCCGCTAAGCAGGGGTGGGGTTAAGCAGACGTACTATGTAATACAGGGGAAACCGTCTTGACCTTTTTTTCTCTCTCTTGACCACGACAGGGATTAGAGCGTTTCCTCCTCCCTGGAAAGACTAAAGTTAGCGCAAACGTGGGAACGACAGGGGTTAGCTCCCATATCTCATCCATCTTTTCTTCGACAGGACCTTCGTCTTCAGTCGAATCTCAAGTTGCCCTGCAGCCAATCGGAGGAAGCCAACATCTTTTTGTCTTTTTTACAATGGGCCCCCGCGTCAGATCAGATCAATGCCCGTTTCCATTCTTAATATCGCCGGACCTGTTCAGGTTATGTCACGGGTGTGCAGAGCATCCTGGCGTCTGGTACGTACAATGCCCAACTAATAATACTACAGTAAGTACTAGCTTAGCTGTACATCCTACTGAGGCACTCTTTTTTCTCTCCTCAACGCTCAGCTCTCTTCCTCCACACCTACGGGCTACATAGTTCACAGTCTCGATCTGCAAAGCGGCCCCTCTAGTACTTGACTGGACCTATTATCTGCTGGAGATATAGGTAACATGGCAGAATACTAGCCAAGTCCACGGTCTGACCGACAGGCCAGTCACATAAACAAGCCACAGAGTGATATAACCGCATCTGACTTGTCTTTTACTGACCTTACTATGTACGACCTGAAACCAATTAACATCCATCCAACTATCCAACCAACCATCCTGTTCAAACCAGCACCAACCTACTACTGTCAGCAACGTGCAGCAGAGCAGAGCAGGCCAGGCCAGGCAGCGGCATTGATTCCAAGCGACATCAACGAAAATCCACACACAGCCTGACAAGCGTATTCGTATGCTCTTCCCGTTTCGAGGCATGGACACCGCTGATCGGAGGTACCAGTTCATCTTGCCGAAATCCCCCCTCCGACACGGGGGTGGTGCCCCGCGATGTATGGATGGCTCTTCCGAAAGTTTTCTTTTTCTTTTGGGTACAGCACAAGGCCATGCTGTTAGTAATACCGCGATCCTCTTTTTTCTTTATGCCGCGTACAAAGTACTCATCGGGATCACTACTGCTTGTGACGGCATGATGGGCAAATCCCATGAGAAAATGGCATGACATTGCCGAAACCTGCGATCTTCATTTGCAAGCTAGAGGTAACGAGCCATTACCCGATAGCCGTAACTGTTCAACTGTATGCTCTTTTTTACGCCCCGGCATGTCCGGCGCTGCTACCCTCTCTGGTCAGGTAGCATTTGAAAGGCTCTTTATTAGTCTCGCTCGAGAAATAAAGCAGACTAGACCAGTTGTTTTCCAGATGGTGGGTGAATGGAAAGGATCATCATATTCTCGAACCGACAATTGACATGCATAAAACCCACGACGCGAAGCTGAAGATGACTTCATTCCATGGTTGAAAGCGACACTAAACGGATAGACGACTAACTGCAAATGTGATTGAAGCGAACATTGTTGGTTGCGGAAAACAACATGCTTTTGATCGACATCTGCAGCATGGGACACTATGAGATAATACTGAGGAAAAGATGGTGTTTCCTTACAGAAATTTTCTTGCTCTTGCCAGAGCAGCCTGCCTGGCTGGGCTGGCAAGCTCCTAGTCGAGTCGGCCGGGCCTGAGTCAAACACTGAGAAGCAAGCTCTGCCGTCATCGGACGCACCCCACCTCAGAGTTTTGAGCTTCAAGCCTTACCCCTCCGACAAAAAAAGTCACACACAAAGGCTTACTGTAGAGTTGAGGCTGTACCAGTTAGAAACCACATCATTAAGGATTATCAATTATATCCTTCCTGTCCGTCATAGATCTCGCGTGGATCAAAGAAAAAAGACAGAAGCTATAACATTTACAATTCAGAATGGCGTCCCACAAGTAAGACAATCAAACAACCTTTGCCGCCGACCAACTTGACTGCTCCGAACATTCGGCTTCGCTGCTGCCCCGCATCGCATCGCCGCTCTTGACTTTTGTAATGATGCTGACCACATATCACACACTATAGGGTGTTGATGCTCGGCGCTGGTTTCGTCACGAGACCTACGCTCGATATCCTCAGTGAAGCGGGTATTCCCGTGACTGTCGGTAAGCACATCCATCAATTGTCCTTGTCATCTTCATTCCTCGTCCGAGAGAAGTCTTTGCTCACGATTCTTTGGGACAATAGCTTGCAGAACCCTCGAATCTGCCAAGTCGCTGTCGGCTGGTGTCAAGAATGCCACTCCCATCTCCCTCGACGTGACCAACGACCAGGCCCTCGACGCCGAGGTGGCCAAGCACGACCTTGTTATCAGCTTGATCCCCTACACCTTCCACGCCACCGTCATCAAGTCTGCCATCCGTCAGAAGAAGCATGTCGTCACCACCAGCTACGTCTCTCCCGCCATGATGGAGCTCGACCAGCAGTGCAAGGACGCCGGCATCACCGTCATGAACGAGATTGGTCTCGACCCTGGTCTGGACCACTTGTACGCCGTCAAGACCATTGACGAGGTTCACAAGGAGGGCGGCAAGATCTTGAGCTTCCTCAGCTACTGCGGTGGTCTCCCCGCCCCCGAGGCTTCGGACAACCCTCTCGGCTACAAGTTCTCTTGGTCGCCCCGTGGTGTCCTGCTGGCGTTGAGAAACGCTGCCAAGTACTGGAAGGACGGCAAGGTTGTCGAGGTCGCTGGCCCCGAGCTCATGGCTACTGCCAAGCCCTACTTCATCTACCCCGGCTACGCCTTTGTTGCCTACCCCAACAGAGACTCTACTCCCTACAAGGAGAGGTAAGCAAACGCAGACTTGATGGTTGTGCTTTTCCCGTGCTAATACGTATCCAGGTACAACATCCCCGAGGCCGAGACCATTATCCGTGGTACCTTGAGATACCAAGGTTTCCCCGAGTTCATCAAGACCCTCGTCGACATTGGCTTCCTTGAGGACTCTGAGCGCGACATTCTCAAGCAGGCCGTCTCCTGGAAGGAGGCCACCCAGGCCATTCTGGGCGTCTCGACTTCCAGCCAGGCCGATCTCGAGGCTTCGCTGCTCTCCAAGGCTTCCTTTGCCTCGGCTGAGGAGAAGCAAAGAATCTTGGGTGGACTTCGCTGGATTGGAATCTTCTCGGACGAGAAGATCATCCCCCGTGGCAACCCGCTCGACACTCTCTGCGCCACCCTGGAGAAGAAGATGCAGTTTGAGGAGAACGAGCGCGACCTTGTCATGCTGCAGCACCGGTTCGAGATTGAGAACAAGGACGGCAGCCGCGAGACCAGAACCTCAACTCTCTGCGAGTACGGTGAGCCCAAGGGCTACTCTGCCATGGCCAAGACTGTCGGCGTGCCGTGCGCCGTCGCTGTCCAGCAGGTCTTGAACGGCACCCTTTCCGAAAAGGGTGTGCTGGCTCCCATGACCCCCCAGATCAACGACCCCCTGATGAAGGAGCTCAAGGAGAAGTACGGCATCTACCTGGTTGAGAAGACCATCTCGTAGGTTAATACCGTCATCTGCTCGATTATCGAGCCATTTGTGTGTAATCGAAAAAGTTTATGGCCACATGGGGGATCACCAAAAATAATAGATTAGACAAAAAACGGTAGGATAAAAAAAGAAGATACGAGACTTGAAACCAAAAATACTCGTAAAAGCAATCAATCGTGATCTCATGAACCTTGTTGTAGAAAGTCAAGTTGTAGGCAGGCAATATGTAGGTACTTTTGCGGCTGTCCCAGGGTCCAACCCAAGAACTTTTTTTTTAAGCGGGACAAGCCGTTGCCCAGATTTTACTAGTGAAATTCCGTGAGATCTTGGTGCATCTACACTTATAGCCAACATCTAGAATTCGATACTCGAAAAGTGAGACTTGCAACTTGGCCATTTCTTTTCTTTCAATAATCATGGTTCAGTATATTCACACTCCGTGGCGGGATCGGGCAGAGTTACTAAGAGTTCGCCAACAATTCTATCCGGCACCACCCAATGCCCAAACCATAGCCTCGGTCGTGGGGTCGTCATCATCAACATCAACGTCGACCAATACTACCACCACGATAGTCAGCTTTTCCGTCGAGGACAATGCCAGCAGGGCTTTTAGGACCGAGACGGACCAGCGGCGGCAGGCCGTCTCTCGCGTCGCCATGTGGGTGCAGCGAGGGAGCTGTCCGCACATGGTGGAATCTACGGGCCTGCTCATGGCCGCTGTGCTGGATGACCTCTTGGTGCACGAGGCGCGGGGTGCGAGTGGGCAGTCTTCTGGTGGTGGTGGTGGTCTTGGGGCCGGCAGCACGTCTGCCGTGAGGTTGGCTTATTCAGCTGCCTTTAGTCGGTATGTTCTTTTTCTTTGATTCTTCCACAATCAGATTGTCTCACTCCCTTTTTTCCCCCTGCTCGTTTCGGAATGTCATCGTCTGCCTCTTTTTAGTTTTTCGTTCCTGATTCATCCCGCATTGGGTGTACGCCTCGTGCTTCTGATGCCCTGATGCATAGTTATAAGCTTTTGATCCATCTTGATCCAGGTTTCAATGCGGCAGCGGGATGAAGAATTCCAAGACACGGCATGCATTATTCCCAAATGTATGGGACTCGAAGTGGAACATCTCGAGCTTGCTTATTCTTTTCCTTTTGTCTTGCAAGAGGGAGACGAAATAGGGCTTCAAGTTTTACGTTCTTCACCCGGTGAACGGGCGACGAGACATGGAATGTTGAAAGTGGTGTTCCAATGTCTTGTTCATCACGTCCTGTTGTGCCGCACCCTCCTTTTTTTCCCCCTTCCCAATTTATTCCTCTCTTGACCATCCCTTCTCGAAACATGCCACTAAATCATTCTTCACCGACAGTTTCGTCACGGGGCTGCTGGACAGTCACCAGGATAAGCAAATGAAGCAGAGCATGTATTCGATAGCCAAAACTATCGGCCTGCCCGCCACCTTTGTCGAACTCAGACATCAGTGCACCCACGAGCAGCTGCCTTCCCTGCTCAAGCTCAGATCGGCGGCCCAAAAGTCGTTGATCTGGATATGGGATTATTATTGGAGACATCTGAGCGATGATGATGGTTTTGACTCTGAGAGGGCCGTGAGCGGTGGTGGCCTCAGCAGCAGCAGCAATACCGCTGAGGGTAATGTCAAAGGTGGAACCTCGTGCATCGAGGTGCTCTCAGCCTACCTACTTGCCGATGACGACGCGGTGAAGCAGGGCCTCGAGAAGCGTCTCCATCAGTGGGACGAGTCGACTCTGCTTCGGGCGCTTGACGAAATGAGTGAGTCTGCAGAGGATCCACGGTTGCTTCTGCGATCGTTGCAGTTCTCACAGGAGATCCTGGATGGTAAGCTGGCAAAGTTGAGCTCGGCCAAGGGCAACGATAATGGACAGCAAGATGTAGAGGCAACCCAGGAAGAAGATTTGATGGAGACGAGTAGTGAGCTGCAGAGGCCGCAGGCTGTGCCGCAGAGTAAAGGATGGTCACGATATGAGGGAACATGGAAACCCAAGCCAATCGGAATAGTATAAATTGTTTATACAAAAGCCATTAGATGATGTGTGCTGCTCTCACGAATAAACGTGACCATGATGTTGGATCGTATACTCTGCAACTATAGCAAGTGCCTCCAACAGCTGCTCGCACCTGCTTTCTTACTTCCGGATGGACTGGCAAAAGCCGATAATCCCGGTATGCACGTCATCGCTAATCATGCGAGGACAATTACCAACCATTCGATACCATTCGGAGCTTTCTTTCAAAGGAAGAGTATCCCCAATTTCCCGGGCAAAAACACTTTGTTGATCTCTTAAACTCAAATGAATCGATTTATGAGACCTAGATTGTCTCCATTCACAAGACTCGGTACTTATACAGCTGCTGTGAGTTCCACACCTCACAGGAAAAGTCTAGTGGCTATGGACCAGCCGACTACGTTCCATCAAGGTGTATGCTAAAGGTCCAATCACGATACAATAGCTCGCATACTCTCGCGCCATGCATATCCAGTCGATTCCCATGTGTAAGCCTTGAGCCGATCTCCTCATGACTTACTATCAATCGGAAAGTAATGCTAAAAGGATGGTCTCTGCACAACAGGGGTTGGTAGTAGTGACAACTACGCCTACCTGGTCATTGACGAAAAGTCCAAGGATGCCGTCATTATTGACCCTGCGAATCCTGATGAGTATGATTAACTTGATTGTCACCGAAAAGTCGAGAATGGTCCCGTTAACAACGCCTTCTTAGAGTCGCTCCCGTATTGAAACAGGCCATTCAGGATGGCAAGATCAACCTGACTGCTATTGTCAACACCCATCAGTAAGATTGGCCACTGTTCACGATTTTTAAGACATATGACTGATACGTTTACAGCCACTGGGATCATGCAGGAGGAAACAAGCGAATGGTAAGGATAAAAGAGGGAAAAGCAAGGTCAAGCTCTCAAACATTGACAATATATAATCATGTCTAGCTCGCAGAACTCGGCAACGAAAAGCTCCCCATCATTGGCGGAAAGGAGTGCGACGGCGTGACGTCGACGCCGCCCAACGGAGACGGCTTCAAGCTGGGCGACATCTCGGTCAAGGGTCTCTACACCCCGTGTCACACCCAGGACAGTATCTGCTGGTTCATGCAGGACGGTGACGACAAGGTGGTATTTACGGGTGATACTCTATTTCACGGTGGTATGTTTTCTTCATTCGACTGTTCCGTCATGCCAGAGATACAAGGCTAAGATTTGTCGTGTTCCAGGCTGTGGTAGATTCTTTGAAGGCAGCGCCGCCGAGATGCACAAGGCTCTGAACAAGACGCTGGCCTCGTTACCCGACGATACCAAGGTTTACGTGAGTAGAGAGGCCATGGAACATATCTTTTCTATCAACTGACAAGACGTGACACGTCAAACACAGCCCGGCCACGAATACACCAAGGCAAACGTCAAGTTTGGCGTCTCCGTGCTGCAAAACGAGGCCATCAAGAAGCTCCAGTCCTATGCCGAGA
Organism: Neopestalotiopsis rosae; assembly: GCA_023078685.1. Taxonomy (NCBI): domain Eukaryota; kingdom Fungi; phylum Ascomycota; class Sordariomycetes; order Amphisphaeriales; family Sporocadaceae; genus Neopestalotiopsis; species Neopestalotiopsis rosae. The sequence goes on along the minus strand of JALGAS010000012.1, from coordinate 631,378 downwards.
ACAACAAGGAGACGCAGGGCAAGTTCACCATTGGTGACGAAAAGGTGAGTATCTGCAAGTATCAAGTTTTCTTGTGTGTTTTTTACTGACCATATTCGCTACAGGAACACAACGTCTTTATGCGAGTAGAGGTAGGCCACAAATAGCCCACTTGCAATTCAGAGGATACGAATCATTGACACTGAACAAATGAATAGGACCCCGAAATTCAAAAGGCGACTGGCGAGACAGAACCCGTAGCAGTCATGGCCAAGCTTCGTGAAATGAAGAATAACTTCAAGTGAGCAAAGTACGCAGAGGCATGACGATGGAGGATATTGAGGGCCACATGAGGGAATGCTGACCGTATTACCAGGCCGCCGAGTCAGGCCAAAATCTGAAGAAAGCACATTGGAAAGTGCCATCTCAAGGCCGGGTATTACATGGAGACAAGATTAGGAAAAAAGAAAAAGAAAAAGGAAAAGCAAATGAATCAATATCGATGCTCCCAACTCTTGATATCAGACCCTTCCTACTTGGCTTTGTGAAAGATGGAAACAGCCTCTCTTCAAGGAAGAGACAACTGATATACGGGCGTATAATGCGCCTTTTGAAATACTATTCCATGGGCCCAGGCAGCATATGGGCCGAGCTGTACGTAACACCCAATATAATGGCAGGTGTAGACAGTAAATCTATACAACCCCATGTGCTTTCCGTATCGCCGTATCACCACAAAGATTGCGAATCTAGAGTACAAGCCACTGAACTGTGTATTACAACCATCACTTCCTTTTGGGTATATACCATGAATCAACTCATCACTGCCTCGTTACCATTATCCCTCTTAATCACCGCTAATCTTTGCATGTCTAAAATACTTCATGCCAACCCACGCCGTGACAACCCAGACCCAGGCCATGATACACGTCAGGATCATCAGGCTGGGGTAGTACCCCGTGATGGGCAACGTCGGGTCGTCCTCGAGCTCTGGCGGCGCGTAGGGAGTCGTGCCCACGTCCCAGGCCCAGCTCCATACCCCAAAGCAGCTCCCCATGCCAATCACAAACACGATCCAGGTGACGACCAGAATGACCCAGCCCCACCATTCCGTCTCGGAATAGTCAAACTCTTCTGGGGGCGCCGGGAGCGGCGATGCTGTGAGCCCCGAGAGAGACAGTGGTGATTTTGTATGCTTGACCGAGCGTCGCCGTTGCAGCGACAGCGAGGGAGCACGAGCAGGTTTAAAGTAGGACTCGGACCCCGAGGAATGGCCAGTCAGACTGGGGCGCAACGGCGATGGGGCATACGGCTTTAGTGATATCCCGTCTTCCTCGTCCTCGGTCGATGTGTAAGATATCGTCGGACTCGTGGCTTGGGGTTCCGGTTCCGGTCGAGAGGAAGGCGGCGCTCGCTTGAGTAACTCGTTCCGCCGCACATAGCCGTCGACAGAGGCGCGTGGTGTATTATCGTCTGATATTCCCAAGCCCAAGCCAATACCAGCGGACTCCATTGAGACTGGACTGGAGACAATCTCAGCAGCCACCTCGGGAGCCGCGCCGTCCGTCGTTGTCTCTACCCCGAGGAGTGCTGGAGCGGCGGACCCCGAGTCGGTCGACGAGGCAGTGTCTATGGGAATGATTGGTTTGAGTTCCCTTCGTTCCCTCTGCATGCCGCGGCCGAGGAGCGCAACTTTTCTCAAGGAACCTCTCCGGCGCCGGGTCTTGGCTGCTGGTTGGTGGCCATTACTCTCGGCCGGAAGTGCCAGGGCGGCGGCGCGCGGCGACCGGTGGCCGTGCAGGGCGTCCTCGGCAATGTCGACGTGTCGCGACTCTTTAAGGTTTGACTTGCTTTCCGTGGTGCGCATGAAGGGAAGCCTGGACAGGATGCCACCGCCGGAACCGCTTCTCTTCCTGTTCTGTGGAGGTTGTGCTACAGCGGGCGCATTGCCAGCAGCAGCAGTTCCAGTACGGTTATTACTGCTGGCAGCCCCGGCGGATGTTGGCCTCGGTGGAGTGCCTTGGATGCTCTCCATGACGGTCTACCTTGGCTGTGCGATTTGTGGATTAGGGAGGTGGCCCGGCGCCCATCGTGATTTGCAAGCACTAATGTAGCGTATTCAGTGGTCGGTACCTTGGACTCTATAGGCAGATATCCGTCGTCTTTATGGCGAGAATCTAGTCAACGCTATGGCAACAAACGAATTGTCACCAGAGTTTGTAGAAATTGAAAGAATCCATGCCTCCGAGAGACGTCAACCAGAAGAAGACGTCTTGCAAGCAATGGAACGTTGATGGAGTTGTGCGACTCGAACCCCCTGTACATGGTTCGGCTTTTAGCGTTGCGACAGGCAAGTTATGGTCGTGTGGAGGGAAGCCGCACGCCCAGATAGCCACTGCCGCCATTGGTTCTAGGCTTTGCTACAGCGTCTGGGTGATAAGTCGGCGCAAAGTCAATTGGCAGGACGAACCCCTGTGGTTTTACGTACACACAATAGGTACCCATCACCGTACCGGCGTGTGCCGCTGACGCTATCATTGAGCCAGCAGTCGCTTTGGTGGAAGACACGACCGTGCAAACTGTACTGAAGCTGGAGCATGTTCAAACCACCAGCCTCATCATCCAAACTTTCCCTCTTGATGACAGCATCCACACCTTGTTTTGAAGACAACAGACAAGACATATTCCACGGCGGATAGACAAACAACTATTGGCCGCCTTCTGCATTCGTGCTCAACGTGCAGCTCCGAGGTTGCCAATTGCCTGCATTGGGCTAAGCGCCAGGTACAAGTTCAGCGAGGCATGATCGCTAAATCCTAGCCTAAAGATACTACACTACTGAATACACCGCGTATTGAACTACGCTGTGTGGTCCCTGTCCACTCCAGTTTTCGCCCACCAGGAGGAGGATCTTCCATGATCCCCTCGACCGCGATACACACCAATGGCTCCTGGCAGTCATCGTCCTCCTCCCATACCCATACCTTCCGTCAACTCTCCTAGCATAGAGCTGCTACCGTCCTCGCCCGACCGACCAGACGCTGACAGTCCTGGCTCCGGCAAGCGAAGCAGCCACAAGAGTAACACCAGCGCGCCGCTCTTGCACGTCCCCGACAATCTCTCATCGGGGCATGATAACGCATACCAACGTCATCAAGATCTCTTTTACGACCCCAATCGTCTCTCGCCGGTAGCGCCAACATTTCAGCAGAGCCCAGGTCTCCTGTCTCCAGGCTTGTCGTCGGATATGGCGTACAATGGCTCGTCGGGCCTCGGTGGCTCCTTTAGCAAGGAGAATACGCCCCCCATTGAGATAACGGCGCCCAGCAACCCGTTCAACTTTCAGACCCAAGTCATATCGACTTCGCCCGTCAAGCCCAATGTCGGTCAGCGCCGAGGTCATAGATACAAGCACAGTTCCATATCTGCTCAGCACCAAATCTTTCTCGAACCACCGCCACGAGCACCCTTGGCATTGCCTCGCGACTTGCCCATACCCACGCTCAAGGAGGCATGGAAATCCATGTCGATTGACCAGCGGCGCCGGCTGTACTGGTGTTGTTGTCACTTGGTGGTGGCAGTCACCATTTTTCTATCGGCACACAACTCTCTTGCCATGACCGCCTTGTCGCATCTCGTCTTTTTTGATGTCGGCAGCGCTCTGATTGGTGTTTCCGTGGATGTGTTGGGTAACTTTGAGGTTTGGAAGCGAAGCAGTATTCGTCATCCTTTTGGCCTTGAGCGAGCAGAGGTGCTGGCTGGCTTTGCTACCAGTGTCTTTTTGATATTTGGCGGCTTTGATCTCGTGAGCCACAATCTCAAGCACGTATTGGAAGGTTTGGGTGACCACGAGTCTCATCATCCCGATCCTCACAGCCACGGGCCTCGAGTACAGCCGGGACATTTGGATATTACCAGTCTAGTGGCCATTATTGCAACACTTGTCAGTGCCTATGGTTTAAAGAACCACGGGAGGGTCAAGAGGATCATGCGTACGAGCTATCTGGCTAGCCTGCCGGGCATCTTATCGAACCCGTTTCATTTCCTGACCTTGTCCACGGCATTCCTTTTGCTGTTGCTGCCTCTGCTCTCTATTCCCATTCATGTATGGCTGGACAGCACCGTCTGCGGACTCGTGGCCATTTCCATGTTTGGGCTCGGAACAAGGCTTGCGATTGCTCAGGGTCTCATGTTGCTCATGTCGTACGGCGGACGGTCTACCACCTCTGGCAAACACCAAGACATTGGCATTGCCGACGTGGTGAGCGAGATCGAGACTGAACCAAGTGTCAAGAGAGTCGAGGAAGCTCAATTCTGGCAGGTACACTATGGTGTTTGCATGGCCAATGTCAAGGTGTGCGTACCAAAGGGATGTGATGATGGAGCATTGAGCAAACTGCGGACACGCATATCCAACCTGGTACAGAATAGACTGGGAGAGGGATATGGAAAGGGGAATAGTCTTCGTTGGGAAGTGAGCCTGCAGACACGGACTGACAAATAGTTGAGCACTATTGTTGGCATGGAGACGACTGGCAACACGAGAAGCTCAATGATGGTGTCATAGACTATCCATAGTAGCCAAGTATATCTGATGATTTATATCCTATGAATGACATGCTTGTGAGTCTGTTGTCATTGTGTAGTATAAATGTACGAGGTGCGGCGCCGACGCATACTGTGTGCATAGCACTTCAATAACTGTTTTCTTACTGTGCGTACCCGTTTGGATCCACTTTCACTTACTTCAAAAATTTGACACTCGAATGTTGACCTCGCTTCTTCCTTTCTGCTTCAACACAATTGAAGAGCTTCAAAGCCTCTCCAGCATTCACTCGACGAGGACAACACGCTCGATATGGCGATTATGCTGTTCTTTTACAGGTTTGTTTTGTTAGTGATTCCTACACGTCGCAGCATCGCGATCAATCTGATCAAAAAGGCATCGTGTCATTGAAAACCTGCATCAAAAATCTCTTTCCCCTTCTCATCTCCCGCTTCAACATATGCTAGAGCTTGCCGTCTCGAAATATTATCACAGCGAGCAAGTGTGGACAATGAAGCAATAGTAAACCAAACCGGCCTCGTTATGACGACTCTTCAATCGTTCTTGGCGAGGTCGCCTATGGGTGCCAGCCGTCTTGTTCCTCGTTTTCCAGATGAGGCGACGATATGCACTTGTAGGGAACATTTCCTTGCCATCTGTGATGTGACTTTTCAGTCTTGTGTGAGCTGTTTCGTCTTATCTGGGCTTCGCGGTCGTGCGATATTCAAAGAGAGCCACGAATTGCGCCCCAACGTACGCCTTGGAGGGTTCTCGTTCGGCGTGTATATTTGATGCGCATCTTTCTGTTGAACCCATGGCCGACAAACTTTTCGTCTCGAGTCTGCCATCATTGGGTAGGCGCTGATTCCGGTGACATGTGCCGTCGGCAGCTTTTGTGCCAGGTCGACTTTTGTAGTGACTGGTTCAATGCTTTGTGCTATGCTCTTGCTGTCTGCGGCATCTTTCGAAATATGGTCTAATTTTCGAGTTTGTGGGATCGCCAGTGGATCACAAAAGTCATGAACGTGATCATGCCAACTTGGACTGGTTTCGTCAGACTCTGAATCCAGAGCACAGCAACACTCGGTTCCAAGCTTTGAATTAATTAAAGCTGCTCTTGACATGCGAGCTGTCCACAGTTTGGCCTTCTTGCTTTGATATGCCCTCACTTGGTGGAATGGCCAGGGGAATTCTGCAGTCCATACGCCTACATTATACTATCAGCAAGAGCATCCGACTTACTGGACTCTTGAGGCCACGTTCTGATGTACGCATCAGGGAATAATGCACTCGACAAATCAAGTGGCCTGTCAAGAACAAAATGGAGTAATAAGTTGTCGATAATTATTCACAATGAACGCATTGATTTTCGTAGTCTTGGACAACTCATCTCGTCCTCAAGAGGAAGCTTTAATAACACAAATCGTAGGAACCAATCTCATGACTATCCGAGCATATCCACTTGAAATCAACTCGCACGAATGTATTTGATCAAAAGAGCAACGACAGTATGTACCTAGCGGAAGTCGGGAGAGCTCTTGGCATAGATACTCTACTTGCGCCCCGTCAAGTTCACCTGTGCGCAATGACCTTTTTACCCTCAGACGTCTGCAAATGTCGACAGGGTTTTCGTACCCGGGAATTCGTTAACCCTTCCACTCAAGCAGGTATCCCGATGGGAATACACAAGGCAAGGGAGGGGACTCGAACGCGGGGGTTTTCAAAGCACGTACGTTGTACGGATTACTATGGTGCATTTCCTATCACGGACCTTTTCTCGATTTTTGCATTACACGATAGACGTTCCGCGAGGGGGGAGGTGGGTGGGTTCGTCCTTGGCGAACAGATATCGGGGCTCGGTCCCGGGGGTGTGAGTGTCGGCCATCAAACCGTCGTCATGAGGGAGAGAAAGCGAGAGTCCCGCAGAATCCCACGGGAGAGCAAGAAAGACTTGCGTGAAATAGCAATGGCAAGTTGCTTCACATGCCCTGATATTCCCGACATCGCTGCGATCCTGAGACGGGCCCCGTTTCAACATATTCGAAGGAACGTTACCTATGCTTGCTACTGTACTTCGTACTCTGTTAGTGTATACTCGCATCGGCGGAATGAGTTCCATGTCTCTGCGAGGAGGTAATCAGAAAATGGCCGGATGTGAATGGCACAATTAGAAATGCTGCTGTACTGTACATGATTCGCGATGTTCATTATATAATCCTCCCTGCCGTGACAAGCGCCGGGTTTCCTGAAATGTTCACTGCTCAAAGGTTCAACGACTTGACCATTCTGCGTCAAATATGAATATAATAACTACCAGTGCAATGGGAAGATTCAACGGGCTTGAGCCTCCCGTCGGCAGCCAGCGGCACTGACCTAAATTTTACCTGGTTCTACTACCTACACTGCAGTCTACTGTGAAGTCTGGGGAGGGATCTCGAGGTTGAACCCCCACTGTCCGTCCTTGTCATGCCCTGTCCACTTCCCTTACCTGCCTGATCTTTTGAACAACCAGCCCCCATATCTTTCTTGCCTGGATGGCCTGGGGGGCCCGCCCTGACTTCCATTGTTGCCCGCCGGAAGGGAGGGGAGCACAGACGCAACCCAGAGATGCAAGTTTGGGCGGTCCGGGTCAACCCAGTTCGGCTCGGTTGTGCCGCCGCCCGCCGGACGCGAAGAAAGACGACCTAGGGTTTTTCTGATATTGTACTGGACGCAAGAACTTACACAGTATGTGGTGAAATGTGCGCTATACGCAAGGACGTTTTCTGAAATGCACGACATTGCTGCTCTCGCATAAGACGTCGACGTCAGTGGTAAGTGTCTAACGTACGAAGTACAGTAGTTGTTTATCCGGGCGCGGGCGCGCGAATCATGAATTCCCATACGTTTCAGCAGCAACTATTCAAGCCACTCAACTGTCCCAGACACAGACCACCAGTTTGCAAGGGGGAAGGGGGAAAAAAAATGCAGAGAGGTTGGGTTGGCGACTTGGCACTTTACCTTGGTGTGTGTGTCCCATGTGAAATACATGGCTTAAAGTTGACTTTTTTGAAATCTTGACTCTGCAAGTGTGCTGCTGTTGCTGCTGCTGCTGTGTGTGTCTGTGTAAGCGCCCGCGTGTGCCGTGGCGGCAACTAAAAATGTAATCCATGGCTTTTCCACTAATAACTCCAGGTCGGGGATTGTGCGGCCTGCCCTCCCGCGCCGTTCATCCTGATGGAAGAAGGCAAGGCTTGTATAATCCAATTTTGGATTGCCAACACGGCTTTGTCTTTTTTTGTATTTGCGCGTCTATCTGACCATTTACAATACTCATTGCTCGCGACAAGACCTGGCCAACATAATTACTGGCATCATACAGGCTGGGGGGTTTGCTGAGACTGCAAAGGTTGAAAGAGAGCGATGCCGTAGCTGGATCAGGGGTGGTATATTAGCCGCGTGATGGATTTTTTTTACTATTCGCGGTCGGTAGAACACGCCTCTTGATTTACTTGGTCGGTTTTGAAACTCGTCATGGTGTCTGTAGGCCTTGACAAATGCGGAAACACTTGCTCAACGCAAGGGGGGAGAGGTCATTTAGTAGTTCCCGGAGATGTTGTTTCTCAGACAATCGGATCTGAATAAGACCAAGTTATCCCGTATGTGGTGAAACGCGCATGGCAGTGAATAACCAAACTTGCCAAAGTGAGCCTGGGCAAGTATACCGTGGCTGACATTGGTAATAGAGATCCAGACAAAACTGCCTTTACCTTGCACGAACACCATGTGTCAACTTCTACCATATCATAGAGGTATCGGTATGTAGCCACGGGCAAGATGGGATATGCTTGTCTTGACTTTTTGCCCATGAAGAACATACATGTGCAGACGGAAGTATGCATGATCAAAGGAAGTAAAATGGGGTTAAGCATCACCGAGACCAGGCCACCATTGCCAGGCCACCAGATTTGATACAGACAACATGTAAACAATAAAATGCATCTCTCATGCTTTTGAATGTCACCCCAGAGCACTCTTGGGAGTTTTCCCGGATCAGGTATCCATTTCGACATGAGCTCAAAAAGATCTGGCCAGGGGCAGGTGGTTGCAGAGTGGCGAGTTGGGAAACACACACCACATAACAGGCAAGCATGCAAGGCCGAATTAGAGTTGCATTCAAACATATTTGATAGGTGAAGAGGTTTCCAAGACGGCATGTCATTGGACTATAACAAACCAATCTTGGCCGATATAGGTTGAAAAGCAATACGGAACAAGACTTACAAGGCGGGGTTCCGATGTTGTTGGTGCCTCAGATTGATATCCCGTGGCTGGGTGCTGAAGATCCCACGGCAAGCAGCAAAGCAGTTGAGCATGCGGGCGCTTACAATGGACGCTACAGAGTACTTGGTGTATCTTGGGGATCACGATCAACAGTAAACTCAACGTGGTAAGCCGCAATTCCTACTTCTTTTTTGGAGAATATCTGGGGGGCAACTGTGTTGGGCAAAGATGGTGTTGTGGCGGTTGTGAATCGGTTACTGTCAAGCTTGATAATAGACATACATACGCCTTTGCCTGCACAGCATTCCATGAGATCCATGTCTGTGTGACAGATGTCAGAGCCCGAGGTGGGTGATTTACGGATCTAGAAAAGGCTGGCGAATGGGCTCGCACACAAATCAACTTGGTGGTGTGGAGAGAGAGAGGAGTACAGTACCTTACCTCTTGACGAACACGTCCAAGTATCACAAGTTATGTGTAATTCCGGCCCCCGACGCTCTTTCTCCAAACCCAAGCACCTGACTCTTTCGAGAAAGCTGGTTGGAACGAGTTGCTGTCTCTGTAACGCTGATCCAATCGAGACCCAAATCGACCTTTTTTGGGGCGAGGGGTTTGAAGCTCTCAACTCTTGGCTCTCTCAGACTGTGTAATGGCTGACTGACACACGGGGCTCTCCTTCGTCTCTTGTTCCCTGAGGGGCTTGCCTCCCTTGATTGTTCTGGAAACAACTTGCGGCGTGGACTTGAGTCGCGATTTTTGACTTTTGATCCAAAGAGAGTGTGGGACACTTTGGGACACTGGGACCCTCCTCCAAAACATTGAAGCTAGAAAAAGCCCTTGCCGGGTTACTTGTATTTAAACTTTCAGGGTCCTTTTAGGCTTTTGTCCTCAGTAATGGTCTGACAAGGAAGCATTGATGGCACAAGTTGACAGTCAAGACAAGTATCCGGGGTAGTATAGTCAAAGTAGAGCTGTCAATATAAGAGATGGCTGGAGAGGAGGGGGTTTCTGCTTATAGACAGATGGTCCTCATGATGGTGCCAAACCGAGACCGCATTTTGATATTCACGACCAATTGTCGAGACTAGGAATGCAGTCCATCGAGTTGGAGGTTACCTACCCTGCCTGTGCTGTAACATCCAGTTCAGTGGTCCGCCGTGGGGGAGCTAATCAAGGCCCTGGAAATACTGTGCACTCTTGGCGCATGTTGCCAACCTGGTTCCCGTAGTCCCCCGAACAAGTGGCGGGACCCTTTTAAGAGGACGATCACTGCTATTCACTCAATGATCCGTTTTCGAGGTTCTTGCAGACAATGTAGACGGATCAAGCGGTGGTATAAAGTGAACAGAGTGCTCACGTGAAGGGGATGGATGGAATGGATCTCTCAACAGCCCGTGCCCAAAATGCCAAATGCAAGCTATAATTTGTCATATAACAAGGGCAGCTTCAATTACCTAGGTCATGCATGGTAAAATAAATAGGTGGGTAAATTACCCGGCCGAGTACCCTTTACAGTACGGTGAGGCTCAATTATTATCAGGAACCAATACGATGGAATCATCTTCCTAGAACGTCTCTTGCCTCCAAGGTCCTCACCCAAATTGAGATTATGGAAAAGTATTCTACATATGGAAATTGAAAAAGTTCTCATCGGACACGGCGGCCCAAAATTTTGTATAGACCAACAAAAGCATACCAAGCTGACAGACGTCATCAACGCAGCCTACCTAGCAGTATACTGACTTTTTTCAGTGGATTAGTAGTGCACACAGTGGCCAAGGCGCCTGTATCTTGCCTCGATGCGACGATGAATCTCGTGCACGCCGATTTATTTGAATTCCGCACTCGACTATCCAGCTATTTGGAGGGTCGCCTAGCACACTACAAATGGAGGAGCAATAGCACCATTCTATTGCCATCAATGTACCTAGCTATAGATCAAATTGATGAAGTGCTCGCATCCTCAATGCCTACACACGAGATCTCTTGCCATTGTGGGATCTTCACGACCAGGACATGACAGTCTCTATTTGAGAAATCGTCATAAAAATAAGGGCCTGTGCATTGAATTGATCGATATTGGAGTCATTTACAGGTCTATTCGCAGTAATTTCTTGCAGTGGGATTGCGTATGTTGATCGGGGGTAATTTCACAAGGCCTAGCTAGTTCCTCCAGTAGCCGATGCCGCCCGCGACTGGTACGATGCAAGCGGACAGCGCCATATGTTAGAGGATTGCTCCTGCAAAATAAGTGCTGGTAAGCCTTTTGAAGGGGCGACGTTCTAGTGGTACCCCAATGGAGAGACGACAGGGGCTTCAGTTCGCTAAGAAAGGAACGGCCCCGCCCAATGCCAGCCAGTAGGCGCTGACAGAACGCCTCGGACCCGCCAGAAGGGCAAGACACGCCACGCCTCCTTTGGGGGACCCTAGTCGCTGGGTGTCAGGCCTTACCAGCCGACGACATTAAGGTTCTTCTGGGCTGTCGGGCCTCTAGCGTGCACGCACTGGGAGGAACAAAACTGCTTGCGAACTGCCTGTACTGCCTGCTGCAGCCACTGCCTGTTTGTGCACCTGGCCTGCCTGCCCGCCGCCCGTCCATCCGCCCACGCTCACGCTCACGTCCACGCTACCTGGCTCACGCACACGCACACGCCGCACGCACGCACTGCCTAATGTACCTACCACGATTTTCCAGCGCAACCTAACGCACTGGAACTAGTGTGCCAGACTGCCTGGGGCCCGAATTTCTGATTTCCAACAGTCTGGTCCTCGATCCAGTCTCATCAATTCTTCCACCTCTCCAAATCCCACGACGATAACCCGCATCTCTCCCCCCTCCCTAACCGCCATCCATCTCCAATCGTCAACAACCTCTCCTCCTTCTTTCTCCCCTGCGTCCAGCTCAGGATTTTGGATGGAGCAGTGTCTTCTTGACTGACAACCTGCGTGGAGTTGGAGATTTCTCGGGTTTCTTGTCTCTTCCCGGGTCTCTCGAGTACACTGATTTTCCACCCGCAAAAAAGGACTTACTTCAGAAGCGGCGGTCTGAGGTATTTGGTTTAAAACGGTCGACCAGCATTACAACGGCAACGACTTTTGCGAGCCGATGCGATTTCCTGGATCACTCCCATCGAAAGAGTCATTCCATCACGATCATCTCGAGACGAGTCGCAAACATTCAGCCTCCTGCTGCTTACGCATCCACATCTGCCATCAGCGATCAAATATTGTTTTGGGCTCTCGAATCTCAGTTTTTCCCCTTTGCATCACGACGCATTAGACATTCATCGAATCCGATTTGATACCAAAAAAAGCAGAAACATTTTCACCAAATCATCGATCCAATCCATCTCATACTCGAAAAGATCAAAAGCTGCGACCTTTTTTTCCCACCTCCCTGGTACCGTTTTTTTTTCGAGGCCCAATCCATCAAGGGTCATTTTCTCACCACCGCCCGCCTGCATTAACGACTCCGCATTGATCCTCAAACGCGTTCATCTCAATCAAGCAACTCGCAATACACCAGGGGTCCGTGAACCGTTTTTCTCTCCCCATTATATACTATAACGATCCCTTTCGATCATTCCCATTCTTCTCTCGGAGCCACACATCACAGCCTTGCGCGTTGTGGGTTGGTAGTGCGTCTCGAGTCATCTACCGGGGCAATCCCTCAGCCATCGACATTTTGTCTTAGCTGATCCGGCTCCGGTCTTCTCTCTGCTGCATCGTCGGCCTACCTCAACACCCTCCACCTCGAAACACACTCAACCCATCCGACAAAATGAGGGAGGTTAATTTTAGCATTCCGAATGTCAACAAGGCATCGGTGGGCATCACCACTGCCCTCTACGACCGTCGAGCTCTCGACTGCACATCGACCTTGCCGCTCATCAACTCGCTAAATCATCTCGCATACTTGACGACATCATCTGCTCGAATCCGAGACATTCTCACCGTCGATGGAGGTATCGAGCGTCTCGTCTGCATCCTCAAGCAGGGCAGAAGCAAGGATATGATGGACATGTGGAAGTGGAACCTCGCCTTTCAGTGCGTAGTCAACATAGGAGTTCGTGGTACTGAGGGAGTTCGTACTCGTGTGGTTGAGGCCGACATGGTCCCAGTGATTGCCACCATTCTCGACAACTACATCAAGGTGGTTGAAAAGTGTCGAGAAAAGGCCGAGGAGGCAAAGCAAAAGCACATCTCCGAGCACCACCATCGTCATCGCAGCCATTCGCATCGTGACAGCTCAAAGTCCACCTCGTTCACCAACCGTGCCAACCGTGGCGACTCTTTCCGTCGTCAAGCTCCGCCTCCCTCGATTGATGTATCTGCTGCAAGCTTTGCCGGTCCCTCGACTGCAGCCACTGCTGAACATGGTAACCTCGAGGCTACCCCGACGGGACCCTCATTCCCAGTCACCTCGCCTCCCAATCGATCTACTTTTACCGGTCACAGACACCACCATCATCATCACCATCACCATGGCCACCGCCATGAATCTCGCCAGGCCGTCGCCTCTCCTGCACGCAATGTCGTTCAGCCCTTGGCCAGTGCTGGCCCTAGTGGTGATGCTGATGGCTTCATTCGTCCGGTTCGCGATGTCGATCGACTCCCCTCCATGATTCCCGTCTTTCCTCACCCTGGCCTAAACACATCGCAGCCAGCTTCGCCGACCACCCCCTTACCGCCCCCTCAGGCTAGATCCCCGACTGTGCGACCGGCTTCGGTTCTCGGCCCCAATGCACGAACTCGCAGACGTCCTTCCATTAGACATCAGAATTCCACTGCCGATGCCAATGTCGATTCCGATGATTTGAATGCCGAGAGTGTCCAGTCGGATGAGTCCCAAGATGTGGACATGTCGGGTAACAATGAGATGCAGCCCGCTGTTGGATTCCAGGACATTGCCATGGACGAGAATGATAGCACTCTGGTCGGTACTGGTTTGGAGCTGACTACACCTACCGTCTCAGAAGTTCCCGAGGCGGGAACGTTCAACATTACCCACCGCGCACCTGTGGATGGAAGCATTCAGACTGGAACCACCACACCTGTTCCCACCATTGGCCTCTCTCCCAACCGTCCGGTAGTGCCTACTGCTCCGCCCACACTCACTACCCACTCTGGAGGTGTGCCTCGCTACCTGCTGGACCGATCTCTGCCCAACTCCAACCCCCAGATGCTCGCCGCCATGCCCAGAGAGGAGGATGTCCTCATGTCGCTACAGCTTCTTGCTTACGTTTCCAAATACTGCAACTTGCGCTCCTACTTCCAGAACAGCCACCTTGTCCCCAAGCTCAAGATTGGCAGTGAGTTGCAACTCCTTGATGGTGATAATGTCAAGCCCGAGTCCACCAGCGAGGAGGAACACGAGGAGGAATACCTCCTTCCCAACGACTTCAACATCTTCCCATTGGTTGAAAAGTTTACAGTTCGATACCACAGCACGGACATGCAGTATTGGGCCGGGGTTGTTATGCGAAACCTCTGCCGTAAGGACGATACCCGAGGTGGCATTCGCCAGTGTGCCTATTACCAGTGTGGCAAGTGGGAGGAGTTTACACGACAGTTTGCCAAGTGTCGTCGATGCCGCCGGACCAAGTACTGCAGCAAGGAGTGTCAAAAGAGTGCCTGGGCCTTCCATCGCCACTGGTGTGTCCAGGCCTCTCAATGACCGTAATGACTCTCTCACGATCTTGCCAACTTTTCATCATTCAGCTCCGGCGTTATTCCAGCATAATGTCTATTTCCACATTTGATCGATTTATTCATCGACTCCAATTGCATGGCGAAGCAAGCATCTCACGAAACACGGCGTCTGCGTTCTGATACCACTGCTATTCCTTCTTGCATCAGGGATTTTCTTTTGTCAACTTTTGATTTGGGGTTTTTTTTTTCACACACACGTTTCGTGGAGGGTGGAAAGTTGTTGTTTTTCCCGGGCTGCTTTTGCTGCTCACTCGTCATCTACACGGGTGTGATCGTCTTGTTAGCCTGATTGGGCATTGATTTCACACATACGCATTGGAGGAAAGTCCTGAGAAAGAGACTGGGGCGACCAAATCCATCGGTGTTTTAAGAGTACTTCACAAGTACCACACGCAATCGGGTCTTTTTTCTGGCAGAGGCAAATTTCCTTTCCACCGCCATTGCAACGGCTGGTGGCTATCTATCTACCACAGTTGGGGAGAAATTGGGATTTAGTACTACTCCTCTCCGTCTACTGTCAACAGGCCTCTTCTCTCATTCCACGCCTCTTCTTTTAAGGAGGCTGTCTTTGGCCGATAGACATTGGGCATGAACTGGTAGACAAAGGATCAACTGCCAGATGCTGGACTGTTTTTTGCTATGTTTTTGGGACATGGGGCAAGACCCATAATAGGAAGGATTGGTTGCGATTGACGCTGACCATGACTGGGCAATGTTGTACCCGATCATGTTGATATGGAGTTTGGGGAATTCAGGCCCAGGTAAACAAGCATAAGTGGTGGATGATCTCGAGGTCTTGCACTCTACTCGTTCATAGTCGAGTTTTGTGTACCTACTGCGATCCACGTATGTTTTGTATCTCTATTTTGACTATAGAGAAAAGAAAAGCCGATCAAGTACATTGCCGTGTCTCTTGTTACGTGATATTGTCGTTGACCAAGACCATGCCGGTTTCGTATTTCGATCATTTTTGATGTCCTTGGCTAGATACTCGAGATATTATATTGACCGAGGTGTACTAATTTATGATTTCAATAAAGTATTAACTCAAGGTTACTGGCGACAGACATGTCAAATCTAGCTTCCGTGCTGCCACGAAAAGTCAAAAGCCACATGCCATGAATAACCGTTGAAAAAGGTTAAAATAAGACTCTGGAAGGATCAAGGATAAACTCAATTGCACATGGAAAGATGCAAATTAGAATTCCAAAGCCGCCCGAGCAATCTCTTCTCCAGTGGCTGGTATAAAACACAATCAACCATGAAAAGAAGCTTGTCTACCTACCTATTTAGTCAACAGTGCAGTGCCTGATTATAATGTGTAGCTCGGACCCCAAACCAGGGCCGACTTGGCACCAGTCCGGTTTACACCATGAACGGAACCATCCCGCAGCGGACTACGACCTACTGGCTCCCCAAGTGTGTCGAAATTGCCCGGAAGTGTTCAGTATTGGCTCTTGACGACTTGAAGACTTTTGAAATCCCCCGACTGAATTTACTTGTTTTATTGCAAAATCTTGTGCCACTGACGAGGGAGCAGCACATCCAACTAGCCCATCAAACGATGCAACCAGATGTGACGCTGACAGCGACCCACGGCAGACCTTGTATAATATACCAAGTTACACCCGCCGATCGCTAACGAATGGGGGCCGTACAACAGATACCCGTGGGTTCTGGGGGGCCTCTAGGGCAGATTGATCAGGCCAGGCTGTCGTCCGGTTCGCTGCAATATCCTGACCAACAAGGCCCAACGGAGACGAGAAGAGCACTTGAGAACCGTGATGGCTGATCTGATTCGAAGAAATGCAAGCACTTGAAGAATAGCGCAGAGAACCGTGGATCTGCCCGCTCATTCACCAGTCGATGAGGCGGGCCCATGGCGGCGCCTTAGTACAGTGGGTTTTAGGCCGGTCCAACACACAGGCACACATCAGACCCCCGACCCCCGACAGCCTAACCCCCCTGACCGCGGGGTCCAAAGAATAGGTGTTCCAGCGAGTAGAAATGGCCAAGACGGGTGCAGTAGGCATCGTTTCAGCTCCCCCTCCCACGTCCAATCCAGTGGAATCAAAGCACTGAAACGTGTGATACCTAACCTGTTATCCTCCGTATCACGGGTGGCCAAATCCTACTACAACGTCCTATTACCTTTTCTTCATCACATCTTTCGACTGATCTACTCACTCCTTTGGGCGTCAAGTCGGGGGCTTTGTCTTGTCTGCTTACTTTTCTGCCATCTCTCTCTCTTTTTTGGAACCGTCTTTTCTAGTTTCCTTTGGCTCTCTTGAACCAAATAACTACAACCACCACTAGGTATCATCCCCTGGTGGAGAGAAGAGATTAAGGTAGCCCCTCGATCGACGGCAACCGTTCTACTGGTACTGCATCACCTTGATTAACAGACCAACAACGTACCTTGACATATTTCTACAAGGTCACTGCCAAGGTCCAACAGCTTGTTGTATACCCTGTTACAACGAGTCACGGGAAATTACAACTGAACAAGACGGGTTTATAAGAAGTCCTAGGACAACAAGACAACTCGGTCAACGTTCCTACTCATCGTCACTCTACGCCGGGTCTACTTGACCGTTGAACTCGACTAGAAACAACAGGACAAGACAGCAGAAGAAGGAAAAAGACAATCACACACAAGATGGCAGCTCCAGGCAGACCAAGACTGGGCATGTTCACCAGCGGACTGTCGTCCATGTCCCAGAGCGCCAGCGACCCCAGCTCGCCCAATGTCAGCTCCCCGGCCGAGCAGCGAGCCGGTGCCAAGGCCAACATGTTCCAGACGATGCGCCTGCCGACGCAGCACGTTTGGGTATGCTACTTTGACAAGTAAGCCTCCCGTCTCTGTCTGGGTCTTTGTTCTTCTTCTTATTGCCTCGGGATATGATTCACTAACCCGTCGTTTTTCTCTCTCTCTCTCTAGGCAGGCCAAGGACCAGAAAAAGGCCGAAGACGGCGATTATCATGCCACGCTCGAACAGCTCGACACGGAGATCAAGTCGGTCGCCGACTTTTGGCGGTACGAGAACAATATTCCGGTCGACCAGATCAAGATGCGCGAGTCCCTCTACTTGTTCAAGGAAGGGTACAAGCCCATCTGGGAGGACCGCCGCAACATCTTGGGAGGCTCCTGGACCTTTCGCGTGCCCAAGAGCTCTGGCCGTGAATTCTGGAAGTGGATTCAACTCATGGCCATTAGTGAATCACTCGAGGGTGCTCTCGAAGAAGGTAAGCCAAGCACAATTTCCAGGTAAATATCGAAGCGGGCGAATTGCTTACTCGTATATTTTCTGCACACAGGTGATCAAATATGCGGTGTCGGCCTCTCGGTGCGCTTCAACTCCCACCTCATCTCCATTTGGCACCGAGACGCCTCGAAACAAAAGTCGATCGACGGGCTGTTGGAGGTTGTCCTGACGTCTCTGCCCGAAGAGCTGAGGCCAAAGGGGCCCGACAACTACTTTTACAAGAAGCACTCGGAACACGCCGGCTTCAAGGCGCCGCCCGAGCTGCAGGCCGTGATAGACTCGCAGAAGAGAGCACAGGAAGCGGCCGCCGCCAAGGTCGAAGCACCAGCACCAACTGAGACGGAAGACGCCTGAATTATGATGATACCATGATCTTGGTTTTCAGTATTCTGGTGAATTTGTGTGAGGGATGAAAGAGCAACAGAAAGAGTTTCTCAGGATTTGCAAGCTGGACAGACGACACATATATATACCATTCGGTTCAGTTATATACAGCATATTCTTGGCGTTTGGGGACGATTCTGTAGAAAACAAAAACACCGTCTCATTGGATATCTAGAAACTCCCGAGCTTGGTCATGGAGGGAACCAAAAAGAAACAACTTCCACCTTTCAGTCCGAGATACACTCTAGTCGGTGACTGCTTGCACATGCCCATGCTTTTCCCGACCCTTGAATCGTGTTTGCCCAGCCAACTTCAGCCGAGTTTCTGTGAAATACTAATCGCATGGTCTTGTATCTGTGATTGCGATTCCTCCTGGCCTGACTAACAATATCCATGTGTACAACTTCCTTGCCATGGATTGTGGTGACTTTGTTGCCCAAATAGATGCGACGTGGGCTGAACAGTCTGCTCTCATGTGATAACCTCCATCTGATTCTTCCCATGGACTTTGTATGTCTTCTTGCCGCTTGGGATGGGGTTTATCTGTATGCTTTCTTTTCTGTTATTGTCTCCCACACTTTCTTCATCACTTCCACACGCCCGCCCTCGTCATGACGTCCTCAAACTCGCGACGGGTGACGCCCCGGCCGACGCCGGCGCCCCGGTTGGCCTCGAGGATCATGTCGCGGAGCAGGTCCTCGGGGACGTCCTGCTTGAGCGTCATGGCGACGCGGCGGAGGTGGGCAATCGTCAAGGTTTCCGCCCCTTCACCTCCGCCTCCCGACGATGATGATCCGGTAAACAGACCAAACGCCTCGGCCACCTCGGCGGCGTGGGCCTCATCTCCGTCTCTCGAGTCGTCCCGCTGGTGCAGCTTGAGCGCGCAAATGGCGACAAAGGGCTCCCACTGCGCGTGCCCTTCCTCGTCCGGGTCGAGAATCTCTAGAAACTCCTTGAGTTCTGCCTTTGTGGGTGGGATATTCAGAGCTCTTCAAGTTTTTCCACACTTGAGTCAGTTACTCTCCAAGAAAAACAAAAGCACTTGAACAAAAGAGTACAAGGATATATTCATACACCATGGCCCTCCTCACATCATCAATCGGTATCACGCCCTCCTTTTCCCCGTCCATGGGCTCGGCGAACAGGGCAAACGCTTCCTTGATCTCGGCCTCCTCTCGCGCCGAAATGTTGTGTTCCTTGGCGAGCTTGGACTGGCGCTCCTTGGGCGCGGCCGCCGAGCTCGAGGCAGCAGCTCTGCGCTTTGGTGGCTAGATTTCCAACGTTAGACTTCCAAACTTGGTTTACTCGCGTACAGTGGACTTGCCATTTTGTTTGTTCCTTGTGAATGTTCGCAACTTGCTGTTTATGGGGGAAAAGACGAGTGGTGCGCTGAGAGTTGAGATATGAACAGTGGCTGCAAATGGATTCGAGTATAAAAGAATGAATGACGTGAGGAAACACCAAATCCCCACCATCGCGATTGACATGGACGCAAGTAATAAACATAGTTTCGACGCCTTGTCACGTGAGATACTGTACTACATATTTCAACTTCTGATCCTTGCGTTACAATCATCACGAATATCACAGATCATCACAAACTGAGAAAACATTTATGAAAGCAATGACTTTTTTTGTATTTAGTCGGGAGTTCTCAGTCCATTGTGGTAGCATCCTATGCTTTATCCACCACAGCACGAAACCGTGCAAAAGGCCCCTTGGGCCATTGTCATTTCAGCCGTCCTCCTATGCAGAATGCCTGCCAAGACCTGATTGGGCTTTGCAGCCACAAAACCTGCTCGCCAGACGCCTGAACTTTTTCTGTCGTCCATTAAGCCTCGGGAACAATAAACCATTGTCTCTATGTCCATGAAGCCCCTCTAATGGGTTCCATCCTGCGATGATTTGAGCTCACCACCACGTGAGCTGCTGATCAACCAGAGAGAACCGAGAAATCCACTTTTGTCTATGTTGAGTATGCCATTAACAGATCAATCGATCGCAATGCCGCGAAACAGACCCCGTTCTATGATATGAGAACGATCTTCTTTTTTTTCTTGGTGACGCCTCCCTTCTCAAAAAGGCCGAAAACAAGTACATCATAGCTGGAAATAGACTTCGTAAAAGGCGTAAGACGTTACTTTTCCTCCAGGACATGCTTCCTCCTAATTGTCCCCCGTCGAAAAGTTTCGCCTCTCGCCTCATGCAGCTGCGTTTCTCGCAAGCCGTCCTTATCGTGAGGACGTCTATGGGTATCATGCGTTACTTTTGTTGTGTGCAGCCGAAACACAAGACGAATGCTGTCTATCGTAATGCCGAAGTCCTCATGTCGTGGGACTCGTTCCCGCCATTGTCGGACGGAGAAGTCTGCGTCCACCAGAAGAAGGGAGGATGTCGCTTGTTGCGCTCGAAAATGCCAATAACCGGAAAGAGCATTCATGAGAAAAATCAAACAAAAAACTTGAAAACAGAACCGCCTGAAAAAAACAAGCGAAAAAGACTCTCATGGGAGTCTAGAGAGTGGATGGTCCTGGTGGTAAGGATTTACCACCAAGAGGCCTGACCACCGCCACCAGTGGGGTTGCCGTAACCACCACCGTAGCCACCACCTCCGTAACCACCGCCGCCACCACCGCCGGAGTAGCCACCGCCAGGAGCGCCGCCGAAACCGCCGCCGCCGCCGCTGAAGTTGCCACCGCCGCTGGGGGGACCGCCGAAGCCACCGCCATAGCCAGCGCCGCCGCCGCCGCCGCCGCCACCTCCGCCAAACTTACGGAAGTCACGGTTGGCACCCTGGCCACGACCACCACCGGAGCGGCCACCACGGCCACCGCGACCGCCAAAGGAGCTCTCGCGGGCAATGGTCTCCAAGAAGCTGGGAACCTCCTGGTTGGCCTCCTTGAGAAGGTCAATCAGCTCGCGGACAACACCACGGTTGCCACGGTTGAAGAAAGCAGTGGAGTGACCAGTGTTTCCGGCACGACCAGTACGACCGATACGGTGAACGTAGTCGTCAATGTCGGTGGGCAGATCGTAGTTGACAACGTGTGTGACGTTGGGAATATCGAGACCACGAGCGGCAACAGCAGTGGCAACAAGAATGGGGCAACGTCCGTTGCGGAACATCTCGAGAGCACGCTCACGCTCGCGCTGGGTACGATCTCCGTGAATGGAGGTGGCGGGGAAGTTCTGGTTGATGAGGAAATCAGACAGCGAGTCGGCCATGCGCTTGGTCTCGACGAAGATTAGAGTAAGACCTGCGCCGTGCGTGTGCAGAATGTCCAGCAGAACGGAACGCTTGTCAACATCCTCGACGTACTCAACCTTTTGAGTAATGTTCTCGGAAGTGGAACCGACACGACCAACCGACAAGAAGATGTAGTCCTTCAAGAAGTCGCGGGCGAGCATTTGAATGTCTCGGGGGAAGGTGGCCGAAAACATGAGGGTCTGGCGGTTCTGGACAGAGGGCATGTCCTCACCCTCGACAATACGACGAATCTGGGGCTCGAAACCCATGTCCAGCATGCGATCAGCCTCGTCAAGAACGAGGTACTTGATGTTCTGGAGCGAAATGCGACCACGCTCTATGAGATCGACAAGACGACCAGGGGTAGCAACGAGCAGATCGCAACCGCGCTCGATCTGGCGAAGCTGGGAACCAATGTCGGCACCACCGTAGACGACGCAAGGGCGGACCCAGGATCGGTAGGCAAACTTGCGAGACTCGTCGTAGATCTGAGAGACCAGCTCACGAGTGGGAGCCAGGATCAGAGAAGTGGGGTAAGCCTTGCGTTGACGTCCGTAACCACCACCAGCGGTGGGGGTAGCAGCAGGGCCAGTCTGGAAAGCCTGGGAGAGAATGGGGAACAAGAAACCACCAGTCTTTCCGGAACCAGTCTGGGCACAAGCCATCAAATCACGTCCACCCATGACAATGGGGATTGAGTACTTTTGGACGGGAGTAGGCATCTTGTAGCGAGAGAGCGCGATGTTGCCAATCAAGTGATCATCCAGAGGAGGGTTGGAAAAGGTCAGGACAGGCTCGGGAACGTCGTGACCGGAAGCCTCGACAGGAATGTCATCGTACTTCTCAAAGTTGATACCAGTGTGCTGCTTGGAAGGGTCGTCGGCAGTACCGAAAAGCTCGCGCTCAACGCGAGGGTTGGCAGGGCCTGCAATGTGCTTGCCATCTCTCCACTGACCATCGCCAGAGCCACGGGCATGGCCGCCACCGCCACCACCAGCACCAGGGTTGCCGTAAGCATTGCGATCGAAGCCGGGGCGGTTGTTATTCCAGCCGCCAGGACGGCCGCCGTGCTGCTGCTGAGGAGCGGGAGGGAAATCGGGGCCACCGGGAGCGCCACCGGGGGTGGGACCACTCCAGCCGCCGGGTGCAGGACGAGCGTCATAAGTGTTGTTACTGTTTGAAATAAAGGTTAGCGTCAAG
This sequence comes from Neopestalotiopsis rosae, assembly GCA_023078685.1. Lineage (NCBI taxonomy): Eukaryota > Fungi > Ascomycota > Sordariomycetes > Amphisphaeriales > Sporocadaceae > Neopestalotiopsis > Neopestalotiopsis rosae. Next base: position 608,781 of record JALGAS010000012.1, on the reverse strand, counting down.
GTCTCGCCACAATATTGAAGTGAAACATGAAAAACAAGGTGCTCTTGACCGCCGTCTAGGCAACGGCAGTCGATGAAGCAGCCAGACAAAATGGGAAAGAACTTACCCAGCCCAGGCGCTGTTGTTCAGGCCGCCGTTGATGGCAGGACCAGCACCAGGAGGACCAACGGGAGGAACGCCAGCAGGAGGGCCAGCAGGACCGGGGCCACCACCGACGCGACCTCTCATATGAGGAGGGATGTAGGAGCGAGGCTGCTGCTGGCCGTCCAGGCTAAGACCGCCCATGTTGAGTTGATCAGCCATGATGGATGGTGTTTGATTCTTGCTTGGGTGTTGTGGTGGTTGTGCAATTATCAGAGATGACAGAATGCGTTTGTTGGATGGAAAATTTTTCGTTCCAGCCGATTAAAAGATTCTCGCTGAAAAAAGAACGATAGTTCCTCGACGAGAAAAGAATGAGGGTTGTCAGGCACCGAGAAGGATTCCTGACTTTTTTCCTTGGGGTGTTGTTGCTGCGGTCGAGAATGGACGGCGACAACAAGAAAGAGGGAAAAAAAAGAGAGTGGATTTGGAAACTTGGAAAAAAATAGCTTCCAGACACACAAGGGCTCTCTATGTGGGTATTATGTGTAGTAGTGTGATGTACTGTGCGATGTGACCTCTGGGCAGCTTTTTCGGAGGAAAGAAAACAACTGCTCTAAAAAAATCACGTCTAATGAAGGTCCTCGAGATCCTCTGACTTGAAAAAAAGAAAACCGATCTTTTTCGCAAAGGAAAGGAAGACAACCAAATGCAGAACTGTGTTTACGTGTGATTCTCGTGAAAGAGAAGGGGGGTGTGGTGATGGTGCAAGAGGGAAAGTTCAGCGTGGGATGGGAGGAGGCAGAAAGATTTTTGTATCTCTGCGCTGGGCTGTGGTGAGAAAAGTTTGGGTTCAAACGCCCACAAGGTTCCTCAGCCTCTGATTTACAGTGTGCAGGTACATCTGACAGGGCAACCGACGTCCACGGGTTGCTTTGGGGGTGCTTACACTCTGCACTGCACTCTAGCGGCTGGGCTTCCGGCGGGTTCGAGAATTCCAACTGTCCCTCCCACGCTCGATAAAACTGCTTAGCGTGCATTTTAGAATGGAAACAGCCCAGCGCTCGGCTACCCCAATTGGTCGCTAGGGACGGAAAATGTGCTAAATCTATCGCCTCCCCTCCTGTGCGTATGCGCAGCGCACGCAGTTCTTGCTTGTGTGCGGCGGCCTTCTCAAGTCTGTCTCGTCTCGTCACACAGATCGGGTAAAGGGCAACAAAAAATGACTACAGCCTGCAGTAGTGAGGTAAAATCTGACTGGGCTTGCTGGGCTTGCTGGACTCTGCTAGGCTGGGAGGATGACGGCGACTTCTAGGATTCTACTGAATTTTTTGGCCACCCTCCTCCTCACGTGTGGAGTTGTTCTCCAGCCTTCTGCTACCCACGCCGCCCACGTACCGCTGCAAACGCCTGGACGCCAAATGCATACTGGTTTTTAGTGCGAGCTGATTGGCAGACTATGTCTAGGATACCTCCGTCCTTATGGGGTTTATGATACTGTGGGCAGGTACCCTGTCTTGAGCAAAACATGGACTGGAGAATTGCGGCCAGCTGATTTACTGATACCTGGGAGCTGTCTGCTGTCTGCTGCATGCACCATCTTTCATGTTGGTCTGAATGCTGTGTGGCGATGGATGGATACTTGCTGAAAAATACATAGAGCTTGCTACATCCAACCTCTAGTATTCAGTTTTTGCTGGCAGTCTCGTACTATCTCTTGGAATATACAATGACGGCATTCTGAGAGGGCTGGTGCTGACAGATGATCCCAGACTGAGGCTCGGGAGCTTGGGCCTGGAGGTCTATTGCAATACATGGTTGAATGCATCTTCCTTTCCCTTCAGGCTGTCTTTCGTTGGGTCAGGCTTCTTTGACCTGAATCCCATTTTTCCATGTGACGGAATACAGAAACTGCAAGCACTGCAAGTGCCATGATCCGCGTTGCAAAAAATCTGACGTGCTCTATAATAATCCGACATTGGGTTTCGCCCGTGCATATGATGGGCAGCCTGGCAGCACATATCGTCACCCGTCTAGACCCCAAAGACCCTGGGACAAGCCGAAGCTGTAGGCGGATGGTCGCTAGACGGCCCCTGCAGTTTGGGGGTTCCCTGCCAATGGGATGCTTTTCCCAGGTGCATTAGACTGACTTGTTTGAACTGCAACTGGCATGAATGGCTGTAAGGATTTCTCACCGCCGGCAACAGACTTGAAAGTTACATTTTGACCTGGGAGGTTGGGCCAAAACCTTTATTATAGATCAAATACGCAAGTTTATCTAGCTGCTGTTGAAACAAAAATGGCAGAACAAGAACTTGATAATTTCTGCAATTATACGTGCTGTCGCCTGCAGACAAGCCGGGCAGTTGAAATATCATGTATGACATGTTGCAAATGATGTTTGTTTCTAGTCATCTTGTTCAGTGTGCTGCCTCATTAATTTACCTTAGACCAACTTTACCCTTTGACATGGCAGCCTACCTGCAATTATCTTCTGATATATGCCTCTAAGCAGGTCTTGCCAAGAACAAATAAAGCTTCCTATTTACCGATGGGTATCTAGTCTGAAGCAGGATCTTGCTCATACAACTCGTGACTCGAAACTCGATCAACATATCGGGAAGTGTGAGCTCACTGTTGATTCCACTGGGATCCAGTAGAAGAGTCTCAATCGTCTACTGCGGCATACATTGGGCGCAGATTGTGGACATTTCAACATTATACACATGGATAGAGATCATCCTAGGGTGTCTACAGCCAAGCAGAAAGTCCTGATCATGGTCATGTGTAATCATCATTTGGGTTCCATGAACCACGAGAGCATTTCAGAATTGGTACGTAAGCCGCTCTGATGCTCGTGTTTGCTCTCAGTATAATACACTTTACGGGGTAGTCCAGGCTCCCTTCTTAAGCGCTCTTGACTATCTTGTCATCGTTGAACTCGATATCCACAACTCCGTCCTTTGTCACGGCCTTTACTGTCATTCCCTTGAAGTCGATGGGCATTCTTCGCTTCAATTCGTCTGTGCAAAGCTCCAGCAGCTTGATTCCCTGCCCTAGACTGATGTCGGGATGGTGGTGCTTGTCGAGAATCGACAGGCAGTAATATTGTGCGTATCCGTGAGCGGCGTAGGGTACAGGTGCCAACGAGGCAAGGTAATCCAACCAGAACAGACTGGGCTTCAATGTGATGGGGTCAACACCACCGAGAAGCAGGTTGACATTGTACGGCTTCCTCGATCTGAGACTCTGGGCGAGCTCACCACGGACGTAGTGTGCAAGGGCAGTCGGCGAGAGGTCGCTCTCGTTACGCATCGAGTAGAGCTGGGCATTGGCCTGAATGTATTCGGCAAATTGCACCGTGTCGCCAGCCTCTCCGGAGAATGCTACCAGTGTGTGCTTGTTGAGCTGTCTAGTCTTGTCGTCTGAAGCCTTGAGGACGGTAGCTCCTCGCATTGCTGCTTTGGAAGCGGCAATCAAGGTAAAGTCCTTGCCGGTGATACCTAGAAGAACTTCCCTACATGGACAGTCAGTATCAATATCACGAACTTCAGTTCGAAGCAAGGACGTACATCTTGAGGAATGGTCAGATGGTTGTTCGGGGGCTGGTGGGTAACGGTAGCTCGGGGTGAGTGAGTGGGATCAACTTTGAGCTTCGCAAGCTGATGAAACCGATACTGGGTGTCGGATTTGATTAACTTTTTTATCCTCTTGAACAAAAGATGCGATTCGTACTGCCACAGGATTGGGCTCGTCGTTTGGTGAATAATGGGGTTTGACGAAGAGAGATGTGCTGATTGAAGATGAGCTCCAGCCTTCCGAGTGTAACGGACATGCGCTACGTCGACTGCTCTTGACGCGCAGCAGCTTTCAGCCTGGCGAAGGTGGGCAAGGCAAGCAACCACTGGAGCTCCCCTAGAAGGTGCCTAGCAGGGAATGGCACCCGAATGAGCCATGAGTCGGGCGTCGGAGGTTGAGCCACAGTGGTTGGCTACGCTGGGAGGGGGCCAGCCACAACGCAGCTGGCCCAGCGCCGCATCATACTTTTGGGCCTGGTGCAGACCAAAAAAGAACAGACCCCTGTCAATTGTCCCGCTATCGTTATCGGTAATTTTTTCCTTGGAGTCGATCCAAACTTTTTTTCTGGTAGCACTTTTGCACGGCATAATTGGGCTTGATCGACCGCAGACGAGAGAGAAGGAAGAAAAGGGACACTGCCCACGACCCATTGCGATCAGCATGTCGTCCTTCTTCACCGTGCCCGGGGCGCAGAAGAAGCGTAAGCAGGCTCCCACGACTGTAGACGGCCCCAAGAAACGATTTGCAGGCACGAGCAAGCCCTCTGGGAAAGCAACCAAAGCTCCGCCGAAAGCCGCACCTCAGAACAGGCGGCAAGAACGCGATGACGAGTCAATCTCTGGCAGCGATTCCGAGGATGATGATGTTGCGGTCGACGATGAGGAGGCCCACGAGTCCGGGTCCGACTCGGAAAGGGAGGGCGAGACCGCCGCGGAAAAGCGATTGCGTCTGGCCGAGCGATATCTGGAGAGGGTACGGCAGCAGGAGGAAATGGTCGTAGGCTTCAACGCCGAAGACGTGGATCGCGATATCATTGCCGAACGATTAAAGGAGGACGTTGCCGTCTCCAAGGGCAAGGTTTTCCGTCAACTTGCCGACGAATTGGCTACTGACAAGGCTTCGCATTGCCTGTTCCGAGCCGACACTCTAACAACCACCAACATTACTACGTGCGCCCCGTTCTGTTATACAGCCTCCAAAGATCGAACCATAATCAAGTGGAGGATACAAGATCTTCCCAAGTATCAATACCCCCAAAAGACCAAGAAAAAGCCCAAGAAGCAAGCGCCCCCAAAGAAGCGGCCAGAAAAGGTCGCCGTAATCAAGCCCTCCAAATCAAAGGAGAAGGATTTTCAGGGACATGTGGCTGGAGAGATTCTATGCATTGCTGCATCACAGGACGGAAAGTTCTTGGTCACTGGCGGCACGGATCGCCGTCTTTGCGTCTACGATGCCAACACCATGAAGCCTCTCAAGGCGTGGACGCACCACCGTGACGCCGTCACAGCTCTAGTCTTTCGGAGAGGGTCGAATCAATTGTACTCGGCATCAAAAGACAGAACAGTAAAGGTGTGGAGTCTCGACGACATGGCATACGTAGAGACACTATTTGGTCACGCCGATCAAGTTGTAAATCTCGATGCCCTTGCCCTCGAACGCTGTATCTCTGTTGGTGCCCGTGACCGAACAGCCAGATTGTGGAAAGTGGTGGAAGAGACACAACTCGTATTCCGAGGTGGCGGCGCTGTCGACAAGAAGCGCTTACCAGGTATTGATCCTCGATCTTTAGCCGTCGAAGGGAGCATGGACTGTGTATCCATGATTGATGAAGAACTATTTGTCACTGGATCTGATAACGGAAGCATGTAAGTCTTGTGTACTATTCACCTCGCGGCCGGAACTAGCAACTGACTTTTTCCTCCCAGTGCACTTTGGAGTTTGACAAAAAAGAAGCCGCTCTACGTCATGCCACAAGCACATGGCCTTGACCCGGCCCTCAAGCCTGAAGAGATATCCGCAGAGCAAATCCCAGACGCTCGTATTGTGCCACCTCCCCAACCGCGGTGGATTACCGCGCTGAGGACTGTTCCCTACTCGGACGTGATCCTCTCGGGATCCTGGGACGGTACCGTCAAAGTCTGGAAGCTGAGCGAGGACAAGAGGTCAATACTACCTGTTGGTAGCTTGGGTGAACCTAGTTCGAGGGACTCTCCAGAATTCAATGGTGTATCCGAGGATTCTGACGATCAAAAGAAGAGCAATGGCCACCAAATAGGCCGCGAGCCTTGGGTGGTCAAGGGCGTCATTAATGATTTGTCGGTATTTGAACGAGGTGATCGCGGTAAAGACGGCCTGTGTGTCGTGGCAGCCCTGGGCAAAGACCACAGGTTAGGCAAGTGGAAAAAGGTGCAGGGAGGCAGAAACGGTGCTGTGGTATATGAGATCCCGAAGCTGGGCAAGTCGGTTGTGATGAACGGTGATAAGGCTACACAATGATGAGCATCAGACGTCTTCTGAGGACAAGAAGGCACCTGGGCCCCCCCGGCAACGATAGTTGCACCTGAACATAGCCCTATTACGACCATATGGGTGGTACCAGTGGTCCATCACAGCTTTATACCCAATTACAAGTCAAAAATTTGTTCAAGTCTTTTCACATTGCGAGCAGTGTCATGGGCCAAATCTCCATGGTATTGGGATTGGCGACTCGTCACAATAGCAGTGCATATGTTTTCCACAAGGTGCTTGTGCTTGTCCCAAGGTCCATATCATGGAACCAAAGCCACACTGCAAAGTCTTGCACTCAAAACACAAATCGAGGTCAAGAGCGTTGCAAATGGTTCAAGCCTCGCTGTCCTTGAAGAAGGAGACAAGCATGAGTTGGAGGAGACTGTCTCGGGCTGCAGCAGTGACGAGGCCGTAGCCGAATACGCCGGCAACTATGCTCCATCAGCCCTTTTTACCTTTCCGTCCGAGTACTGTCTCACGTATAAAAGTAGAGTCACCACAACGATGCCGCAGCAACTTTACATGACTCGCATTTCACCAAGATTGCTGGGATATTATAGTAGAGATAAGGGTATTTTGTCTCATTCTGCTTCCCTTGGCCCATAAACGGGATGAACGGCTCAAAGGCGGCACTTGTATGCTTTCGAACAACGACGACCTCACCGAAAGAATCAATAGACGGCAACATTTGCCAGCTTGGAGACATTTTTGAAACTCAATACAGAGTAGCTGGAGGATCCTCCCAAGTCTCCCAGAGTTACGGAGTGCCTACATGACACGCTTGTATGCAAGTTGAGCTGCAAGAACCAATGCTGATAGAGCATGTCCTCTGTATAGCATGGTCAAGCAAGACAAGTATACACTCTTGTCTACTACAAGGTTCAGGCATGCTGCGGCACGTCGGAGGCTGCCCCGGAGGCTGCCAGCCAAACCAGACTGCCTTTGACTGCTTATCGATTATCGATAGTGTATGTCGGCTTGGCCGTGTATTGGGACTGAAGACTGCAAGACACGATGAACCATGGCCACACTACTGCAATAACAGCATGCAACAGTATGCGATGTTTCGATGGCACATAGGACGGCAAATGGCGGGGAATGGACCTTTTGCTTATTCCCCTTCTTTCTTCTTCTGCTTCTTTGACACTACATCGACTACGTTAGTAGTTCCACAGAGCAGATGCACGACTCTGGACTTTAGGCACCTAACATGCACCTAAGTCTTTACAGTGAGGAGACCCCGAGAAAGTCTCCAGGGGACTTTTTTTCGAGGTCAGGTGGCAGAGCATAGATTTGATGGCAGAATCCACTCTACTGCCCAAATGGGATGCCAAAGGTTTCAGCATCGTCGTCGTGAGTGGACATAAGAAGCAAGGTACAGAGGTTGTATGTAGTAATAGTCTTGTAAATCGTCCGAGACCCTTGAAGGAAGAAAAAAAAAAAATGATACAAGCTCGTGGGAAACGGGATCTTTTGTTGTAATAGGCTAAATGGGCCGGCGCCCCTTTCCCTCCCTCCAGACACAGCCCATAAAGTGTCAGTCTGTCAGTCAGTCGGTGCAATCCATCAATCAAATAATCGATCTTCCCGCAATCCGATCACTGATCAACTTTCCTACGTCATAATCATATTAATTCGAGTCTTTTGTCCCTCCTTGTCAACGCACGACTCCAGAAAAAAAAAGAGGTCCCTGGCCAAGAGCTCCTCATATCTTTTATACACACATACATACATACGTACACGACTTGCCACACTTCTGCAGTAGTGCTTGCTCCATCTGTATCTGTGCTTGTGCATACAACGCAGAACGAAACGCAATCCTTCCCGCTCTGCACGTCGACCGACAGACACAACCCCCCAAAGAACCAAAAAAATACCCCCCGAACACACAAAGTCTATCCGCCCACGGCGTCAACCCGTTTCTCAACCTTTCAATGCCTGCACCGTCGAAGCAGAGAAAGGTCGCCATTGTCGGCAGTCGATCAGTCGGTCAGTGAAAAAAAAAAAAAAAAAAAAACATACACAACGAAAATGAACGAGCAAGAAAGAGAAAAGAGACACCCTTTTTATCCAGCATCGAGAGGAAGTCTTGTTCTTTTGCGACCATGCCTCAAGTGTGCAAACGCTCGATGATCGCCAATCCATGAAGCGCAAATTCGACCATGCCCATTGCTGACCCGTGAGTCCTTGACAACAATAGGCAAATCCTCCCTCGCGGTCCAATTCGTCGATGGCCACTTTGTCGAAAGCTACTACCCGACCATCGAGAACACCTTTAGTAAAGTGATCCGGTTTAAGGGACAGGACTACGCTACAGAGATTGTCGACACTGCTGGACAGGTATGTTGAGAGTCTCTTTGGACTTGACCAGGGAAGAACAAGAAAAGCTGACCATGTGCCACTTGGCATCCAGGATGAATACAGCATCTTAAACTCGAAGCATTTTATTGGCATACACGGCTACATGCTCGTATACTCGGTCGCCTCTCTGCCCTCGTTTGAGATGGTCCAGGTTATTAGAGAGAAGATTCTGAACCACCTCGGCACCGACTGGGTGCCCATTGTCATTGTGGGCAACAAGAGCGATCTGCGACCCGAGCAGCGCCAGGTCTC